>CM076575.1:1079987467-1080587467 GCA_034641835.2 Pinus albicaulis | reverse complement strand
CCTGGACCCGGAGAGGGATCTCTCCAAATAGAGAAAAGAATGATAAATCTTTGAAAGCTCAGATTGAGATGTTAGGCTAGTTATGAAGCACAAAGGAGGTTTTAAAATGATTTGGTTGGTTGTTTGCTGGGTTGGTCAGGAGATCATAGACTGAGAAAGTAATGGGAGAAAGGAAACAAAACAGCAGGAGGCTTCAGCAAAGAGGATAGGCCAAGATAGTGCCATCCATTGGGCTATGGAGTCATGAAAGGAAATTACATGCAACAACTAGCCAAGGCTTTCAAAGGGAAAGTCATCTACACTAAAGGATCTTTTAGGCAGATGATGGAATGGAACATTAAGGAGGGAAAGTGGAAGAAGGAAAGACAACCAAATTTCTGTCTATAGATCAGGTCAGAGGTCATTTAACTCCAGACCTGCTTGGACATACTCTAGTGCAGCGCTCAAAGGGACAAAGGGGTTGCTTATAGATCAGACCAGAGGTCATTTAACTCCAGGTCTGCTTTAGCAACTCCAAGGGAAAACAAAGATAAGATAAACAAAGGGATCTTAGAAAGGTAAGCTGGTCGTGCAAGGATCCTAGTGGACAGGGCTAACACTCATCCCCAGTGTTCCCAAACCTTCCAGCTTAAACCCAACAAGAACAGCCAAGAACTGATCCAATCAACTCATACATTAGAGAGCAGGCAACAACATCCACTACACTGGTTAAATTGACTGAAATCAATTCTCAGATAACACATTTAGCAGAAAACATTGAAGGAAAGGAGAGCAGACAGCATAGGGCACCTAACAAGGGTGAATCCTATACCATTATTCTGATGCAAGCCCAAAAGAACGATGAAACAATATGGAAATGCATTAAATGAAGTAAGAAGAACATCACCAATAGTAATAGACCAGGATCCTGTGAAATGTGCTTTGATTAATTGATGCAAAACCAGTCATGTACAATAAGCTCAATGGCTAATACAGTCCATACTTTCTCCTCCCAGCCTATTACATACAACTACTCTGCTACTCCCTCCCAGGACTATTCTAACAGTCGGAATGAATCCCTTTAACAGCAAATGCCCAGCGAGGCAACAACAACAACAACAACAACAACATTTTCATTATGTTCTCGGGGATTTCTTATAGGAGAAGAGAAACAACAAGGAGTAGAATACACAATAAATGAATCTCATTAAGACAGAGTGGTGGAGGTGTTCACGCCTCACTCTGTTTAATGGCAAACTGCAGCACCATGCGTACTCATGGTATGGCCTGGGAGTCTCTGTCAGGCTGAATTTGGCCTCTGATGTTCTTTTAGAGTCCTTCTGGTGTTTGGAACTCTGCTCTGCCATCCTGGAATTAATGACATGGATGGAAAACTGCAAGTCTCTCCATACTTCCATACTTTTGTCCAGACATTCTTAAAGAAGTTCTGTCAGTGCAATTAACTACTTCAAGGCTCGAGGAAGCATGGGGAAGACTGTTGGAAGGTGTACCTCTGGGGGAAACGTCCTGCTGTTAGGTAGCGCAATTATGGCATTGCTGGTGCGCTCACTAGTCTTCAAACAACGCCTTAATCCTTTGAATTCGGGATCAAATTGTTAATCTTCAATTATAGGAGTAAATCTTCTTCAAATCCCGTCTCTGCTGCTTCGCCGGCCGGCTGAAATGGCCTCTCTGTGCTAATCCGCACAGTGGAAAGAAACTGTAAAACCAGGCGGTGGTGGTGGAAAAATGCTTTTGGAGGCTGGAGGAGAGGTGGAGGAGTAGCAGAGGAAACGGTGGAAACAGTGAAAAAGGCGGAGGAGAGAATCATAGTGTAAAGGCCAAAGGTTAGAATCTTGGGAAAATCAAAAAGAAAAAGGGCACAAAACAATGGAGCGGAGCATTGGATGTGGGACCCAGCGGAGGCGGAGGGCGATTAGATCTGAAACCGTCGGATCATTCGACCTAACGGACGGTCAGGATGAAAACGGGCGATCGCAATCGGAGGTCGGAGCGGGGAGCAATCGCAACGCACATCACAAATGTTCCAATTGCGATTGGGATCGGAGACGCGATTGAGCGATGACCATCGATCTGGGGGAGGAATGAACGGCGGGGATGTAATCGGAGGGGCAGCACGATCGGGAGGATCGGGAGAGGACTTGCGATCGGGAGTTGCGATGACCGTCGGATTTGCGGGGAGAATGGACGATCGGGATTGAATCGGAGCATCGCAATCGGAGACAGGGAGATGGGACTTGCGATTGCGATCGGAGGGGCGGGTACGATTAACGCTGAGCCGTTGGATCGGCTGGGAGATGGAAGACTGCGATTAAATCGGGAGGTGACACGATCGGGGATCGAAAGGCAAGACTTGCGATTGCGATCGGGAGGGGGAATGTGATTGAGCACTGGCCGTCAGATCGCGGGAAGGATGAATGGTCGGGATGTAATCGGGGATCGCAATCGGAGGTCGGAGAGGAAGGCTTGCGATCAATCGCATCGCAATCACTTGCGATGGACCGATCGGAGGGTGCACACAACACATTGCGATTGCAATTGGGCGGGGGGCTGCGATTAGTGCCCAGCCGTTAGATCTGGAGATTAGATCAACGGTGCAGAACAGAGCGGAGGACTTAATGTTGTAACCCAATCGCATCGGGACTTTGGAGTTTACAAAGGAAACGCGCCCGCTGACAGCTCCGATTGCGATAAGTGCTTTGGACTTAAGCGCTTGGTCCTGGCGCCTGGGCACATGGGGAAGTGGTTCACAGGGCTAGCGGGAAAGGGGATTAGACCTATAATAAGGTCGGGAAGTGGGTTTTAAGCCCATTTAAATGGAATTTAAAGGCCAAGGTGGGGAACGATAGAGGAGTAAGGGAGGATGATGGCCACCAAAGGGGTAAGGGTAGAATTTAAAGAGGAACTTGGGAGGATTTGAGAGGTAAGAAGGGGAATAAAAGGGGAGAGAAAGGGGATAGAAAACAAAGGCTTTGGGAAATGAAATAAGAGGGAAAAAGGGGGCCTTTGGGCATTTCTTCGTCAACAGAGAGGCTTCATAATGGAAGTCAGCAGGGGGGAAATTATCAAAGGATAAAGACACATGGAGGCTTCAAGGAGACTGCGTTTTAAGAGGAAATGCATTCCTTGAAGGCTCAAAAACAATTTAGCCCCCTATTTTCTTGTCAAAAATTTCATAGGGGGGCTAACAGAATCTATGAGTCTAAGTTATAGGAGATCTCACTGTCAATTCTTCACCTCTGAGTGCTTGTGCAATGAAATTTCTAACAACACACCCATCATCAATGTTTATGCGAGGACCATATGTATTGAAAATTCGAGCAATGCGAATCTCTAAGCCACGTTGTCCATGATAGTCAAACATTAATGCTTCTACCACACACTTTTTCTCATCGTAGCAACTTATTACATCGATAGGGTTAACATTACCCATTATTTGTCCTTTTGTGCATGCTCAAGAGGATCACCATAGACTTCAGAGGTTGAGGTCAAACAAATTCTTGCACCAACTCGCTCGATAAGTCCCAACATATTCAATATGCCAATAAAATTAGTATTTATTGCCTTCATGGGATTATATTTATAGAATATAGGTGGTTTTGGGCAAGCTAAATGATATATATGATCCGCTTATATCAATGGGGTCTCAATCACAACATTTCGAATGAGTCCAAAATTTGGATGCCCAATCCATTTTCTGAGGTTATCTTTTGATTTAGTGAAGAGGTTGTCAGCAAAAATCACCTCATTGTTTCTATATTCAATCAACCAATCTACTAAATGAGATCAAATGAAGCCAACTCCTCCCGTGGATTGCTGATCTCTCGTTCCATTCAATCTGTGTCAAAGAGAAAGTTGGGAAACCATTAAAACCTTCCAAATCATATTGCTAGAAGAAAAAATTCCATAGCAAGTGAAATATGCCTCAAGATTGTTAAAAAAAATTGATTAATACAACCTCATGTGCATCAATCCCATGAAACACACATAGGGTGCCTTTCTATTCAAAGCATTTGGCATTCTGATCTCTCTTGTCTATATTATCTACCCTAGTTTGACTCAACTCCATATCTTGAGAACATGTATATCTCCTATAGTGTACAATTGAGCTGTGACTTTCAGTGAGAAACTTAGATATATGTCTTCGACTTGGTACAGAGGTAGGCTTTCCCATTTCCCCTTTCCTAGATCGATCTTTCACCAAAATATCGGGGTTTGAAATGAGATCTGGATGTGCATCTTTTTAACAGAAAACTTGGGATTTTTTCCACATTTAGTGGACAAAACATATCATTAGCCTTCATATGTTTCATTGGTTGGTGAAATTATCAACGTGTAGTGCATGAATATACTTCCCAGTGGCTTGGATTGTCTCTTGGTGCGCTGGACTTTGAATTTATTGTATTGTTGTCTTGTGGTGGGTGCTAATTGCTGACATGTGTTGTTTTTGATGTAGGTGCTTGGCTCATATGATCTCGATGTTGAGCACTTGGATATTGGCCCTCGGGCCAATAATTTTGATAATTTTTTTATATCAGTCCTAATAATAGACCCTAGAGCCATTTTGGCTTTTAAGACCAAATTTGGATATAAAGGAAGTTTGTTTTTAATTTTACATGAATTAGCCTTCTTTGCCCGAGCAAAACCCGCAAGTCAAGATTTTCCCAAAACCAAATTGATATCGAAAACCAAAATAACCTATGACACCATTTACCTAGCGAGATTTCAGGATGGTGAGGACCAGACATAATCAACAAAATATGTGAAATTTTATTTGAGAATATAAAAAATTGACCTAGGATCTCAATCATAACTTGAAATATTTTATTTGATCACTAGCGACTGAAATGAGCTAACATTGGCTCCATTGGGGATGGAAGCTCCTTTAGGAGGTGTCATGAACCACAGATCTCTAAATTTTTAGATTAGTGGCTTATCCATTGGGCTGCTCCCAACCTGAAAAGCCAACAACCTACAACCTGCTCTTCAACTGAAACCCAACTACAACTACAAACTGTACAATGCTGTAAACAACCATATTGAAAACCAAACTGAAACTGCATGCTGAAAATAAATGGTTGGCCAACAAGCTTATTTCACACTCAACCTACAGTAATCTGCTGAAAAAATGTTGAATCAAATAATACAAAAGTTCCAATGAAGCCAGTTAAGTAGCTTCTGAAATAATATGGCTATTTAATTGTGTATCAAAAAAACAAAAACTAAAATGTACCATGGTAGTGGAAACTCATAATAGGTCTGGTATCCACAGTGAAAGCATGAATGAATACATGAACTAAAAAAATTTCCCATATAGTTTGCTATGGGATCAATAAAAATATGATATATTGGTTGATATTCAAAGTATTCTGTGTTAAGGAAGGGTATTTCATATGTGTTCTCTTTATCACACCATTGATCCAACTTTGAATTATCAAACCCATCCTCAAAATAATTATATTCCTTAATTAGAAAATCATTGGGCATCTTTATATACTCCTATTTTTGCTGAAAAATACTTTCTAAAGGTTCCATTTGATCTTGAAAATGATAAGACTGTATTTGAGCTTCTAAATCTTCAATATCATTTTTAAGCTTACTAGAAAATTCATCTAAAAATATGATATTATCTTCAATATTACTTTTGTATGTCTTTAAATAGATATATAAAAGCCTTTAAAAGGATTCATCAATCTAATAATCCTAAAAATGATCCTGATATTCTTTAAAACCATCAATAGAAAGGGGATTGGCCACATACCCTTTCATATTGATGAATGGAGCAAATAGATTAGTTATTTCAAGCTATGAATTATTTGGACAATTGATTCATCATGAAGGCTTTGAAACTCTGGATTCTTCAAGATTGGAGTCACCACAAGTGTTCTAAAATTTGGATTCTTTTGAAAATGGAGTCGCCAGGTGAAAGATTCAGCCTACTTGTGTCCGATCACTATCCTGGCATCAACAACCAGATCTAGGTCGTTTTCGTTCTTTCCCGGGGAAGATAGAGCTTTCGCTCCCCGGTAATGACACCAAGATGTTAGCCTTAACAACTACCCAACGATGTGAATGGTGGTCGAATGAGGTAACCTCAAACTTTTTTGACCTAGTAGCTAGCCCTACTAGGCTGAGAGGGCTCTCTTTGTGAGATCTCTCAGTAAATTGACGTGATTTTAGATCAATCAAAGTCTTAGGCTAGATATTATGCTCAATGGTTTTGAAAGTCTAAAGGTATGATGCTGGATCAAGGAAGGAGTTACTGTAGCTAGGTTTAAAATAAAAAAGGGTTACAACACAACCAAAAATAGTAGCAAGGTAGAAATAACTTAATGATGGATTTGGGAAATTTATTTGATGTAGTGTAGGGTTTGAATAAGTAGAGAGGTATTGTTGAGCATGTTAACCATGAATTCAACAATCTGGAAGACAAAAACACAAAATGATATTTCCAAAAACAGAGCTTTTAAGCAAGAATTCTATATGTTAACCTTATGGAAAATCACTGCTAAGATGGAATATGGAAAGATGGCATGTATAAAAATCATATAAAACCATAATATAAGAAACATGACATCAAAAATTTACTGCACAAGAATTCCTAAAATATAGCTGCAACTGTTTCCTTTGATTACCGAAAATGGTCAAATACAAGCTACAATACTCTCGATATTTGATTTCCCAAACTCCAACTTCTCATTACTTACAAAATCATTCTTTTAATAGGCCAAATTACAAGGGCCTATTTCCAAAAAAAAAAAAAAATTGCAAGAAAAATTAAAATACAATATAACAATATCTCCTCAAACTGTGAATAAAATCAAATAAAGGTAAAAATAAATCAGATAGTTTCAAAGAGGCTCGAATTGTTGAGTTGCCGATTTGATTTGCTGGCTAGAAAATAGTCATTGCCAAGTGTCCATAATGTGCTAGGTTTTGAAATTGTTTTTTGATTTGAGTTCGATCTTTTTTTGGCTAGTTTGGTGCGTTGCTGATTTTTCTCCATGAAATGTTGGATCTACTTTTTTGGATGCCTAAATATTAGGGATGCAATTTTCACATACATCCCTTGCCAGCTGATTTTTCACCTTTGACATTGATACTTTGCCTCCATTATTTCTGGTGAAATTTGTGTATAAAAGAGGTAGAAATGATGAGAGTTTTGAGACACCCATCCATTCGCTGCGTATAAACCACAATCCTGCTTGGGTTTCATCCAATTTTATCATGGATTCATATGCCTGTTGAGGCTTTTAATATATGAGTTCTACATGTTTTAACACCACCTTTTCAGTTGCCATCATATCCTGGACCTGCTCAACATAATCCTGAACATTCTAAGCAAGGATATTAAATAAAGGTTCATCTCGTAGCCTTTCAACATATGCCCTAGTGTGGGGATCAATGCACTGTAAGATTTTAAAGAGTTTCCTATCAATTCGGTCAAGAAATGAAACCATATTACCAAACACTTTAATTTTTCACTGATGGTCTATTCCTTTCTGAGTCTCCTTCTCTTTAGGCTTCATGAAACCTCTATTTTCTGTGCAGGGTTTTTTTTTTTTCCTTTATAATGTCAGTCTTCATCATCTATGGATCATCTGGAGGATTTTCAATAATCTTCAACTGAGCAGAAGGCTATATGAGCTCCTTCACAACTTCAACGAGTTCCAACATTGTGAATTCTCTTGGATTCCCAAGATTAATAGGTCCATTATTCTCTCCTTCCATAAGTCTAATTAGGCCATAAACCATGTCAAAAACATAGCAGAAGCTACGGGTCTGAGTTCTAGGAGCTTTCACTGTCAATTATTCACCTTTGAGTGCTTGTGCAATGAAATTCCTAACAACACAGCCATCATCAATGTTTATGCGAGGACCATATGTATTGAAAATTCGAGCAATGCGAATCTCTAAGCCATGTTGTCTGTGTTAATCAAACATTAATTTTTATTCCATACACTTCCCCTCATCATAGCAACTTCTTACACCGATAAGGTTAAAATTACCTAATATTTATGCTTTTCTGGATGCTTAAGAGGATCACCATAGACTTCAGAGGTTGAGGTCAACCAAATTCTTGCACCAACTCACTTGGCAAGTCCCAACATATTCAATGTGTCAATCACATTAGTATTTATTTCATTCACAAGATTATATTTATAGAATATAGGTGATGCTGGGCAAGCCAAGTGATAGATCTGATCCACTTTTATCAACAGGGTCTCATTCACAACATGCCGAATGAGTTCAAAATTTAGATGCCCAATCCTTTTTCTGAGGTTATCTTTTGATCCAGTGAAGAAGTTGTCAGCAACAATCACCTCATTATTGCCAGATTCAATCAACTTATCTACTGAATGAGATCAAATGAAGCCAACTCCCCCCATGGATTGTTGATCTCTCGTTCCATTCAATCTGTGTCAAAAAGGAATTTGGGAAACCATGAAAACCTGGCAAATTCCATTACTGAAAGAACATATTCCATTTCAAGTGAAATATGCCTCAAGCTCATTAAATGTTTTTGACTAATAAAACCTTAGGTGCATCATTTCCATGAAACACACATAGAGTGCCTTGTTGTTCAAAGCATTGGGATTTTTGAGCTCTCTGGTCCGTATTATATGCCCTGGTTCGACTTAGCTCCATATCTTGAGAACCTGTATATCTCCTATAGTGTACAATTGAGCTGTGAATTTCAGTGAGAAACTTATATGAATGGCTTTGACTTGGTACAAAGGTAGGTTTTCCCATTTCCCCTTTCATAGATCAAAATTTCACCAAAAGATCAGGGTTTGAAATGAGATCTGGATGTGCACCTTTTTAACTGATAGCTTGGTGATTTGTCCCACATTTAGTGGACCAAAATTATTATTAGCCTTCATATGTGTCATTGGTTATTGAAATTATCAATGGCTAGTGCATGACTATACTTCCTCGTGGCTTGGATTGGCTCTTGGTGCGCTGGCCTTTGACTTGCTTGTATTGTTGTCTTGTGGTGGGTGCTAACTGCTGACATATGTTGTTATTGATGCAAGTTCTTGGCTCATATCCTATCGGTGTTGAGCCCTTGGAGATTGGCCCTTGGGCCAATAATTTTGATAAAAAATTTATATTGATCCTAATAATAGACCCCAAAGCCATTTTGGCTTTTAAATACCAAATTTGCATATAAAGGAATTTTTTTTTTAATTTTACATGAAGTAGCCTTCTTTGCCCAAGAAAAACCTGAAAGACAAGATTTTCCCAAAACCAAATTGATGTAAAAAACAAAAATAACTCAAGACACCATTTACCTTGTGACATTTCAGGATGGTGAGGACTAGGCATAATCAACAAAAGATGTCAAATTTTATTTGAAAATATAAAAATTTGACCTAGGATCTCAACCATAACTTGAAATATTTCATTTTATCACTAGCGAATGACAGGGGCTAACATTTTGACATTAATATAAACCTTATTTCAAGGAGGTAATGCCTCCACATATTTAGTGCATGCACTATAGCTGCTAATGCCAGATCATGGGTGACATAATTGCATTCATGCTCATTCAAATTTCTCAATTCATAGAATAATACTTTCCATTACCTGCATCATGACCCCACTTAGCCCTTCCTTGCCGACATATGTGCACACAAAAAAATATTTTCTATGTATGCTATCCTCAGTGTATATGCATGTGTAAGAAAATATTACAATTGATCAAAACTAGCTGCACACTCAACTTTCCATTGAAATCTAATTCCTTTCTTTTTCAACACTATGATTGGGTTCCCAATCTTTTAGAAATTTTGAATAAACCTCCAATAGAAACCAACCAATCCCATAAAGGATATGAATTTTGGTACAATTCTAAGGAGTAGGCCACTCCGTGATGGCTTTGGTATTATTTGGATCCATTGCTATTCCTTCCTTGGAAACAATATGTCCCAAATAGATAACCTATGATTGGAAGAAGTCACACTTTCAAATATTCTCATCTTTGATTCACACATGATGGTACCCAAATCTGAAGTCGATATTTGAAGATACTACATCTCACCTCAGTTGATAAAATTAACCATCAATCCTTGGTAAAGGAATTTTTTTCTTCATTGTGGCTTTATTGAGCTGCCCATAATCAATGTAAAACCTCAATGTGTTATCCTTATCCATGAACAACACTGGAGCTCCCTAGGTGGTACACTCGGTCTAATGTATCCCTTGTCTAGCATCTCTTTTAATTGTAGTTTCAACTCTACTATCTGCGATGTACTCATTTATTATGGGGATTTGGATATTGGTGGTGATCCTGCAAATAACTCTATGGAGAAATAAATTTCCTTGTGTGGAAGCAACCCTAGAATCTCCTCAGGGAACACATCTCCAAATTATTTTAAGATCAAGTGTTCTTCCTACTTGTTGCCACTAATTTCTAACTCGTTGGTCACTTGGAAAAAAAATAACTCACATCCCTTCCTACTGCATCACTTCATCTGTAACACTATTAATCACCGAACTGTCATTAGTTTTATTTTTCCCTATAGCATCATCTTTTCCCTTGTAGCCACTAATACATTCAATTTTCTTGTTGAAGCAATCAACTTTGGTCCTATGCCTTGCCAACCCATTCATGCTGGTTAACACACCATATGAACCTAATGGTAGTAGTTTCAAATTACATAACGTGGGCATACTATCCATTATAACTATATATGACTTCACCACATGTTCAACTTGTTTCTTAGTCCTCGTGGCCAACTGGACCAACCACGTTTCCTCATGTTATTTCTTTGGTAATGCACACTTCTGTGAAATATTGGGGCTAACATATTAGAAATTTCGTCTATTAGAATTGAAACCAAATGGTTATTGATCATAAATTCCATCTTGATCACAAATGCTTGGTGATTAGATTGATCATTATCTAACACAAAATTAATCCATGGACTCAGACCACTTTGATACCTCTAAGGAAAATCTCTTTACTTATGGTTCCCTCCACAAGTCCAACACTACATTGGGCCTCCTTTAGTCCTCTCGACTTCTTCTCCAACATGCCTTTTAAGCCAGTCCTTATTGGTAGTAGTAAAAGTATTCTGTTTGAACTTTCCCTTGGTTGCAATGGAAAATTTTTCACTTCCTCTTCCTAGCTGATGTCCTATAAAATTCTATCCTTTCCATTTAAAACTGGGTTTTTCCTTTGTCTTGTATTCAGTCTTGAGATAAGACTTGTGCTTAGATTGTTCATAAAAGTACCTCATCTTCTTGATGTCATCTTCCTAGATTTTTATATTCTATCTTGGAATTCCCGTGGAAACCCACTGAGATACCTTTGAATATTTTTCCTCTCATCCTTAATGTAAGGTATGTACCTTAACAACTCCAAGAATATGATTGTATATTCATCAACTGACAATTACCGTAGTTTGTGCTCGTAAAATTTCTTGGCGTCACTGTTATCATACCACTCAAATAGATGCTTATCCTTGAAATACCTCTTAAATCTCCTCTAGGAAAATTATTTTTATTTTGTATCTTTTACATTTCTCAAATATTCCCACCAAATATTATCCTTACCCTTCAAGTTGAATATATCTACTCTTGACTTCATATTTTTAGAGTAATTATGAACCATATAATATTTATTCATTCCTGTCAACCATGCCTTTGCTTCCTCAACCTTCTTCACTTCTCCATCAAATGTAGGAGGCTTCACCTTCTTAAATTATTCCAACATGAATTCCTTTTCATTCCTTTTATGCTAATAATTTCTTTTGGGTGCCATGCTAGAAAAGTGCTCATGACTTCTTATCCTCCTTTCTAGAGTACTTAAAGGAATCACACCTCTCATTGTATCCATTATTTCTTGCCTATGCCTTTTCTTAGACATGTTTCCTTCTGCACCATCACTTATACTCTTGTTTCCAAAGTCCCTATTAACTCGACCTAAACTTTTTGTTGGCACCTATTTCATGTTGCTTTTGCCTTTGTAGATATGAAATGATTTTTAGTATGAATGCATTTACTTCTGCCCGCTTTTCATGGGCCCTAAAAAAATTATCATTGTTATCCATGCAACTTCTTAGCTGAACCCTTAGTGTTTTGAGAGTATCCAACCAGTTAGCGGAGCCTTAATCTCTCCTTTTTCCATTGACACCTCTTCATGTCCATGTTGGGATCTATCAGTGCTATACTGCACCATTCTGTTGCTCATTCCTTTTTCTCTTTGTTATTTCCTTTTGTGTCTTATAATGTTTTTTCATACACATACAACTGTTAGCCAATAAAAAATATAAGTAACCATATTTACCATCACTTTGGATCAATGAAATAATACTACTAATATATGGCCATTTGAAACACCAATTTACAAGTTAGCATGGATGTTAGAAATTAATATGCTTATAAATATAAATAATCGCATATAGCATGCAATCCACAATCAAATTATATAAGAAATGCACAATAAACATTTTAATATAATTACTACATGCTATAACATAGTTTCTAAGAATCATCTTCCTAGGCCCAATCAACTCAAGTGTTGAATTTGGGCGTTCTATTACCTCGTTGTAATAAAACTAAAATCTTATTATCATTCTACATGAGAGTCTCAAATTATATCTCCATAGGTCTATTATTGAACCTTCAACTTTGATATTACCCTATAATGATCCCTCTCGCCCCTAGCTCCAACAAGGCCGAATGGTAAGTGTAACTTTTCTCTAACCCAACTTCCATGGCCTCGCTATGGAAATGGGGTTATAAAATTACTCCTTTTCTAAATTTAGAGAAATTAAATTTGAATAATACCATTGTGTTGAACTCGTTAATTGATTTCCAATGAAATAAATGTTTCCACAATTCAATACCTAGATTAAAATATATGGGCATTTAAAATTTCACCACTTAAATACCACCTCATGGGCTCAAAATTTCCATGTGTCACCCATGCTACACCTACCTAGCAACCATGGGGAAACCTTACATCACCCAGATGGATTCCATGTCATCTTAGGATGCCATGTTACCATGGGTATGTCCACATAGCACCTGCCATGACACCTAGCCTTATGGGTCCACGAGTTCAACCCACATGCAAGATGTGAAAATATCTCATTATATCCAACTCTTTGAAAATATGTATTTTCCATAAATTTTCACTATCCCAAGTTCTAGACCCCTGAAACTATGGACTAGTATCATAAGCGTGCATCTATGGCTTGGACCACATCCAGGCCTTCCAACCTATTATAATAATTCTTGTCCCAGATATCTTGGACCTCCGATTTAAATATGGCCTGCACCATCTATCATTGCAAGGGACCCACTCCATACTTCTATTCAATCTGGATTGCAACAAAATCTAACCTTGAAATCCACACAAAACTAACCCCAAAAGTCCCCATGCTAGATATACCTTATTTGGTGTTATCCAATATAACCATTAGGTTTTTTTTGAGTCATGAGTCAATTAGTTTAAGTTAGGGTTGTATTAGTGTCAATATGTTTAGTAATCAAACATGCTTTGCTACTAGTCATAGGTAAAAAATTTTATCTTTTCAAAAAAGTTTTCAAATAAACTTTGGTCACTCCATAATGTCTAGGTCAGAAATGATGCTCCCCTAATTTCATCCATGGCCATCATCATCTTAGAGGTCATGTCACTCATTGTCATTTAGAGTCTTAGGCCAGTCATACCATCCGCATCTAAGTCTGTATCTAGGTCTCCTTGTTTTGTCACTGAAAAGTCCAAATATGTCACCAAAGAGGGAAAACAAGGCTTCATTTTCATCACATCAGTATTTTAAAGGGAGTTATAACATTTAGGAGAATAAAGTAAGACACTTTGTCTTATTTAAAAACCTGTTTCATTGTCAAATTGTTCCAAAAAGGGTTGAAAAGATAAAAAGAGGTCAATTTTATATCAAAGGCTTTATCTTAAAGTGTAGGCTTATTAGTGCATTTTATCCAAAGTTTGAGAAAAAAATATAGAATATGCGCTATTAGCCTAAGTTTGGGATAAAAATTCTTTTAGCCTAAGTCAGAAGGCATATGAATTTTAACCAAAGTTTTTCACTCGTGTCATAAGGGTCAAAAATGACAATAATTTTGTCACTGGTGATTCAGTCTCGTGCACCATCTAAACGTCTGATCATCACTCCATAAAATCGACAACTCATAACCCTTTTCACACCCCACTATCCATTCTAACTTTACCGGTGGTCCCACGTTGACATGTCAGCATCTCGTTGTTTCGCACCCCCCCTCCCCCCCTCAAAAACCTCTTACCACCTCGACCCCACTCTGAAATCCACCAAATGACTGTCTTTTCCCACTATCTTTCCCACGCACCTCCCTCCACTCCCCTATTTACATGTCTCTCCTCCTACCTGATCCAACTCCTGCTAACAATTCCATTCCCCATGCACTCCCCTCCGCTCTCATCCCGCCATGTGGCGAAAACCATTAGCTTATCCACATATGATTTTTAATTTCAATGACAGTCTCTCAGGCAGTTCAACAACAATTTCTAGTAAGCAGTGGAATTGGCACCAAAGTTGACACAAAACTAATGATTGGAAAAATGACAGGGCAGGGGATGATATAGAAAACACTTGGTAACATATGGCAAAGTATCCAAAGCAAGCACCACATTAGCTCAACAATTCATTCCAAATAGCTGACATGGTTAAAACAACTCACTAGTTTTGCCACCTCACCGACACACAACTCATCCTTAAAATTCCAAGTATTAGAGCCTAAATTTTAGCATGACAGTTTGTCACCTGATCATGGTTGATGCCAACTTAGACAAATTTTTTTGGTTTGATAAGAATAATTAGTATGGGTTAGTTAAAGTTTGTTGATGAAATTAATTGTGATAGAGTCCTTTTAGGTTACAAACTCTTTTCAACATAATTATCTCTAATTTCTCTCATGTAATGAATTCCTTTTGGGATTAGAATTCTACATCATTTTCAAGTCTGGCCCAGGTGGTAGACCTATGTAAAAGGGTTTTAACTCTATAAATAGGAAAGTTTGAGAGTTAGAGAGGGTTTATAGATGATGTGAGAAGAACAAATTTTGTAACCTTTTTCTTCAACTAGTATACATTTGCAATAGACTGTATTTTTCACCTGAGATTCTATTTTGGCTCATATGTTATTTCTTCATGTCGTATGTACTGTTATCAATTTCATAGAAATTTTATTACTTGGAATTCATGTCATATGATCCAACTTCCTTCATTTCCTGTGTTTTACTGTAAAAGTTTATTTCATATCATATTAAAGCCAAATTTTCCTCAGCTTCCATGAAAACAGTTTCTTTGTAATTTTTTTTCCATAAGTTGACTCCATTCCCAATGGTGGATTTCATCACATTATTTCACTTGCATAATCTCATGAAAAATATAGAATTATCCTTCTGAAGTTTTTTAGTTTTATACTGAGAATATTGTAGGAATTTTGAGAGAGCCCTCTCAGACTGGAAGGGCTAACTTCCAGTTAAAATTTGGTTTGAAATAGTTACACTGAATTGACTACTGAGCAACCCAATTAATCTTAGTTTGGTGATAACATTTGGTCTAATAAAAATCCACACTATCTAAGACTGATCTATTTCGAATCCGGGCCCGTGGCAACTTAACACTCATCATTCCTTCTGAATGCCTAGATTCCCTGATATGTTTGGACTCACCTAAGTTTGTCCTGAATACAAGGAAATTTCAACCTTAGTAACTTAGATTGATTTTCTGATTTTTCCTCAATTTCTTAGGGTTTAAACCAAGATTCTACTTAGATCATGGTTACACAAAAAATCACACTGATACAACAACATAAT
Organism: Pinus albicaulis; assembly: GCA_034641835.2. NCBI lineage: Eukaryota > Viridiplantae > Streptophyta > Pinopsida > Pinales > Pinaceae > Pinus > Pinus albicaulis. The sequence goes on along the minus strand of CM076575.1, from coordinate 1,080,571,636 downwards.
GAACCCCAAGTTTTGATCACAAGTAGAACACATTTGTGACAATGTGAACTTGCCTTAAAGACAAAACATCATGTTCAAGACAGATCCATGGCTGTTGAACTCTATAGTTCCAACTATAGTAGCAATAGACCTAGTCAATGTTGAAAAGTGTAACTAGGTGGTATTCATAATGACTTGTAATTATGAATTTGTGTAATAAATAATACAAATATAATAAAATGTATTTTGTAATGCTTGTCTCATAGGTTTCATGAGCAAGACATTTTTATTATAGGTCAAAGACTTCTTCTTGACATCTTTAGGGGTTTTTCATATTGTCGTAAATATAATTTAGAGTCATGTTTATGAAGTCATGTTACACTCGTGTAAAGGAAAAATTATTGATGTAATTGTATGCTCCAAGACCTTATCATTATCTCCTTGAAGTTGGCCATAAGGAAAAGGAATGCAAAAACTCAAGTCGGCTCAAAGTGAAGACACAAATATTTAATAGGTCATGTTAGCTCATTCTTAATGGAAAGCCACTATATATACCCATGCTAAATTCACATAAAAGATAGACATAATGGTTCAGATATCTCTAAAATTTTAGATAAGAAGAACAATTTAGATCTGTGGTATTTCAGATGGCCTCTATGAAAATACAATGAGGAAGATAAGGTCTGCATATTGGTGCGTAAGAGAGGAGATATTCCAACGAGAAGTAGAGGTAGTACATCGAATAATAACGACTCTCTGTTTTGAGTCTAAGTATGTGATATAAGTCTGAACTGCAACGTGTAAAGGAGACTGTGATCAATTAAGAGGAGAGTTAGTACTAGCCTATGAATTGAGTATATCTCTTATTATTTCAAGGGATACTACAATGAAGGAAAAGGTCTACTATACAATGTGTGAGGAGGCTTCTATCAGTGTGTAGGAGAGGCTATAAAACCTCGGTCTTGGGTCATTCTATTTTGAAAGGAACCAAGGATATATATACAAAAAAGAGGAGAGCTACTATAGAAAAGGATATTCCTATCTTGGGCTTTAAGGACAAAGAAAGGTAGGTCAAGGAGAAGTGTCTAGGTGACCGAGGCTAGATCAAGGAAGAAAGAATAGAAGGCTAGGGACTGAGATTCCCTAGGGATGGTGCAGTTCAGTGCATAAAAGGAAAGTCATCATAAGGAGCTGAGAAGAGCACTGACAAGGGTCTTAGAGGCATATTTGTGTCAAGGGTCTGTGTCATGGTTATGGTACTCATCAATTGAAGATATATAATAAGAATTACTTTTGGGTTTTCCTCTCCAACAAGGAGAGGTTTTTTCCCTGGCTTGCTATAATAAATATCTGTGTCTCTTGTGCGTTTTATAATTGACTTGATGAAAAATGTAATAAGATCTATGTGAAAGAAGAATAAATAAATCACAATTAATTATCATGAAAGAGAAATTTTAATAAAAGCCCTAAATTATGAACATGGTATTAGAGCTAAGGTGTCGAAGACAAGAAAGGGTAATTTAGAAAGAAGGAACAAGATTCAAGCTTTAGAGAAGACATCAAGAATCGATTTTCAAGAAGATAACAAGGCTGAAAGAAGGATCTACTCAGTAAAGTCAATCTCTATATCTAAGAAGATCTTCATTCATTCAATAAGGAGGATTTCACAAGAGGTTAGGATTACCCTCAAGCCATCTCAAGGTCAAAGAACTTAAAGGAATTATACATCAAGGTACTTTCAAGAGGAAAAGCAAGATCAAGTAGGTGATCGTTATCTTCAAAGAATCTAAAGCCATCCCATTGTTAAAGCCAAGTAAAAATTGTGGGAGTTCTTCAAGCCATCCTTGATCATCATCATCACCAAGGATCCAAGGTGGTCTACCGCTTTACATCACTCTTGAGGAAGTCAGTTTAAGAGGGATATTCTACATCATCAACAAGGAAAAATCCAGTAGAGGAAGAAAGCATCTATTCAAGTATGTATATTTATGACTTCATCTGAATCTGTCAAAATGACTTTTTGAAAACAAAAAACTGTTTGGGGTCTCAAACTTTCTTGTAGTGAAGAAAATGACAAATATAAATCTTATTAATGATGTCATGGGCTATATCAAAAGTTCAACAACTATACTTTCAAAAGAAGATACTCAAGCACATAAAAACTACATGAAGGGAGACATAAGAGCCCATAGGATTATTATAGAATCCATAAAGGAATATATCATCCTTATGTATCAAAACTAGAATATTAAAAAGATATATATGACAAATTAGTGGAGCTATTATCGGTGAGTACTGTAGGGGAAGTAATATCTCTGAGACAAGAACTATACAAGTTAAATTTGTCAAGAGAGGAAGGAATCAATTCTTATTTTATGAATTTCTGAAATACGAGATCAAATGCATGAATTGGGAGAAGTAATGTATGATAGAGAAATGACTACAATTGTACTGAATTCTCTACCCGAGGGATGAGAAAAATTCACTTCAATTATATATGGGAAGAAATAAGCAATACCATTCCAATATCTATGGTCTCTATGTAAGATATAAGAGACTAGATTGAAAGATAAAATTGATACAGGATCAAATGAAGAAAATCAAGCCTATGTTGCCATGCCAAGAAGAAAGGAAAGATTTTATGAGTTTGGTCCTTAGAAGAAAGGAAGAAACATCGATAATATACGATGATATGTGTTAGGTCCCTATATTACTAGTATAGTCCCTTATTGTTGTTAATGTAAACCCCTTATTGTTATTGTTGTACCCCTGTAACCCCAATATTGTTATTATTGTGCCCTTACATTACTATTGTTAGGTTGGCTAGGATTATATTGTCACCCCATGGAATCCTATATATAGAAGGAGGTTTTTTCATGTGTATCATCCAAGAATTGTTCATTTATGTAATTTAAAGGAGGTTGCCCCCTTGAAGTGGCTTTATTCTAAGGTGTTGAGCTCTCTTTTCTTCTATTTTTGGAGCTGGTTTCATAACATTTGGTATCAGAGCTTTGGATTCTAGGGTTTTTCTACTCCAAACAGGTCATCGTGTAATTTTCCCTATAATTTTTTTTCTATGAAGGTTCAGAATTTGAAATTTTTATAGAGCGAAGACAAAATCCTGAAGAACGTCGTGTAAAATTTCAGATCTTCATTCGCAATATTTTCGGCGATAGGATCTGTGGAAGTTAGGATTTTTTTAGGCTCTCGGATTTCACGTAAACAGGTCACCGTGGAATTTTCGCTATAATGTTTTTTCTACGAAGGTTCAAAAGCTTCAATTTTTCAAGAGGGAAACCAAAATTCGAAGGAACTTCCTATAAAAATTCTAGATCTTGGTTCGAAATATTTTCGGAGATATGATCTGTGTAAGTTCAGGTTTTTTCAGGCTCCTGAAATTCATCTCAAAGAGGTGGTCGTGGGAAAAGCGTCCAACTCTCTCTCTGAGCATCAGATTGGAATTCTGTAAAAATTGGCCACAAGTAAACAGACTTTAGATTCCCGTGTATCAATTTCAGAGCCAAAGGAGGAAACTGACACTTGGCACGTCGTACAAGTTCGCTCTACTAAACTGGTCCATAATTAGGTCATTATGGGATAGTGGGCATAACTTTGTCTTGAAGAATCCAAATCAGGCTAGACTTGTGGCATTCGAAAGAATATTGAGAGGGCTACTACAGGGCTGAATTTTAGATATTGAAGATTCAAAATCACTGAGATAATTCAATTTCAATATCGACCTCTTCAAAAGCATGATAAAGGTGTGTATTTTGTTTTTCAAATTGAATAATTCTTGTGTGAAAAATTAGTTTGAAGTGATTCCAAGGGCATATTGAAGCATATATATCAGTATTGGGTTCTAAAATTCCACCTAAAGAGAATTCAACACCCACTAAGCCTTCAAAAGGGTCTAATATGATTCATGAAGAGGAATAAGTGCAAAATGACATATCAAAATTACAAGAGCAAGTGCACCAAATTTCTCTCTTGCAGAGAGAAACAAAAAATGAAATCGAAGTTTTGAAGAAAGGCATGGAAGATAAGATGGATGACATGGAAGCTAAGATCGATGAAAAAATCAAAGACAACATGGAAGACATGAAGAATTATCTAAAATCAGACATGGAAGGTTTGATGACAAGGTTAATACAATAAATGATTCCTAATGGCGGAAATATAGTAGAGGAAACTTGTGATGAGAACAAAATAAATGTTAATCATGATTTCATAAACTCTAATGTTGGAATGAAGGACCACCATATTCCAATATGGATATGAGGAAGTTTGATGGCAAGGATCCTGTAACATGGATACTACAGATGGAGCAATATTTTGATCTCAATAATGTGAAAAACACACAAAAGGTACGCATTTCAACTTTACATTTAGAACAAAATACATTTATATGGCATCGATGGCTTTGCTCTCATAAAAAAATTGTTACTTAGTCAATTTTTATAGAGGAAATGGTAGCACATTATGAGGATACAAAGAGTAACACCTTCTTTAGCCAATTGATAAATCTCAAACAAAAGGGTTCAGTGGTGGAGCACAATGAGGACTTCCAGAAATTGAATATAAGGGTAACTGATATTTTAGAGGAACACGGGATTGATGTCTTCATAGGGATTTTAAAGGATAACATCCAATGTGAAGTTCATGTTTGGGAACCTGATTCATTGGAGAAGGAATTCAGGTTGGCAAGAAAAATTGAATGTAAAATTATGGTGACAAGGAAGCCTACCACTCACATCTATAAAGATGGAAGTGTTGCTACTCCTAGACTTCCACAACCTACAAGGTTGACACCACAACAATTGGAAGAAAAAAGAGCAAACGGGCTTTGCTACAGTTGTCATATAAAATACACTAAAGGTCATAAGTGTGCCGAGAAGAAATTATTTTACATATATTGTGAAGAGGAGGAAGAAAATGAACAAGAAACTTCAAAAGAAGAGGATATACATGAGGAACCATCCCTATAAGAAGAATAAATGAGTCTGACCATATCATGTAATGCATTGGAAAGAATTACCACTCCTCAAACTCTCAATATAGAAGGAAATATCAAGAATAAAAAGGTAATAATGTTTATTGATTCGGGTAGTACCCATAATTTTATTCATTGTAAGGTAGCCAAGGAATTGAATTGTTTCCTATACCCAACACTAGAATGTCAAGTGATGGTTGCAAATGGAGGAACTATAAATTTCTACAGAAAATGCCATAATATCATGCTAACCATGGGAGAATATGTATTGAATATTCCAATGCTTTCCATTCCAATGAGAGGTGTTGATGTTGTACTAGGAGTACAATGGTTACAATCTTTGGGGACGGTAGCTTTCAATTTTCAAGAAATTTTCTTGAATTTTTTTTGGGAAGGAAAGGAAATGGAATTACGGGGTATCACAAAGAAGCCAAGAAAGATAATAAGTTCTAATGTCATGACAAAGTTTCTGAATAAATATCAAAGAGGCATAATTGCACAATTATGCTCACTAGAAGTTCCAACATCAAAATCATCTATTTCTCCAGATCTCCAAAAAGTATTGGACAATCATTCCAAGGTGTTTGAAACTCCCAAAGTACTCCCACCTATTCGTGATCATGATTATTCTATTCATTTGATTCCAGGAAGTGTTCCTCCAAACATCAGGCCTTACATATATCCTTATGTCCAAAGGAGTGAAATTGAACATATGATTGCAGAAATGTTAGAGGCTGGTATAATTCAACCTAGTCAAATTTCTTTCTCTGCTCCAGTAATATTGGTGCACAAGAGGGATGGATCATGGCGCATGTGTCCAGATTATAGGGAGCTCAATAAGCTCACTATTAAAGATAAATTTCCCATTCCTATTATTGATGAATTATTGGATGAATTACATGGAGCAATTTATTTTAGCAAGTTGGATCTTCGTTCAGGATATCATTAAATTAGAATTAAGACTAAAGATATCATGAAAGCATCATTTCAAACTCATGAGGGTCATTATGAATTTTTGGTCATGCCTTTTGGCCTTACCAATGCACCTTCTACATTTCAAGGGTTGATGAATTCCATTTTCAAACCCTTCCTTATAAAATTTGTGCTAGTACGTTTTGATGACATACTAATCTACAACAGGTCTTGGAAGGATCATGTTCAACATGTTGACAGGGTGCTCAAACTATTGGAGGAGAAACAATTATATGCAAAAACATCCAAATGTTTCTTTGGAGTACAAGAGATGGAATATCTGGGTCATATTGTATCTCATGAGGGTGTTAAGGTAGACCCTAACAAAATTAAATCCATTAAGAAATGGAAAGTCCCCACAACCATAAAATAGTTGCGTGGATTTCTCAGGTTAACAGGGTATTATCGCAAGTTTGTTAAGAATTATGGGAGAATAGCAACACCTCTAAATACATTATTGAAGAAAGATGCATTTTCATGGACTCCTCAAGCAACTAAGGTCTTTTAACATCTTAAAGAGGAAATGTTCCTAGCACCAGTCTTAACTACGCCCGACTTCACAAAAACCTTTATTGTGGAGTGTGATGCCTTAGAAAATGGAATTGGTGTTGTTTTAATGCAAGAAGGAAGACCCATTGCTTTTGAAAGTCATCCAATCAAAGGAAAGTATTTACAAAAATCTATTTATGAGAAGGAAATGTTGGTAATACTACATGCACTAAAGAAATGGCAACCTTGCCTAATGGGAAGAAACTTCAAGGTAAAAATTGAACATGATAATCTTAAACACTTTTTTGAACAAAGAATATCTTCAGAAAATAAGCAAAAATGGGTTAGAAAGATGTTGGGTTATGACTTTGAAAAAATCTACAAAAAAGGGAAGCTAAATGTTGTTGCAGATGCACTCTCAAGAAAGCATGAAGAGATGGAAGCATTTTTTTGTGCCATTTCTATTATCCAAACAGATTGGATAATCGAAGTAAGGGATGAATGGAAGAAGGACGAAGAAGTGTGGAAACTCATTCAAAATTTGCAGCAATATCCTAGTACATCTGATACATTTAGTTGGAAAACTGATTCCTTATGGTACAAATATCGCTTATATATTTCCAAGAATTCCCAACTAAAACAAAAGATTCCTTTGGAATTGCACACTTCTCCTTTAGGAGGACATTCAGGATTTTAAAAAACCTACCATAGTGCAAAGAAAGAATTTTTTTGGGATGGCCTTAAATCTAATATTCAAAAGTTTGTGGTGGAATGTTTGGTTTGCCAGAAAAATAAAGTTGAGACAATTAATACCCCAGGTCTTCTACAACCTTTATCCATTCCAAGTCAACGTTGGGAGGATATTTCAATGGATTTTATCCTAGGTTTACCTAAGTCTGAAGGAATGAGTGTCATCATGGTGGTAGTTGATAGAATTACCAAGTATGCAAATTTTTGTGCACTATCGCATCCATTTAAATCAAGTACAGTTGCTACTGCATTTATGGAAACAATTCAAAAGCTACATGGAAACCCAAATATTATTGTAAGTGACAGAGATCCCATTTTTACTGGAGATTTTTGGACGAAATTATTTTCTTGTTTGGGTACTCAACTAGCTCATAACTCATCTTATCATCCTCAATCCAATGGTCAAACTGAGATAATTAACAGATGTTTGGAAGGATATATTCGTTGTTTTGTATCTAATAAGCAAGCACAATGGGTCAAGTGGTACCTCTTGCTGAATGATGGTATAACACTTCCTTCCATACTCTAGCAAAAATGACCCCATTTATGGAACTTTATGGATATCATCCACCGTCCATCACATCTTCTTTAAGAGAAAATTCTAAGGTTAAAGTAGTGGAAGATCACATTGAGCATCAAAAATAAGTTCTCCAACTCTTAAAGGATAACCTAAATTTGGCACAAAATTGAATGAAACAACAGGCAGATCAACATCTCAATGAGAGAAGTTTTGATGTAGGATATTGGGTATTTTTACAGCTACAACCATACAAACAAATTTCCCTTAAGCAAGCTAAGAAGGATAATAAATTATTGCCAAAGTACTATGGTCCTTATAAGGTGTTGCAAAAGATTGGTACTATGGCATAGAAATTGGAGCTTCCTGATTCTTCTCTAGTGCATCCAGTTTTCCATGTTTCATGCTTAAATAAGGTTATAGGGGACAAAATTCTAGTTCAAACAATATTGCTAGAACTTGATGAGGAAGGAAGAATCATATTTGAACCTAAAGAAGTCATGGAAACAAGAACTTGATAGCTATGAAATCGATCAATTTCAGAGTATCTCATCAAATGGAAGAACTTACCCATTGAATATTCTACATGGGAGGATGAGAATTTTATACAGAAGCACCCCAAGCTACTCAAGGGTCGAGGAAAACACTTTTTTGAAGCAGAGGGGCATGTTATGTCCCTATATTACTAGTATAGTCCCTTATTGTTGTTAGTATAACTCCCTTATTGTTATTGTTGTACCCATGTAACCCCAATATTGTTATTATCATGCCCTTACATTATTATTGTTAGGTCGTCTAGAATTATATTGTGACCCCATGGACTCCTATATATATAAGGGGTTTTTTTTCATTTGTATCATCCAATAATTTTTCATTTATGAAATGTAAAGGAGGTTTCCCCCTCAAAGTGGCTTATTTCGAAGGCGTTGATCTCTCTTTTATTCTATTTTTGGAGCTGGTCTCATAACACTATGGATGTAATGAACTTGGTCACTATAAGAAATATTGTCCCAAATCTAAGGGCAAGAGGAAAAACGAAGAAGCCCATGACACCGGAGAAATAAAATAACAAATTCAAAGAAACCTAAGAAAGAAGAAGTGAAATATCTCTATTATGATTGAGATCATCTTCCTCTTTAAGTGGTATATGTTGGTTGTAAAACAATATTTTAAGAAGCATTTTATATTAAATAGATACATCACTTTAGAATTGGCATCATGATGGAAGCATTGAAGGAGGAGCATTCGTCATAGGAGGATTTATGTTACAAATTTATGTGAAAACTATGATATGAGATAAGTATCTCCTAGAAACCTCATTGAAAATAATATTTATGGAAGGTAGTCATATAGATCAAGGTTCATCATTAATTAATCAATATGGAAATGCGTGTTGACATTTTCTAGTGGAGTCCTCTTTCGATTCACTAGTTAGAAAGAAATAAAAAAGGTTTCATCGAGAATTCTAACTTGCAGAATTTTGGGATTAGGATATGATGACATATTGATGAAGAAATTCAAGAGAATGGAACTTTTCATTCTAAGGAAAGCTTCTGTAGGATGAATCAAAGAGATCATGTACATGTATATTTATGCTTACACTGGATGCTATGAAGTCATGTCATATGCTTGTAGGTAATATTCTTATGGTTGGGGTAGATATTTCACTTCTTCTTTCTTAGGTTTCTTTGAATTTGATTCTTCTATTTCTCCGACAACATGGGCTTCTTCCTTCTTCCTTCTTCCTCTTGTCCTTAGATTTGGGCTTCTTCCTTCTTCCTCTTGTCATTACATCCATAGCATCGTATATTATTGATGTTTCTTATTTTCTTATAAGGACCAAACTCATCAAATATTTCCTTTATTCTTGATATGGCATCATAGGCTTGATTTTATTCATTTAATCGTGTAACAATTTTATCTGTCAATCTAATCTCTTCTATCTTACATAGAGACCATAGATATTGGAATGGTGTTGATTCTTTATTCCCATATATAATTGAATTGAAGTTTCCCCATCCCTCTGGTATAGAATTCAAAACCACTGTAGTCATTTATCTATCATACATTACTTCTCCCAATTCCTACAGTTGATCTCATATTTCAGAAATATTTATAAAATAAGAAGTGATTCCTTCCTCTCTTGACAAAATTAACTTGTATAATTCTTTTCTTAGAGATATTACTTTCCGTGCAATACTCACCAAGAATAGCTCCACTAATTTTTCATACATATCTTTTTAATATTCTAGTTTTGATACATAGGGGATGAGAAAGTCCTTTATGGATTCTATAATAACCCTATGGGCTCTTATGTCTCCCTTCATGTATTTGGTACGTTCTTGAGTATCTTATTTTGAAGGTATATTTGTTGACATTTTGATATAGTCTATAACATCATTAATAAGATTTAGATTTTTCATTTTCTTCACTGCAAGAAAGTTTGAGACCCCAACCATATAAAAACACTAGATTAAGAGGGAGCCTGGTAATAAGTTTCTTACTTGGAAGAAACTTGGTAATTCCTAAGCTGAGAGGGAGATTAGGTACATTCCTTGTATAGGAATGAGTACATTCCTTTTTGGAATATGTCCTCCCTAGTTGAGAGGGAGAGATGGACACATCATTTTGGAATTCACCTGGGAATACTGAATGGAGGATTGGGTAATCATCTGGCATCCGATACTCTTGAGGATGTATTAGGGAATCCAAGATAAGATTAGTTATGGAAGGAAAAATATTATTTGAGGAATGTAAATCCAAGATAACAATAGTCCTGGACATATCCCGAGTGAACTTGGGTGGGATATGATCCAAGAGAGACAATGATGTAGGTGTCTATTCATCATTGGTTTCGCCAACATTGTAGCTCAAATATCTCATGGAGAGATGGAGCTATTATTCAAGGCCTTGCACTATGAAAATGCTAGTTGATATGATGCTATACAAATGGGATTACCAATCCAATTCTTGTTATGAGATTATTTAGATTGAGAGTGACCATGTACCATTATGAATACCTCCCTAGTTAAGAGGGAGTGTTGAAAAGTGTAACTAGGTTCGGTCTTCATAATGAATTGTAATTATGAATTTAGGTAATGAAGAAGACAAAGATAATAAAATGTATTTTTTAATGCTTGCCTCATGGGTTTCATGAGCAAGGAGTTTTTATTATATGTCAAAGTCTTCGTCTTGATGTAATTAGGGGTTTTTCATCTTGTCATAAATATAATTAAGAGTCGTGTTTATGAAGTCATGTTACACATGTGTAAAGGGAAAATTATTGGTGTAATTGTATGCTCCAAGACCTTATCACTATCTCCTTGATGTTGACCTTAAGTTAAAAGAATGTGAAAACTAAAGTCGGCTCAAAGTGAAGACAAAAATATTAAATAGGTCATGTCAACTCATTATCAGTGGAAAACCACTATATATACCCATGTTGACTTCACATAAAAGACAAAAATAATGGTTTAGATATCTCTAATACTTCGGATAAGAAGAACAATTAAGATCTATGGTATTTCAAATGACCTCTATGAAAATACAATGAGGAAGATAAGGTCTGCATATTGGTGCGTAAGAGAGGAGATATTCCAACGAAGAGTAGAGGTAGTACAATGAAGAATAAGGGCTCTTTGTTTTGAGTCTAAGTATCTAATATAAGTCTGAACTGCAACATGTAAAGGAGACTGTGCTCAATTCATAGGAGAGGCAATGCTAGCCTCTAAATTGAGGATATCTCCTATTTTTTCAAGGGCTACTACAGTGAAGGAAAATTTCTTCGATATAGTGCATGAAGAGGATGCTATTAGTGCGTAGGAGAGGGCGTACAACATCGGTCTTGGGTCATCCTGTTTGGAAAGCACCAAGGATATATATACAATGAAGAGGAGAGATAATGCATAAAAGGAGATCTATGTCTTGGTAATTAAGGATAAATAAAGGTAGGTTGAGGAGAAGTGTCTAGGTGACCAAGCCTAGATCAAGGAAGAAATACTCTAAGGCTAGGGACCAAGCTTCACTAGGGATGGTGCAGTTCAGTGCAGAAAAGGAAGGTCACCATAAGGAGCTGAGAAGAGCAGTGAAAAGGGTCTTGGAGGCATACTGGTGTCAAGGGTCTGTGTCAGTGTTAGGGTACTCATCAATTGAATATATATAAGAATAATAACTTTCAGGTTTTCCTCTCCAAGAGGGAGAGGCTTTGGTCCTAGCTTACTAGCCTAAATATTTGTGTCTCTTGTGCATTTGATAATTAGCTTGATGAAGAACGTAATAAGTTATAAGTGAAAGAATAATAAAAAATAAAAAATAATTATCATGAAAGAGAAATTTTAATAAAAGCCCTAATTTCTCAATAGCCAACACATGTCCTGAAAAATTCCATCATGCCTCTCAACATACACATGCATAAATGTGTTATTTCATTCATTGCTCCAAGAATAAGAAACATAACATATATTTACACACATAGCAAGGATCCATGTTAACTCAAAACAAAGCTACATACATTCCTTTAACAACAAAACTCTATAATGCTCAACCACATAGATCCTCTAGTAATGAAACACTCAACCATGGAATTTCACGCACACCATGGAAGTTCGCCAAGGTTCTTTAACAATTGTTAGAAATCATGCAATTAGCCAAGAATATATAAAAAATTACAAAGATATATAAGTCCCTCATAAGCACAATCATATAATACATCTCATTGTAAACAAATACATGAATATTTGCTCTTTCATTAATAGTGTGAATACACTCTTCATTATATAACAACAAAATTTTTCATTCAAGTGCTACAAACATACACAAAGGTACAAGTAAGAAACTTATCTTATCAGTTAAATGACTGTCAATTGAGATAGGGACTTCAAAAATCATCCCAACCATAATCCAACTACATTGTTGTTATTTCTTGTAGTTAAACACCCCTGATCCAGATTCAAAATTTCTGGAGTGAAGTGCTCAAGGAAATTTCACACTATTCATTCATAACACATGGGAATCCAGAGCACACAATGCCTCCATTTGCAAGTTTCTAGGTTTCCGTAGATCAAAGTGTCTCCACCCAAAAAATCACTTATGGGAATTTAGATCCTACAGTGCCTAATTTGTGATTCGATAGGAATATAGAGATAATCATGTCTCCTCCTAATAGTCGCTTACAATAATATGAAGCCCACAATGTCTCCACCTGATTCATGCTACAATAATCCAGAGCCCATAGTGCCTCCACTTTCAATATGAAAATAATAGATAGCACATCATGACTTTACTTGATAGCTTTAATGGGAATCTAGAGTTCACCTTTAGGGTCTCCACTTTTCAAACACCAAGAGAAGTTCCAAAGTTCATAGTGTCTCCAACTACTGAGTATAAGTCCAAAGTCCACTGTTGCTCTACCTTCTCAACACCACACTTCAGTTTGAGTTTCCACTGAGCTCTTATAGTGTTGTACATGCACTATTTCCAACATATTCCATCTTGCTACCACGCTATCACTACACTTGGATCTCTTCTTTCCTTTCTCAGCGTGATCTATGATAATGAAATCACAACTCTTCTTTTATGAGTGCTATTCTTGCGAGATAATTTTCTATCATCTTCCTTATTTTTATTCTATAATTTTGGGCATATCCTTCTCATATTCCCATGATACTCTCGCATGCCATTTTCTGTAGCATGTTGACTAAGCCAACACATCTCATGATGGAATTAATTTCTTGACCTCTTTACCAGACACATTTTAATTCATGTAATAGTTTTACATTAAATTCATAAGGGAGATAGGTGGCCAATTAAATTCCACTTCCGAGCATGGTTGTTCCCAAAATAAATTCCCAAGAAACTTATCCTCCCAGAACTCTGAATCCATGCCATCTCTCCAAGTCTAGTCATTTTTTTTATTCACAATTATTTACAATTGTATATAAAAATATTTACAAGAAGGGAAACCAAAAAGGGTTGTTACATACTCTACTATGGAACCAAATGCACTCAAATAAAATGAAACCCTTTTTCCAACTAGTGGCTTTGTTGTAATACAACTATATAGTCAACTAGTGGTTAAGTTTGATTCCTTCCGCTCTTAACTAGAATTGCAACTTGACCCTTCTATAGTATTCTTCATAGTGTTCACATTGTTATCCCATTTTCCATGAGTAATAGGGAATAATGTGGCATCCTCCAAAATTATGGTGCTCAATTACGATAGGTCAACTTTTGGGAAGCATAATTTTTGTATTCGAACTCAAATTGACTTAGTTATTGTATTATTGAAAATACCTTCAAGTGTAGGATAACGTCATAGGGTGAAATGCTTGAGAAAAATAGATTTACCCCAAAAATATATCATTTAATGCCTCAAACTAGACCATATTTTTTTTTATCCCAATCTTCAAACTAGGCCTCGTCACTAAAAATGCTCCTATAAGCTAATTTGTATGTTTTTTTCTACCCTAAAAGAATTAATATGGGTAAAAAAAAATATAATGATCAAATATAGATCATATCTCCACATTTTGGGAGGATTTTGGTCCCCAAAAGATTTTATTGAATGAGGCGATGACATTTTTGTTGGGTATGTGTTATGTTTTTTGCACAACTATCCCCCCACATTGTAAAATGTGTAATGCACAGTAGGAGGGTGGTGGCTCCCTTGTATAGTGGTTCGGCGGAAGTTCCCTTGAAAAACTGTTTTTGGGGTGTTATTTTGCATCTATATTTGGGGATTTTTGGGACCCAGTTTATGCTAAAAGTAGTTTTGTGGCGCATGGTGGTTTTTCCCATGGTTTGGTGGTTTTGGTTAAAGAACTATGCTTATATTATAATCTGGAGAAAAAAAATTGGTGGCTTATGAATGCTGCACGATACATATTGTATTGTAATACTATATAGAAGAATATATTATTGAATAGAAATGTTGTTGATTTTCCCAATTTTAGGTTTCCAGGATGAAATATCTATGTTTATGTGTATTTTTTCCATTGCATCTTTCTCATTTTATTAAGAATTTGTTTGTAGAAATTAATTGAATAGGATTAAAACCTATATTTGGTATTAGAGAATTTTGGCTTCAAGGGGATGCCTTTGTGGCTAAAGGGTTTGGCTCAAGCCTACGGTAGACCCTATTACAATGGGAGATTTGCAGAAGCGATTCTTATGGAAAAAATAAAATGGTGACCAATTTAAAGATAGATATTGAGAAATTAAATGGGTAGAGTTTTGAGTTGCAGAATGATAAAATGGAATATTTGTTGGCTTACAAAGACCACTGGATCACTATGGATCCGGGAAATGCACCAACAAGGATGTCAACAAAATATTGATCTAAATTGGATCAAAAAATAAAGAACACGATACGATTGTATCTCTCAGATTTAGTATTGGGAAGCTATAATAAAGAATTTGTGGTACAAATTAGGTTGTTTGTATTAGTCTATGTCCCTAGTGATCAAATTGTTCTTGCAAAAGAATCTATATAACCCGAGGATGACGGATGGAGACCTAGTGAGAGCATATGAACACCTTCAATAATATAATAGGTCAACAATTATATATTTATATTAAGATTTCAAAAGAAGATAAGTGCATCAATTTTTTTTATTTTCTCTACCAAACTCATGGGAGTAAGTCTGGTTTTTCCCATAGGTAGTAACACAACTACTTTAAAATTCAATGAAATAACAAATCCTTGCTATTAGATGAGATGTGATAAAAAACATGGAAAGATAGAATGAAGATGCCTTGTATGTAATATTATTCTCCTAGAATAAAGATAAAAATAAGTTCTTTAGTGGAAGATACAACTATAGAGGAATGTTTTATTCTCCGGGAAATTTTGTAAAGGTATGTCGAAGATGTGGAAAATAAGGGCATTATAAGAAATATTGTAAGTCTAAAAATCCTAAGAACAGGAAGGGATCCAAAGTTGTTATTATGAAAAAGAAAATCATCCTTAGATGAATGAGGGGATGTTTATTGTTCTTCTTCAAGTACACATGCAGATCATGAGGCATGGTTGGTTGAGTCAAGTACATCCTTTCATATGAATCCTCATAGCGATTGGTTTAGTGAGAATGGAATATTCGATGGTGGTGATGTTGTCTTTGGAGATGACTTGACAAATAGAATCATAACAAGAGGAAAAGTTAAGTTTAATCTCATCAGTGGAAGGATTAGAACACTTCTTGGTGTTTTGCAAATCCAATGATTAGCCATAAATTTTATTTCTATAAGAAAGATGAGAGATGCAAGTGTAGAAACAATGTTTGAAAATGATACCTTTATTATGGTTTAAGGAGGAATGTATTACTGAGGAGAGTTAAAATTGGAGCTCTATATAAGCTGTTGGGAAGAATTACTAGTGATGGGTGCGACAGTTCCATTTTTCTTGAGAGTGGAGCAGAAGAAGGAAAAGCTTTTGCAACTTTTTGAGAAAAGACTATGCTATGGCATCAAATACTCAGACATATACAAGAGAAGGGCATTCAAGTACTGCATAATAATGGTATGGTTGAAGGTATGACTAATTTATCTTTGGATTTTAATTTCTATGAACATTGTTTATATGGGAAGAAAAATCAGGTAAGATTCTCCTCTGGTTCTACAAGGTAGAGGGACTATTATATTTGGTGCACAGTGATGTGTTTGGTCCTATTTTAGTTTCATAAATGTTTAAATATATGTATTATTTCTAATTTATAGATAACTTCTTGAGTAATACATGGATTTATTTCCCTAGGAATAAATATGAAGTCTTTGACAAGTTCAAATATTTTAAGGCTCTTGTGGAAAATCAGATAGAGAATAATATTAAGGTGTTGAGGAGATATAACAATGGAGAATTATGTAGGAATGCATTTGAATAATTTCATAAGAAGTGAAATATAGAAAGGCATAAGAATACTCCATACACACTGAAATAGAATGGAGTTCCAAAAAGTATGAACAAGAAATTATTGGAGAAATAGAGGAGCATGCTCAATGGTATCATGTTAGTATAGAAATTCTAGGAAAAGGAAGTGGATATTGAATGTTACCTAGAAAATAGATCACCCTCATCAACATTGGATGATAAGAATTCACATGAGGTATCGTCTGGTTAGAATCCTTCTCTTCAATATCTTATGGTATTTGGTTATGATTCTTATGCAAATGTTCCAAAGGAGAATAGGAGTAAACTAGATAAGAAAGTTGAAAAGTGTATCTTTATCGGATATAAAGATGGTTTGAAAGGTTATAATATTTGGAACCTAGAAAATAGAAAGGTTGTGTATAGTCAAGATGTGGTATTTATAGAATTTAAATATATTGTCAAATAGGAATTCCTACCAAGGGAGAAATAACTAGAAAATATAGGATTTGAATTGAAGGACGAGGAATCAAACTCTAAAGAATACTAGGAATAAAAAAAGAAGAACCATAGAATTTGACGCAAAGGAGAATTGTTTGGGAAAGAAAGTAGCTAGAAAGGTATGATTAAACTAATTTCCATTCAATTTTTTCTTTTTTTATTGCTACCGACGATCCTAAGACTATTAGGGAGGTAGTTGATATATATGATGGAAAAATATGGAAAATTTCCATGATTGAAGAAATGACAACCTTGGACAAGAATAAGGCTTGGGATCTAGTGGAGTTGCTAGTTGGAAGAAATCCTATTGGAAACAAATGGGTGTTTAAGAAGAAGTTGAATGTAGAAGGTAGAGTGGAGAAATACAAGGCTCAATTAGTAGAAAAGGGTTATTCCTAGGCAGAGGGAATTGAGTTTGGTGATATTTTTTCTCCTTTTTTCATGTTAAATTCTATTTGATTTCTTTGATCAATTTCCGCTACTTTTGATTTTAAAGAAAAATAAATGGATATGAAGACAACATTCCTACATGAAAATTTGGAAGAAGAAATATACATGAAGAAACTGGAAGTATTTCCTGTGAAAGGAAAGAAAGATATAGTATGCAAGTTGGAAATTTCCTTGTATGGGTTTAAAGCAATCACCAAGGATGTGATATAAAAAAATTGATACTTATATATTTGGACTTGGATTCATAAGGAGCAAAGTAATCATTGTGTATATTTCAAATTAGTTGGTGATTGTGTTAATTATTTGGTCTCGTATGTGGATGATATGTTTCTAATTGGATATGACATCAAAATCATATAGGAAGTGAAAACTTAGTTGTCCTATAAGTTTGACATGAAGTACCTCATGCTATAAAATTTATCTTGGGCATGTGAATTAAAAGAGATCATGCAATCAAGAAAATTTAATAAAGGTTGAGGCAGTATGTAGAGACTATATTGTATAGATTTAATATGCATGAATGTGAATCAGTAAAGGTGCATATTTTTGTAGGTGCAAAGTAATCTTCAGATCAGTGTCCTAAGGCACATGAAGAGGAAGAGGCCATATACCATTCTCCATATGCTAGAGTAGTTGGAATTTTTATGTATGAAATGGTTTGTACTAGACCATACATTACACATGTGGTGGGAGTTCTAAGTAGGTATATGTTAAAAATAGGGAAGGGGCGTTGGACAACAATGAAGATGGTTTTTAGGTATTTGGGTGGCACTACTGGCTATGGATTGTTCTATCAAGGAAGGCCATGATTGGATAGAGTGTTTTAAATACATGGCTTTGTTGATATAGATTCGGTTGGAGATCTAGATCATAGAAGATATACAAGTGGGTATGTGTTTAATCTATTTGGTGGAGCACTTAGTTGGGTGAGCAAAAGACAATCTGTAATGGTACTCTCAACTACAAAAGTTGAATACATGGAAACCACTCATGCAAGAAAGGAATCAATATGGTTATAGATATTTTTTTCACATATTGGGTTGGTACAACAAGCTATAAGGATATAGCATGACAGTAAAAGTGAAATAATTTAGGAAAAGAACCCAACTTATCATTTGAAGACAAATGATATTGATGTTCAATATCACTTTGTGAGAGATATGATTCAAGACAAGAATGCACTGCTGGAAAAATTGGAAACTTCTAAGAATGCTACAAATTCATTAACATAATCTATTAGAGTTGATAAGTTCTCTTGGTGTAGATGAACAATGGGCATTATTGCCCTAGATTGTTGATCATCTACTCTTGTGACCCCTTATCTGCAACGAAAAAAAGTGGGAGAAGGTTGGGTATGTGTTATAGTCTTTGCACGACTATCCCCGCATGATGTAAAATGTTCAATGCACAACAGGGGGGTCACAAGGGGGGTGGAAACACCCACGGAAAAAAATTGGGTGGTTTTTTTGCATTTGTTTTTAGCAGTTTTTAGAAGATGGTTTTTACTAAAAGAAATTTTATGGTGCATGATGGCTTTTCCCATGGTTTTATAGCTTTGGTTAAGGAAATTTAATTGTATTCTAGTGCAAATGTATTGGTTTTTCATGAATTCTATAGGATATATATTTTATTGTATTATTGGACATAAGAATATATTGTACACAATCTTTCTAATTTTCCCAATTTTGGGTTTCTAAGATAAAATATCTATGTTTATGTGTGTGTTTTCCATTTTATCTTTTATGTTTTATTAAGAATTTGTTTGCAAAAATTAATTGTATGGTGTTAAAACCTACAATTTTTTCTCTATCCTCTCTCTGGAGTACATTTAACATTGAAAAAAAGTTTTCCTTTCAACCCAACCTACCAAAGTTTCTGCTACACCCATCTTGTTGTTCTAAAATTATTTTACTAAATTGTATCCTATGTCAAATCTACCTTAGAATTTGGTGCTAAATATTCAATGGAAGTTAGGACCCACTTCTCTTCTTGATCCAACATGGAAGGATCATAGAGTTTGATATTTTCCACATTCAGCACTAAGTAAATATGCAAGTATGGGCTAGACTGAGTTGGTAGACATTATCTCTCACAATTTTTAGTATCTTGAAAGGACCATAACACTGAGCCTTGATTTTCTATTACTAGAAACATGTAACCACTCCTTGTTCAACTATAACCATACCTTGTCTCCCACTCTAAATAACTATGTTTTGTGTTGATCATTTCCAGCCTTATATTTTATGTGACTTATTCAACATCTATTGTACTTGAAAATGGATCTTCCTAATATTCTTAATATTTTTTTTCCCTTAAGGCATCCCCTATTAGATCCTCCCTCACTCCTCCTTGTTTCCCATATGCAATATCCAAAGGTAAAGGTAACAAATATATGAAACACGTCACAAATGGAGACTTACTAGTAGAAGTGTGGATTGCTTTATTAAGAGTGTTGTATATATATACTAGATTTTCATCCTAGGTATTCAGATGCTTCCAATTGTAAACCATAAAAAGCTAAACCAAATTCATGTTATCTAATTCTATTTGCATATATATCTATAGATGGAATGTTGTATACCTCTTCAACTTCTTTTCCATATTCTCCTATAATATAGTCTAAAATGCACTGATAAATCTAGTGTCCTTGTATGAAATGATTCTCCTTAGTATTCCAAAATTTATTTGGGTCTGTCCAAAAAATACATTTGTTACTTCTTACCCATTAATGGTATTTTTAAAGGGCACGAGAATGCACATATTATTGAAACTATAAACTACCACGAACATGTACGCATGTCACTTCTTTGTTGTTGGTAAACATCCCACAAAGTCGAAGGAAATTATTTCCCAATGACAAATGGGTATAGGTAAAGGATGGTATAGCCTATAGGCCCTATTTCCTGTTATTAGGCTTGTTAGTAAAATAAAATATACATAATATTATAGCCTAGTTACATGTTGTTGCATTTTGGGCCAATACACATATGTATGTAAGTTGGAGACTTTTTTACCTACACCAAACTGACTCGCAACTTTGGAACTATGAGCCTCTCCATTTAGTGTTAGTCACTCACCTTTAGGAACACATAATTTTTCCAACCTATAGAGTAACCCATTTTAGAGATGATAATCAACTGTGTTAATTCCATTTTTTGAATGAATTTGGATTTTCAGCTACTGAAATACCTCCTTTAAGTCCTCAACCTCTATATTTGTGTATTTGTATGCATCATGGGTGAAATGAACCATGCGAATAAGAGTGCACAAAGCTATGATTTCTTATGTGGGTGGACCTGAAATAATGTTCACCAAATTATTTGTGTTTCCCTTATTTTACTTGGTCACTAAATGAAATTGTTATAAAAATCCCATCCACTTGTAGTGTATTCCCTACTATAACTTACGTTGTGCCTACACGCATTGTAGTAGTTGGTGATAAATGTGGATTACTATATCCTTTCCCATTAGATAATGTTTCCACATTTTGACAGCTTGAACCAAGGCATATATCTCCTTATCATAATTAGGGTAGTTAAGAATTTCCCCATGAAATACTTCATAATAGTAGTATATAGGCATGCTCCCCTGCATTAAGAATGCTCCCATGACATACCCACTTGCTTCTATCCCCACTTAGAAGGGCTATTTAAATTTAGGTAACATGAGAAATGCTACTCCACTTATTTTCCTTTTTAGCTCTTCCAACGCCTTTTGTAGACCCTTCCCCACTTAAAATTCTTTTATCTTGCAGTTATAAAATCAAGTGGTAAGATTACTACTAAAAATGAAGCTATGAATTTTATTAGGTACTATGCTACCCCAAAAAAATACCTAACCTCTAAACATTTGTATGCATTATCCACTTCATGATGGATTCTATCTTCACAAGATTTGTCTTAATATCCCTCCATTATTCACATAACCTAAATACACCAAAAAATGCTATGCAAACTCACACTTCATGATATTTTCCAATAGTTGGCGCTTCTTCAGTGTCTCTATAAATTACATCAAATGTGGTATGTGCTGCTCACGTGAAGCAATATATACTAGTATATCATACAAATAAACATTAACAAATGAATCTATATATGCGTGCAATATATCATTATTTAATATCATGAATAGAACAGGTGTATTACATAGACCAAATGGCATGCATAATCACTCATACAAACCTTGTGTGGATTTGAAGGTGGTCTTAAAAATATCTTATTCTTTGAATCAAACTTGGTGATACAATGATTTTAAATCCAACCTGGTGAAGTATTTTTCTTGTTGCAATTGGTCCAACAGGTCATCAATCCTTGGAAAGGGGTGCCTCTTTTTTAGTGTAATTTTTCTTAATGTCATGTAATCAATGGAAATTTTCCAAGTCCCATCCTTATTTGGAAAAATTATGATTTGTGACCCACATGGTAAGGTACTTGGCTGAATAACACTATGCACCAACAATTGTTGCAACTAATTCTTCATCTTATTTTCTTTTAGAACATAATGCCTATACAACCCAATATCTCACAATGGTGAGTTTCTAAAAAAATAGATCTCATGCTCCCCTTACCTTTTGTGTGGTAGAACTTTAGGATCTTGGAACACTACCCAATATGCCTATCAAAACTCTTATTGTTACGATGTTTTTTCGTTAGTGCACCCCTCCAAGGATTCCATTGCTCTCATTGAATCTTCTACATAATGATTTTCTCTTAAAAACAATAAAACATACTTCTTGCTAGAACTATTCAATTTATTGTCTTTCTTGTAACTTACTAATGAAGTTTTAGGATTTACCTTTTGCATGTTGATAATGAAGGAATTTTATTCCTTAATGAGGTGAAATTGGTTGGCTCTTCCCATAAATATTTCATCTCACATGTACATATAAAGACTCCCAAACACAACTCCACATACATAGTGTGGAACTACATCAAATTGTACTTCATCAACAAAATAAACATTGATAAAAAATTTAATTTTACACAATTTGGTTATCTTTATCTTTGCCTCCTTGTTTATCCATCCCAATGGATATGGGCTAGGATTTCCATGAACCTCCAGTCCAAGTTTTCTGACCAAATTCATTACTATGAGATTATTCTGGGAATCATCTTAAGTCAAACAGAGCATCCACTTTTTTCTTCTTAACTTGTATCTTTATATTTAAGAGTTTGTTCATCTCCTTCTCTTCTTTTTTTCGAAGGATACTTAGATTAACTCCCATTAGAGAAATTTTGAGATCTAAAATGGGCCTCCTAAGGAATATTACTAGCATTTTCACCAAGAGGTGCACACTGATATTACTTTTTCTTCTACTTATATATATAAATTTTAATGTGGCAAAATCTATGGTAACTCACTAATACACTAATGCATGGTAAATTATCACCATTATTCAAGAAAAACCATAACACTTAAAATAATTGGATGGTTGTTTATAAGAAGGTAGACTTTCATTCCTACCTCTAAATATAAGATTATTAACTTGTTTTTATTAATCTAAAAAAAATAAGATCTTTGCCTATCAAAAATAATTTAATCAAAATGAAAAGACAATCTCTAAGACTAATTATCATTAAAACTTTCATAAAAAAATCATATATTTAAAAAATATATAGATTTAAACTTCGTCATAAATACAATTTAATTTAATTTTAAAAAATTATAATAAATAAATATAAATTTAATTAAATATTACCCTTTTTACCCTTTTACAATTATATATAACTGCATATAAATCGAACACCTGAAAGATAAAATTCTAATCACCTTAATGACTTATTTTTCTCCAACTTAAAGTATATATCAATTGTAAATTTTCTAAATGAAGAATATCTATGTCATAAATTACACCATTATTCAGATTCATAAGGGTTGGTAATATACCGAGTATATCACGAAAATAGACTTTGATCGTCTCAAAGAGGCTACCATGTAACACAATAAACACTCATCACCTGCTACTCTTCCATGTTGTGTGTCTTTCTTCATCCAAGGAGATCCAACGAGAGAGAGCGATACGACACGTGTTTGAATATTTTTGGCTTTGAATTTTACCAGGGCATAACACAATGGAGTTGTCTACTGAGCCCGTGAAATAGCTCAGACGATAGAAAAATGTTGAAATTTGGTTAATTAAAATTCAAAAAATCAGGTATTTGGATTGCTTGGAATCTATTTTTGATAGTGGAAATGGATTCAGCACTATCAAAAACCTTTAGGGAACTCAAAATACTAAAATTTAACAACTATAAATAGAATTCTGGACAAATCTTTGCCGGATTTTCTGAAAATCATTGTTGGATTCTGGACGAAAACATGGCCTTTTTAGACTATGCTTAACACAATAAACACTCTATCACCTCCTTCTCTTCCACATTTATTTCTTCATGCAAGGAGATCCAACAAGAGAGAAACATGTGTCTATCTATTTTTCGCTCTAAATTTATCTGAGTATAAATTTGAATTATTTGAGTTAAAAAAAAGGTAGGGAACGAGACATTCACATGAACTATGAAAGGCATGAAGCCTTTAAGCCTTACGAGTACTGATGTCTCTCCATTCCTGAATCATTTATTGAAGGTATAATTGCATTTCAACTTTAGATTGAATGGAATATTTAGTGCACAACTCTGTAATCCTACTTCTCTTAACCAATTGCATTTGGGTTAGGTCACAATATGATTAGTGATACCATTCCCAGCAAAATAGGAAACTTTTAGAAGGTGGTAGCCTTGAATTTGAGACAAAACAATATGTCTACTAGATATATCACTCCATTTTCATTACTTGATTTATAAATTAACAACCTAAATGGCATCATACCATCAAATCTAGTAAGGCTAAGAAATATTAAGAGTTTCAATGTCTATGACAACCGACTTAGTGGTCACGTTCCATCCTCTGTGGCAAGAAAATTCAAAACTATATATATATATATTTAGGAAATTTTGGTATGTGTGGATATAGTATTACAACCCTTGTAATCAATTTTTATTACCAAGTGGGTCTCCGGTAGCACCTCAAGCGAGCTCACATGAAAAAAGGGAATCAAATTCAAAACTATATGAATCTTTTTTATTATTATTTGGGGACTCCTTGACTTGATACTGATAATTTGTTTAGTTCTCCTTAGGGTTAAAAATCTACTGGAAAAGTTATTGAAGAGAAGGGAACTAATTCTCCATCTTCTAGGGTCGAAGGAGGACAGGTGGGAGGAAAGCTTGCACACTTAGATCACCTCTGGTATTCACAATAGTGGAGCGAGCAAGGCCTGCATTCCCCAGGATCTCCATATACCATGCCAATAAACATGCATCTCAGTATTTACCCCAAATCAAGATCCTTAATGCCTGACAAATTTTGCATACTTTTTGCTGAAGCGTATAGTTACATATCAAAATGTAATTCCAAATTAATACTCAAATCATTCCATTATTTGGTAATTTCATATACTTTCTAAAAGCTTCAATCATAACAATCTTTTCGTTATGATTACAAGTTCACACAACCATTCCTACAAATTGAAGCCAATACCCTTTGCTTCATCCTTTATGGTTTATGAAAACCATGTTCTCATTATACAAGGTTCTCAATTCCAAAATTAAAACTCATGCATTAACCCTCATTTCAAATCAAATGAACTCAAAACAATTCAATATTCCCAATGTTTCCAAAATCCAAGTATCTGGAACTTGTCCCTCTTTTCAATGCGCCTAACTCAATATTTTGAGATTTAAGAAAACCCAAATTTGATGTGACCACATCTTAACATCGATTCTGCTCTTCAACATATGAACCAGTTAAAAAAAATACACGATCAATAAATATGCAACTACTCACCATTCACTGCCTTGTGCTCTCAACATCGAATCTGGTTCACCAATATTAATGTGGCGCTGCCTTCACTTTCCTGTTTTCTGATCAATGCACTTGTCAGACCATTTCATTTATTTTCTCTGCGCCTTCACGAGATCATGCAGTCCTCTTTCTTAAGTTCCAACTCAGCATTAACGCAGTCAACACATCGATTGACTTTCAGCAAACTTCTGAATTGTTTTCAATGGATTCAAATTACCTCCGGCAATACCTTGTATCCTGCGTTCTTCATTTCAACATTCAATCGATTCCATTCCCAGCACTGTTCAATCGATTCCCACCTGCAATTTAAGAAACATTCAAACATATATAAAACGCATTTCTAGAATTCACAACGCTGGCTATTTCTGCGAAATAATTCTGAAGTGAAAACCATCCTCCTGGCAAGCAGATAAATTATGTCTCTGCGTTAATTAACATTCCAGCAAACAAGATCAGTCCATCCCATAATCGAATTTCATTAATTTCCATCTTGAACCCTTCATACCTGTGCTATGTATATTCAAATAATAACGTTTCATCAAATCGATGTATTAATTTCTGTTTTGAACTTTTCATCTCAGTGCTAACAGCGTTTCTTCATCTAACTCCGTTAATGAGGAGTGAAATGTTTGCAAATGAAAAATAACACATTCAACCTTCAGTGCCACGTTCTGGATTGGGTCATGGATTATTAAAATCGAATCCTCCCAAATTCACACCATAATTCAGATTAATAGTTAATGAAATTCAGAGAACCAGAATCTTATACAATTCATCAGCAACTTATGGATCAATATCGTTTCTTTTTAATCCAGGGTATATATATATAGACCATTCGAACCAGAAAGGCGATAATGCTTTCTCTGCCACTGTAGCTACCGGTCGAAGATTTAGACTAATCGACCCAGTCGACTTTATCAAACAGTCTTTAATGAGATTCTGCACTAAGAATTAAATTCACTTCCAACAGAAATTGACATCAATTGCAAAGTCTTTGTTCCACTTAGAACTGCGCCTTTTAAATTCTATTAACTGGAAAACAGAGATTTAAACTAACATTCATCCAACACCCCTTGATATCGATTTACTATTCAAACCCAACGAAATACACATTTTCTAAATCAATCAATGTACTGAAACAAAACAATAACTTACAACTTTTGCTGGCCAGATATTTCAATTCCGTGGCCCTTACAATTTGCTAAAGGCTTACAGCCTTGCTGTACAAGCCTACTCTCAATCTCACACTCTCTTCACAATCTCAATGTGTTTTTCTCTCAAAACCCCCTCCTATTTATACAATTTTAAAAAATCATTTAATTAAATGCTCAATCCCTTCAATTCCTCAACAAACCCCTAAATTTCTCAACATCCCTAAAGGATAGATCTTTATCCCTAAAATCCTTCAACTAATTAAATTCCCTCATATCCTTTTATTAAATAAAAAGATATTTACAAAAATCCTCACCTTCTCCTATTTTATTCAAATTAATTAATAAAATATTAAAAATTTTCACACCCCCTTTTAACATATTTACAAAATAAAAAAAACGCCCTTGATGCTCCTGCATCAGACTCCCCATGTAAGAAAATTCATGACCACCTGGTCATAAGTCTGGATATTTCCTCCTGGATCCCAAATTTTATTTTGTAATCTTTCCGTGCTTGTCGATTGCTTTACTACTGTTGCTATCTGCTGTTGTCTTCCAGGTTTCCATATTTTGTGTTGTAGTGCTCCACTTGCTCTGCTCTTGCAATCTTTCACTGTCATTCTCTTGTTGTCGCTCCTTTTCTTTCTTTCGGCTGTCTTTCTCTGGGATGTTTTTATCATTAACCTCCTTATCAACTCAATTTCTCTGTCCAGTATATCCTCTGTCTGCTGATTGTTTCCATCTCTTGATTGCTGAATTCTCATTCTTGCTTGTTCTTCACTTGTTTTGATCGCTTCCTTTTCAACCTTACTGCTGTTTTGCACCTTTTCTGCTGCTACTACTGTAAATGTCGCCTCACATGTTGCTCTAGCTGTCACTATGAATGTTGCGACCTCCCAAACTTCCTGTCCCACTGCAACATTCTTTTGCGCGTCACCTGCAATTTCTTCCTCAGGTTCAAATGTCTCCGGTAAACATTTCAGCATTTCATCAACATGCTGCAAATTAACTCCATCATAGCTTCCATCTTCCTTTTCGACAATCTTTAGTAATTGTCCATCATCATCTTGATTGATTCTGGCAATCCAATCAGGTTTTGCAAACACTGCAGCTTCATCCTGTACTACTGTAGCAGCTCCAAAATTTTGTCCACCAGTCTTCCCTTGGCTATGCAGACAAGCCAATTCTTTCTTGTCACCCACGGTAACAAGCTTCTGTTTATGAGATATGACTGTCTCATCCTCTACCTGCAACAGTTCTTCTTCTTCCAAGACAATCCCAAATGATGGACTGTCTTCTACATCACCTGTAAACACAATCAAATTGTCAGCATCAAAATCACAAGACCCACTGGTCTCACTTGTCGATTCAGTCACCAAGTTTTCTCTCTACAGCTCCAAGTCTTCTTCAGGACTAGGAAAATCTTCACTCGATTTCTCCTCATCTTTCTCTTGCACACTTCCGTATGCTGCTCTGAGTTCTTTCCCGATTCCTATGTCAACACATCAGTATGCTGATTTGCATTCATCATGAGACTGTCAGCTAGTCTCGCCTTCTTACCATCATCTACTTCATGACTGTCTTTCATGAAAACTTTCCTGCCTTGCTTCCTCAACAAATTATCCTGCACATAAGTCCTTTGCCTCTCCAATTCTCTTCTCTGAAGATCTAGTTTCCTATACAACTCAAAAATTTCATTAGGAGTAGAACTCGGAAACTTTACATAATTTTCCATACCTTCACCAGCTCTTGACTCATCATCAGCTGGCCTTTCTCTCTCTGCACCAACATCCTGATTAGACTCCTTTGTCTTCATCTCCTTCTGAGATCTTGCTATCTCATCATTGATCTGAATAGCCTTCAGATTCACCTCTTCTTGAACAAACTCTAAAGCTTGTTCATCTTCCTGTACTGTACCTACAAACATACACAACTCGTCAGTTTTAAAACCACAAGACTTTTCAGTCTTGACTGCTTCCTCCAACACATCCTTCTGAACAAATCTGCATGTGGAATCTTCAAATTCCATCTCTGGTTCAAGAACTCTAAGTTCCTTTTTCAACAAGGCAATCACAATTTGCCTCAACCTCCTCTGCAATTGTCGCCAAATCATTCTCTTTCCCTTCAGTGGAAAGATCCAACCTCTATTCTGATTTTCCTGCTCTTCCAGCCATTCCTCTAGTACCTGCAATTGTACCTTCATTACTGCAATCTCTCTTTCTCGAACTTCTGTAGTCATCTCATCTCTGTGGCATTCTTCTGAACCTCTTCTCTGATCCTCCATGATCATCTTCTCCATGAGTTGTTCACTCACCATGAGTTGCACTAGCCTCTACGACAACAATCTCTTCTGCTGCCACTTACCTCACCAAGCCCTCCTCACTCAGTCTTTTGGTAAGTACTTGGTTCACTGCCTCTGGAACCTTTTGAGCACTTTCCTCTGCTCTCTCTCTGGGCTATCTCTTCAACTCACCTTCTTCTTCAGGACACTGCAATTGTCCTCTTTATTCAGCCTTTAGCTGAATGCCAGGTTCAATGCCATCGTCTTCTCTGCAACCATAAACTTCAATTCATAAATTTCAAATCAGAAAAATCATCTCACCTTTAAGATCTTGCATGATCTTGTCCTCCTTTTACTTCTACCATCCTGTTCACTTGCAATTGTGTATGCCGCATATCAGATTTAAAATCTGATCTTCATCATTCATCACACATTCAAAAATACATTTCAGTTCAACAAACCTTCTTGCATTCATTCAGAAAACAAACATCTTCAACAGAGCATTCCAGCTCTGATACCAAAATGACGCAGGCAAGGCCTGCATTCCCCGGGATCTCCATATACCATGCCAATAAACATGCATCTCAGTTTTTACCCCAAATCAAGATCCTTAATGCCTGACAAATTTTGCATACTTTTGTTGAAGCTTATAGTTACATATCAAAATGTAATTCCAAATTAATACTCAAATCATTCCATTTTTTGGTAATTTCATATACTTTCTAAAAGCTTCAATCATAACAATCTTTTCATTATGATTACAAGTTCACACAACCATTCCTACAAATTGAAGCCAATACCCTTTGCTTCATCCTTTATGGTTAATGAAAACCATGTTCTCATTATACAAGGTTCTCAATTCCAAAATTAAAACTCATGCATTAACCCTCATTTCAAATCAAATGAAATCAAAACAATTCAATATTCCCAATGTTTCCAAAATCCAAGTATCTGGAACTTGTCCCTCTTTTCAATGCGCCTAACTCAATATTTTGAGATTTAAGAAAACCCAAATTTGATGTGACCACATCTTAACATCGATTCTGCTCTTCAACATATGAACCAGTAAAAAAAATACACGATCAATAAATATGCAACTACTCACCATTCACTGCCTTGTGCTCTCAACATCGAATCTGGTTCACCAATATTAATGTGGCGCTGCCTTCACTTTCCTGTTTCTGATCAACGCACTTGTCAGACCATTTCATTTATTTTCTCTGCGCCTTCACGAGATCATCCAGTCCTCTTTCTTAAGTTCCAACTCAGCATTAACGCAGTCAACACATCGATTGACTTTCAGCAAACTTCTGAATTGTTTTCAATGGATTCAAATTACCTCCGGCAATACCTTGTATCCAGGGTTCTTCATTTCAACATTCAATTGACTCCATTCCCAACACTGTTCAATCGATTCCCACCTACAATTTATGAAACATTCAAACATATATAAAACGTAGTTCTGGATTTCACAACGCTAGCTATTTCTGCAAAATAATTCTGAAGTGAAAACCATCCTTCCTGCAAGCAGATGAATTCTGTCTTAACATTCCAGCAAACAAAATCAGTTCAGGGTTAACGCATCCCATAATCGAATTTCATTAATTTCCGTCTTGAACCCTTCATACCTGTGCTATGTGTATTCAGATAATAGTGTTTCATCAAATCGATGTATTAATTTCTGTGTTGAACTTTTCATACCAGTGCTATATGCATTCAACTAACAACGTTTCTTCATCTAACTCCGTTAATGAGGATTGAAATGTTTGCAAATGACAAATAACACATTCAACCTTCAATTCCATGTTCTGGATTGGGTCATGGATTATTAAAATCGAATCCTCCCAAATTCACACCATAATTCAGATTAATAGTTAATGAAATTCAGAGAACCAGAATCTTATACAATTCATCAACAACTCATGGATCAATATCGTTTCTTTTTAATCCAGGGTTTATATATATAGACCATTCGAACTAGAAAGGTGATAATGCTTTCTCTGCCACTGTAGCTACCAGTCGAAGATTGAGACTAATCGACCCAGTCGACTTTATCAAACAGTCTTAATGAGATTCTGCACTAAGAATTAAAATCAACTTCCAACAGAAATTAACATCAATTGCAAAGTCTTTGTTCCACTTAGAACTGCGCCTTTTCAATTCTGTTAACTGGAAAACAGAGATTTAAACTAACATTCATCCAACGCCCCTTGATATCGATTTACTATTCAAACCCAGCTAAATACACATTTTCTAAATCAATCAATGTCTTTTTGAAACAAAACAATAACACAACTTTTCTTTGTGAGATATTTCAATTAAGTGGCCTTTCTAGATCTCTTTGAAGGCTTACGTATGTTGTACAAAACACTCTCACTCACACTCTCTCACAATCTCAATGTGTTTTTCTCTCAAAAACCCCTCCTATTTATACAATTTTAAAAAATCATTTAATTAAATGCTCAACCCCTTCAATTCCTCAACAAACCCCTAAATCTCTCAACATCCCTAAAGGATAGATCTTTATCCCTAAAATCCTTCAACTAATTGAATTCCCTCATATCCTTTTATTAAATAAAAAGACATTTACAAAAATCCTCACCTTCTCCTATTTTATTCAAATTAATTAATAAAATATTAAAAATTATCACACCCCCTTTTAACATATTTACAAAATAAAAAAACGCCCTTGATGCTCCTGCATCAAATAGATAACCTACTTTGTGCAACTACAAAATCAATGGGCAAGACACAATTAGTTTCACATTCCCACCGCCAACGAAACTAAATAATTCTTCACTGATGCAGGGAAGCAAGAACAAAGAAGATTAACTAATTAGAAAAACCATGCATTAAATTTAAAATTATGTAGTTACTCATATATTTCAGTTGTTGAATGTGTGGTCGAGTGTGATTTTATTATCTAGTTGTGAGTGTGTTTTTATTATCTAGTTGTAGGTATCGAGTGTGTTTTTGTTGTTTCATTTATAGGTCTAAGACTCACTAAAATATTTTCTAGAGTCAGTAAATTGTGGAGTTAAAGTACTTATGAACACTTGTTTATGCATATGCAACCAATGAGTATTGTTCTTCCTAGTGTTTTCAGTTTCAAATTAACTGAAAATCTCAACAATGGAGTGATAACTACATACATAGTTCTAATGGTGACTCAATTTTTTCGAAAGAAAAGTGGCTGGTAAATTTGTTGGGCTCTATGGTAGGTTTAAATATGCACCTTGGGCACATTTTCACTTTTCTTAGTGTTCCCATGGTTGCAATTATTTAAAGATCTATGATTATTTCTTGACATTACTTTACAAAAAACTTTGCAAGTTATTTTTGTTATATGCTTATTATTAACATGGTATCAATTTAGTTGATGGTATGGATGAATTATCACTTGCGGATAATTCAATTATTGCACATGTCTCTAGAGTATGGGGTAACCATGAGATTTTTCCTTGTAGTTTATGTTACTCTGTAGTATTTGAGTTTAATAGGTTGCAATGATGAGAGAGTGAGTATTGTTTACTCTTTTATTGCAATGTAAGTTAATTGCATTTGGAATTATTGTCTATTGCTAAAACATTCTAGAGTCATTTGCAGACAAGAATGATTGAGGATTTCCTTCATGCGAGCAAAATTTTTTTGGGATATAATGAAGTGGCCTCAATTGTGATTAAATAAAATTTTGATGGGGTTTGTCATTTTTTATTTTGTCTCATAAAATTCTTGAATTACAAGCACAAATAGAGAGGACTTATTCATCCTAATTGGAGTTGGATATTTCATTTATTGAATGATTTAAAGATAGGTAGCCACCCAATAATAACAATAAAATGGACGTTTTGGCTAATTTTTCCAATTTTTTCTCTTTTTTTTCCCATGTACATTCAATGTTGCTGGGGATTGTGGTGGGCGAGCCACTTGTGTTATGAAAATTATGTTATGATGTTTATTGAATTTTGATTTTGGGTGTTCTCATACAGGGATATGACAATGAGTGGCCTCACAATTGTGTTATGATGTTTATTTCATTTTAATTTTGGGCGTTATAGTACATGTATATGAGAGATAGTGGCCTCTCATAGTGGCCAAAATCCTCTCTGTTTGAACTTAACATTCACATTTGAAAGTGGCTTGGGTGCCATTAATCTATGAAATCACAGAATGAGGAACTGAGCTTTCGTGCAAAGATGCTCACTGAAACAACATAGACACTGAAAGCCTCTCATTTTGAACAATTGGCCGTAATAAATTGCTTTGGAAGTAATTGATATTTCATGAAGAGAGGCTCACCATAAGGACTCCTACCTCTCATAACAAAAATTGACAATAATAGAAAATAAGAATAAGAAATATATGGGGAAATGGGGAAATGAGTAATAATATTTGAGATAACACTATCGACACGGGCTAAATCGACAAAACCTGACAAAATAAACATCATCTGAATATCTAAAGTAATGTATTATGAATCTCTACTATGTTGTTAAGAATAACCTCACAATAAGCACCTATCAATGTAATAAAATAATAATGGAAATAATAAAATAATATTAGATTACATCATCAAATTTTAGAGGGGGAAAAAAACCACTTTTTCAACTTATCTCCCTACGCTTTTACTCAAATTTCAAGAAGAAGCACTCATTGGATGCATAATTTAATTCCTCATCCAAGCAGTAAACATGTTGCATACTTTCTATGGACCTTGCTAAACGAAAAATGAGAAATACATGGAAAAACATGATTGCAACATTTTTTTTCATGTATTTCTCATTTTTGTGTAGTTGTGACCATCAAAAGTATGCAACATGGCTAATCCTTGGATGAAGAATTAAATTATGCATCCAAAAAATTATTTTTCTTGAAATTTGAGTAAAACCATATGGAGATAAGCCAAAAATATGAGTTGAAAAAGTAGTTTTTATTTTTATTTTTAATTTTTTTGTCTCTTTACTTTTTTACTCCAAAAATGGTGAATCATCCCCTATGGTTGACATCATAATATTGAATCCTATAGGTTCTTATAAAGTTGATTTTGGTTGTAAATTTTTATTTTTAGGCTATGAAACAACATTGAGGTGGATAAAAAACAATATAATAATCCAATCTAGGCCATCCAATTTAGAATATAGGATATGCATAACATCATAATAGAGTGTGCTATTTTTTGTAGCATTGGACATGTGTTATAGTCTAAATTCATGTTAGAGAGGCTAAGAACACAAGGTATTCAAAACGTGGAAAGGGTTTCGTGAGATAAGCTTTCGAAATTCCTTAATTAAATTAATTAACCACCATTTAATTTTTTCCTAAGTCTAACTTAGGAAAAATGGTTACTTACTAGTGATTAATCAAGGAAATGTGAGAATTCTCTAGAAACTCACACAGATTGAGTTTGAGATGATCTTAACCATTGATGGATATCTAATAATGGTTGTTGGTTCACCAACGAGACATTATAAGAACAGGTCGGTGGGGATGAAGATAGAGACATCAGGAGAGAGAGTTCCTTGGAATATCTAGCTATCTAGTAGCAGAAGTCAAGAACGTAAGAAGAGTTAGAGCCATAAGGAAATAAGAGTAAGAGGGAGAATCATAATAGATTTCAAAATATTTTTCCGATGCCGAAAGTGTCAGCCATAGGAGGCCAATTTATTCCATAGAGAGGCGGCACAGGTGCTTGCACAGAGCTTCAAAGAGGTAGTTCTATTTAGTTGGACAAGAGATTGATTTAGTGCTAGAAGCCAATATTTTCACCACAATGCCAAGAAAATAATTTCTAGAGGCATCAACAGGCAGGACATCTGATTCATAGGCAGATTAGGGAATTGTGTGTGAGAGACTACATAGAGCCTTCCCAAAGGGTGACACATATATTTCTAGGACTAGTTTCTGAGGATAGATCAAGCTAGGATTGCTTGTGGAGAGAGAGAAATTCTCTCAAACAAATTTTCCAGTTATTTCTCAGGAGAGGATTTCCAATTTGGCATCTAGATATTATACTCATATTTTTGTCGTTGAATAATAATAATAAAATCCTCATTTGTTGCATTGGTTTTCCCACATTGGGTTTTTTCTGAGGACTTTAGTCCAAAATAACAACATCTTTTTTATTGTGTGTGTGCTATATTTTCTCAATCCAAATTTATTTTCGCAGTGCATTTTATTTTTTAGTGAAAATTTCAGTTGTGATTTTATTCATTGTTTGCCGTAATAACAAATAAACTGCACATAATTATATTCAGTTGGAAGAATAATTTCTAGTTGCTACAATAGTTTAAAATTTCACATGGTATTAGAGTGAGTTGAAGATGGATCAGTGGTTCAGTAATGAGGGAGAAATTTTGCAGCTTCAGAAGGAGTCACTAGGAAAAATTTCCAAATCTATACAGGCCATTCAAACAATTCGAATTGTTGGGAATAAAATTCAATTTCGAGATCCAAATAGGTGGGAAAAGTTCGATTTTCCCAGTAGCAGTTCCAACAGGCAGTGGATTTTCCAGATAGTGGGTTCCAGTGAGCAGATAAATTAGTTCGTTGAACATATATGGGTGAAATTATTTTGTAGTAGCAGATCAGCGCTGGGCGGAAGAGAAAAAACAAACAAAGGAAATTTTCAGAATTTCCCTGAGGGTTTCCAGATCCATTTTTCTTGAGGAAATCCAATATTTATATAGTAGAAGGAAATATCAGGGCATACCTGCGCATTTCATGAGGGAGTGTGAGTAAGAGAGAAGACATTCGAGCAGGAAATGGAGGAGATTCTTTTATATTTTCCCATATTGGAGTTTCACATAAATGGCCTCAATAGGACTTCACGATTGGGATAGGCTTGAAGGAGCCTCTAACTATTGTATATAGAAATCTAGAATGAATTTCCTGCTAGATGAGGATGGTCTGAAGATGCATGCAGAAAGAATTATAGTTATACATATAGACCCGCAACAACTAGAGAACTATAATAAGGAGATGGCCAAGTCAAAGAGGATGATCCTTGATGGAGTTCAATATCATATAGTCTCGCATCTCGCTAGCAAGAATACTGCCAAAGAAATGTGGGATGTTGTCGCAACCATTTTCGAGAATCCTCCCAAGAATTAGAATATGTTCTTGAAAGAGAAGATAAGGATCACCAGGATGCGAAAGGGTGAGGGAGTCACTCAGGAAGAGATGAGGATTGCTATTTTCTAGAGTAGCATCAGTGGCAACAATAACAAAGGACCGAAGAGTGTGAAATATGAGGAGAATGTAGCCCTTGTATCTAAAGGGAAGACACATAAAATTCCATGTTAGGGAAAACGCTCAAAGGGAGAAGCCTAAGAAGAAGAAATATTTGTCGAAGATAAAGTTTTTTAGATGTGGTGAGCTTGGTCACTACATTACCTAGTGTCCCAAGAAGAAGAAGGACAAGAAGGAGAAGCAGGAGCAGGCAAAAAATTTGGCAAAGATCGATAATTTTTCCAACATGTTGGAGGAAAAATTCGCTTTGTATGTAGCTATACCTCTAAAAGAGAAGTGGGGAGATATTAAGCTGTAGTTCCTAGATTTACAGAGATTTGGGAAGAATCCATGGAGGAAAACATAAAACATATGATCCCTCATGGATCATTATTTTAGCTACATGGGCCCGCAATATTTCAATAGTAGATGGATCAATGTTCAGCATGACACAGTCAGATCTTTAGGGACAATTGCAGTCTTTTATTGAGGGGCGCATAATTAGTCAGGTCATAGAAAATTACTCAATAGACAGTGCAGGGGCTAGTTGTAGTTAGAGACTTAGGAGACAGATGCATAGGTAGGGACACAATTGATTTTGAGATTTTTCTTAGTTGCAATTATTGTAGCAACAACAACATCATGATATCAGTAGCAATGCAGAGTAGTGTTGGTAGCAGTGCAAGATGGCATAGTGTAGTGGTATGATGCAGGAGCATGAGGCTCGAGGC
This sequence comes from Pinus albicaulis, assembly GCA_034641835.2. Taxonomy (NCBI): domain Eukaryota; kingdom Viridiplantae; phylum Streptophyta; class Pinopsida; order Pinales; family Pinaceae; genus Pinus; species Pinus albicaulis. The sequence goes on along the minus strand of CM076575.1, from coordinate 1,080,534,878 downwards.
AAAAAGACTTCATTTTATTAAAAAAATACAAAAATAATTTACAAGCAAAGGAGTGGGATCCTTTAGCCTGTGATTTACTGTTTTGATAGATAAGATTTGACTAGTATTAAGGGATTTGGATAGCTTGTATTTGATTTGTTGAATTTAGTTTTTAGTTGAGAATTTTTAGGAAAATATCATGTAATAGGATTTTTATCCAAGATTGGGCAAATCCGATTCAAAGGAATCAAATTGAAAGGATTGTTTGAACATTTGATGCAGGGGAATTAGGCTCAAAACAACCTTTGTCCATAAATAAATGTAAAAGGGGGTCTCATGTTTTGTTTCCCCATGTAAATATTCGTAATTGAGTTATTTTAGTTAACTAGAGGGAAAAATGTAACTGCCCGATGATTAATGGGAACCTGAAGAGATAGTCAGTTTCAAAAGTTAAGTTAATTTTAGGAGTCTGTCTCTGTCTGTCAGAGGGTTGGTCTCAGAGTTAGGGATTTGAAGGGTTTTGAGCATTAGAGGAGTTGAGTCGATTCAGGGTTTGTATAAAAATAAGCCTTATAGGCATAATAAGGAAGACCTGCATAGAAGACCTGCTTAGAGAACCGCATAGGTTGCATAGGACTGTAGAATAGGGGAGAAGGGCCAATCGATCGAAGATCTGGCTAGAAAAAAAATTTGTAAGCTAATTCACTATATAATGAGAAAGTTGTCTCAGTGTAACTGTGCATTTGTCATTTAACTATGTGTGGAGAATACCTTGAGTATTCGCGTATTGATTGATTTAATTCTTGTGTGGAATGCCTTAAATCTCTGTGTGAATAATATTTGTAGTGGAGTTGAATGATGTTCTGTGTAATTGGCGGGCTTGAATGGTACTCTATATTTGATGAGGAAGTTGATGTTATTTCTGGGTATTGAATATGTATATGCGTTCTTAAATAATAGTAACTAATTTCGGTGTCGTTGAGTTAGAATCCAATAAGTCAGGATATGAGAATCAGTGTGATGACTACGTGCTGAGGGCTATTGTTAAGATACGATTGTTGAGTGATGTCGTTGTGAAGCTCTGTTGGGAGAGCGAGTCACAGATGTTATAACGCAGAGAAGCAGATTGACGTTAGTAAGCAGATGGAACCGGAACCATGAGTGTGGAACCATGAAGGTTTGAACCTGGAGTTAGTGTTCCGGAGCGAATACAACAAATTGCGTTAGCCCTGGGTTAACCCCACGGTCAATCACTGTACAAAACTGGAGTAGTTTTGATCGCACTTCCTTTGGAAGGAAAACTGTATTTCCAATTCGAGCGCGACACATGCTAGGAGCTGACACGTGGCCTTAAGTAGTTTTGGAAACCCACTCTCATCGCAATTTAATGGTCGTGCAAGTAACTCACGCGATATCCAGTTGGACCGTTGGATCGTCAAGGCCAGAGCAACGTATTATCCACCGTTGGATTTGGAAGGGTCGTTGGTGCTGGGCCCCAGTCCAAATTATATTGATCGGGACTATTCAAACTAAGGTTGCGAGTTTAATAGAGGTATGTCTGATGTTGTCAGGTTTCGTTGTAAAGCTTCCAATAATTGAAGAATGCCGTAATTCATATATAAGGTGTACATATAAGGTTTGGGTATGCAGAGTTGGCACAATATGAGTTATGTGAGGTGGTGGCTCGATATGTATACACTGATATAGTGCGCTAAGGGTTTTGATATAAGACCGGTTCTTTTGTGGGGTTGTTATTGAGAGAGTATTCTTGTATGTCTTGGGGAGTTCATAACTAAAGGAGGAATTTGAATTAATATCTCAATCTTAGATTGAGATATTAAAAAGCCTCAGACTATTTATTTAATTGGCCAGTCCCAAAAAAAGGACATGTTGAGGTTACCAGGTTGTGAGGTTGATTGGGCAATACCTTTGGATGCATTTTGCATATAGATTGAGATTGAAATAATAAAAAAACTGGGACTGTGGGTTTAGCCCCGCCATCAAGTGGTATCGGAGCTAGAATTGAATTAGCTCTTTGAAAGTTGACATTTGAAATGCACATGTACTAAACAGGAAAGAAAATTTAAAGTTTAAATCTGTTTAACAGAGTTGCAGATTTGATTAAGTATGCAGTGAAGATCTCTAGGTGTGCAGTATCTGGAGTTGAAGAAAAAGAGTCCTGAAGATTGCAGCAGATAGATGCAGTGTAGGTGAAAGAAGAAACAAGATCATTCAAGGATCTTGAGAGGTAATATGATGAGCCTTATTTGAACTCTGGTTGGAAGGTATTGGTTGCAGAATATAGAGTGCAAGCAAGTGAGGAAAGAATATCAGCAAGAAGCAGATCACAAGCTTTGAGAGCAATGATAGAAGAATCCAGCAAGGGATTCTAAGTGTAGAAAGAGTGTGGCAGAACCTGGAAGATTCCCAACTGAGGTTGGATGAAAGAAGAACAGAGGTGTTCTTGAGAGAAGTTGCAGAGTGAAGCCTAGAGGGTAGAAGAGAGTGCTCAGAAGGTTCCAGCAAAGAGGGACCGGTACTTGCCAAAAGCCGGGTCCAGAGGAAGGGATTGTTGAGGTGAGTTGCAGAAAGAGAGCTTGCTGTTACAGAGGCTTAGTGCAGCTTGTGAGTGAAGAACTCCTAGAGAAGAAAATGGCTATTGAGAGCCATAGCGGAGATTGCAAAGATTGCAAAGGTTCTGAGAGAAGCCACAACGGAAGAGTGAGGGAAGATGCCAAAGCAAATGGAATGAGGAAGAGACTCACTGATGCAGAATATGACAAAGAGTTAGCTAAGATCAGGGAACAGTTTAATGAACTGAAGATGAGGATAGAGGAAAGCTAGAGAGTTGGTTGGCTCATGAAAAAGAGAGTGAATTGGCAACCATTACAGTTGAGGTTGAGGCAAAAGAAGATTTCCCTATTGAGAGGAGAACTCAGAGTAGCTGAGTTGAAAGAAGAAATTTCTGCTTGTGAGGTAGAACGGAGCACAGATGAAGAATGGAGATCTGCAAGAGATCTTGTGAGATATGATGAAGACTTGAGGCAGCAAGAAACTTGTCTTACTCAAGAGGAAATCATTGAGGATTTCCTGAGTTATTGGAAAAGTCCAGATGATGTAAGGGTTTGTGTTCTCGAGTCTAACAAATGTGAAGTGATGACAGACTCCACAAAGGAAGAAGAACCCAGAGTTCTTGAGGCAAGGATGGAAATTGAAGATTCCATGTGCAGGCCTGTGCAAGAAGAAGTGCTTGAGAAATCAACCAAGACTGAAGGGTCTTGTGATTTGAAAACTAAAAAGTTGTGTGTGTTTGCAGGTACACCGCTAGAAGATGTAAAAGCTTCAGAGTTTGTTGATGAGGAGGAGACATTGAATCTAAAATCTGTTCAGATCAATGTTGAGATAATGAAATCTCAGGAAGAGATGAAGAAAGAGCAAATGATAAATGCTCAGAAGAAGAAGGAATTACTCAGGATGATTGAGTATCTGGAGAAGGACTTGGAGACTGAAGCTTCAAGTGGGACCAAGGGGTCCAAGAGCCTTACATCTGACATACTTTGTATGTTTGCAGGAACAGCAGGTGAGAGAGAACAAACTACTGATGTTGTCACTGAGAAGGAAAATGGAGCAGCTACATGTTTTGAAGATGTCCATGCACAGTTGGAGAAAGATTCTGCTTTCACACATGTTGGGAGTAGAGGAGATTTAGTTTATGATATTGGCCAGAAGCTGGAAGTTGGGTAGCTTGAAGAAATTGAAGGGGAGACCATTGAAGATTCTTTGAAGCATATGAAAGACTTGGAACAGCAGGAAGATTTGGTGATCCAATCACCAAATGAGACCATGAGGTCTTATGTTTTTACAACTGACAAGTTGTGTGTGAATGCAGGTGTTAATGAAGGCAGTTCATATGATGGAACTGTGACAAACGAAGCTGACTATTTCCAAGCAAGATATGATGAGTATCCTTCTGATGAAGATCAGATCGAACTATTGCAGCAAAAGGAATTCATTAATTCCTTATTTTGTAGAAGAGATTGTTTCAATGAGGTTGATTATGATGAGTTTTTCATTAATGCTGATAATGACAGACTGCTTTTATTAAATGGCCATGTGGATAATGATGGACAGGTAGCTGGAGTCTTTGCAGAGATGGGAAATCAAAATTCCATCCTGAGGAAGGCTGAGGAGATAGTGACAACAGAAGACAGGGAAGAAGAGATGCCAAGATTGTGGCATGAATTAAGTGTTCTGGAGCAGAGGATAGAACCACAGAAGGAAGGTGTTCAGATGGTAAGGACAGAGATGATTGAAGATGAGAGAATTCATTCCTATGAACTAGAGCAGAGAGGCATCCTTGAAGAGGATGGTGCAGAAGAGAGACTAACTGACAGTCTCAAGAATTGTTTGAAGAATTGGAATCAGCATTCTGATGTGCTGATTGAGAAGAGAAGGAAGTTGGGACAGCATACTGAGATGCTAACAGAAGAAGGAAAGGCTCTAAGGCCTTGTGGATTTTTTTCTAACAAATTTTTGATGAATGTAGATCCTGTTGATGATGGAGATAAGTTGACAGCATGGGGCAGTCAATTGAAAGAGAAGGAGAATTCTGTGGAAGATTTTAAACCATGGAATGGAGAAATTGAGCTGCTAGAGAGTATGTTGAATCAGCAGAATCATGTACAAGAGAGGAAACCTCAATTTCTGAACTGGGGATTACAGAATGAAAATGAGCAGCTGGAAGAAGATGAGACAATCATGTCTCATGGACAGAAGTTGGTTGCTATTGGTAGCAGAGAATAAATGGCTTGTCCGAATAGCCAATAGAAGGTTAAAGAAGATGAAGATACAGTGGCTAGAGAACTTGATCTGATTTCTGGAGTCAGTCAAGAAGAAGGAAGGAAATTGCTGAAGATTGCCAAGACAGAAGAAGAATATGCTGAAACTGAGTTGCAGCATAGTAAATATTTGTTTGGCCAAAGGAGATGGCGAGAATGTTTGCAGAAAAAATCCAGAGGAGAGAGTAAAATGCCAGAGCAACATCTTGGAGTGTTGAAGCAACAAGCTGAAGTGTTTCCAACAGAGGAGAAAGAATTTTACTGTTGCAGAGAGGGTATGGATGATTGGGCGGTGAATAGGGCAGCAGTAAGAACTAAAGAAATAAGAATGTAGAAAACAGAAGTAAGTTTCCATTAGTCAGAGGAAAGATTATATGGAGAGATTGAATTTATAAGAAAATTGATGCAAAAGATGCCTCAGAAAAGGACAACAGCAAGAAAGCAGAGAATCAGCAGTAGCAAGAAGAAGATAGTCATAGACTGTGAGGGCATAGCAAGTGCAAAGATGTAGGCCAAGATATGGAAGCCAGGAGGAATGCGAAAGAATAACACTGCAACGGATGGCCAGTTGAAAAACAAAGTGTGGGATCTAGGTAGACAAAGATGAAGCACATGATCAGGAGATCATTAACTATTTTAACCTAGGGAGTCTGAGCAGGGGCATTAGGCTCAAAACAACCTTTTTCCATAAATAAATGTAAAAGGGGGTCTCATGTTTTGTTTCCCCATGTAAATATTCGTAATTGAGTTATTTTAGTTAACTAGAGGAAAAAATGTAACTGCCCGAATGATTAATGGGCACCTGAAGAGATAGTCAGTTTCAGAAGTAAAGTTAATTTTAGGAGTTCATCTTTGTCTGTCAGAGGGTTAGTCTCAGAGTTAGGTATTTGAAGAGTTTTGAGCGTTAGAGGAGTTGAGTTGATTCAGGGTTTGTATAAAAATAAGCCTTATAGGCATAATAAGGCAGACCTGCATAGAAGACCTGCTTAGAGAACCGCATAGGCTGCATAGGATTGTAGAATAGGGGAGAAGGGCCAATCGATTGAATATCTGGCCAGGAAAAAAATTTGTAAGCTAATTCACTATATAATGAGAAATTTGTCTCAGTGTAACTGTGCATTTGTCATTTAACTCTTTGTGGAGAATACCTTGAGTATTCGCGTATTGATTGATTTAATTCTTGTATGGAATGCCCTGAAACTCTATGTGAATAATATCTGTAGTGGAGTTGAATGATGTTTTGTGTAATTTGCAGGCTTGAATGGTACTCTGTATCTGATGAGGAAGTTGATGTTATTTCTGGGTATTGAATATGTATATGTGTTCTTAAATAAGAGTAACTGATTCTGGTGTCGTTGAGTTCGAATCCAATAAGTTAGGATATGAGAATCAGTGTGATGACTCCGTGCTGAGGGCTATTGTTAAGATACGATTGTTGAGTGATGTCGTTGTGAAGCTCTGTTGGGAGAGCGAGTCACAGACATTATAACGCAGAGAAGTGGATTGACATTATTAAGTGGATGGAACTGGAACCATGAGTGTGGAACCATGAAGGTTTGAAATTGGAGTTAGTGGGATGGAGCGAATACAATGAATTGCATTAGCCCCGGGTTGACCCCACGGTCAATCACTGTACAAAACTGGAGCAGTTTTGATCGCACTTCCTTTGGAAGGAAAGCTGTATTTCCAATTCGAGTGCAACACATGCTAGGAGCTGACATGTGGCCTTAAGTAGTTTTGGAAACCCACTCTCATCACGAGTTAATGGTCATGCAAGTAACTCATGCGATATCCAGTTGGATCGTTGGATCGTCAAGGCCAGAGCGACGTATTATCCATTGTTGGATGTGGAAGGGTCGTTGGTGCTGGGCCCCAGTCCAAATTATATTGATCGGGACTATTCAAATTAAGGTTGCGAGTTTAATAGAGGTATGTCCGATATTTTTGGGTTTCGTTGTAAAGCTTCCAATAATTGAAGAATGCCATAATTCATTTATATTGATATGGTGTACATATAAGGTTTGGGTATGCAAAGTTGGCACAATATGAGTTATGTGAGGTGGTGGATTGATATGTATACACTGATATAGTGCGTAAGGGTTTTGATATAAGACCAGTTCTTTTGTGGGGTTGTTATCGAGAGAGTATTCTTGTATGTCTTGGGGAGTTCATAATTGAAGGAGGAATTTGAATTAATATCTCAATCTCAGATTGAGGTATTAAAAAGCCTCAGACTATTTATTTAATTGGCCAGTCCCAGAAATAGGACATGTTGAGGTTACCGGGTTGTGAGGTTGATTGGGAAAGACCTTTGGATGCATTTTGCACATAGATTGAGATTGAAATAATTAGAAAACCGGGACTGCGGGTTTAGCCCCACCATAAACATTATATATTTTCTAAGTTGCAATGTAATTGGAGAGGAGGATTGGATGGAAAATTTATTGAATAAGAAGAATATTTAAAATCCTTTGTATTTGAGTGAATGGGGGCATCATTTTCAAATGCTGATTGTTCATTTTTTCTCGAATTATAATTGAATTAGTTGAAGCCAGTTTGAGTTTGGGGTCTGATCGATTTTTCTATACATTAATTTATTTTGAGTATATTATAAATTAGATTAGTAGGATTTATTTATATATAAATGTAAGCGAGTTGTGTGGCTATCGAAACCCATAAGCCTTCACAGAAATCATTATTACCTTGGCAACAATAAAATTCTGATTCACCAGTTTTCCTTCTGTTTTAGTAAGGGAATTCAAGAATATGGTAGAATGTTAAATATGGCGGAATTCAAAAATGGTGATTACTGTAACGCATAGAGAGAAACAGAGAACAACATAAATCATAAAGGAAGCTAAGTGGAATCGAACGACTATCGCAGCGTCAACCCACATCCAACGAAGATTGCAATCTAACTTGCACGAAATTTAAGTTATTAGATGGGCCCGATGCTTTATAAATTCAGTTTAATTAACTAAGTTGACCATCTGACAGCCTTTTAAATCTGATGGCCATCGCGTGAGAGCTTGGAGATATACGACTATCACAAATAAAGTTTCATGGAGTTTAATAAGAAAATTGGATGCGATAGAATTATAACCAAGGTTTTAATGAGGTTTGGAATCCATCACTAAATCAACGTTATGGGTGATTTTTAATATTGCTGCATTTTATATAAGTTATTCAATTATGCTTCCGCCACTTATGTAAAGATTATAAAGTGGGTTTTTTAATATGTTTTGGGTTTTTCATAAGAAAATTAGAATTTTAATTACTGATACTCCAAAGATAATTGAAGACATTCCACCTGAACTCGAAGACATTGTCTCGAGATTTGAGAGCTTATCATTAACACCTGCATCCAGACACCATTAGTGGTATCAGAGCAGAATTTAAACACTGAGCAAAATCTCAAAGTTTAGGAAAAGAAATCCAACATGGCTTACAAAGTTGGAATAGGAGGTGGTGCTGGTCGAAGAAGAGGAAGACCAGTTGCAAATGCCGAAGTGATGGAAGTTATGCAATAGATGCAAACCATATTAGAAGCAATGGAAATGGGAAATCAAAGAGATGCAGATGCCGGAGACGTCAGTGTGTTGGGAAAAATACTGAGAAGGGGGGTGAATCAGTATTTACTGCATATTCAAAACCTTTTACTTTTCTTTACTTCAAAACCCATACGCTACTTTGCTGAAGCCAAATAGCGTATACACGCGGATATCCTTCATAAAACTCGCGTATACACAGAGATCTAATTATGCCATTAATTCTTTACTTATATCATTCCATCATTCATTCATTAGAAGTTCTATAAACAGTAAACATGTGCAGTAAGAACAGAATAAACCATCACACATAAGCATCACACATGAACACCAGGATTTTAGGTGGAAACCCAAGTCGGGAGAAAACCACGTTAGGTTACTCGACCTTCAATATTTTATTATAGAGAAAACATCTTACAACATATGTCTTCAGCGCAGACTCATACTAGCACGCAGGCACCCACCTACGCTTGTTTACCAGCCTCTCCTGGAAGGGAGCTACAACCCCCTGACTCGTTTACCAGCCTCTCTTGGAAGGGAGCTACGACCCCCTGCTCTCGTTTACCAGCCTCACCTGGAAGGGAGCTACAACCCACTGACTGAAGGCTACAACCCTCAGATCCACCATGGACCACGTTTCATCAATTTTCACACTGGATCCAAAGCTTCCATAGACTTCAGCAAACCCTAGTTTGCATACGCACTTTCCTTTTTCTTATATCGCGTATATACGCGCTTCCGTTCACATCAACCAACGTATAATTCTGTACATATTACAGAGCTAATTTCTCTGCCCATACGCACTTTCTCTTCAGTAAACCCGCATATATACACGCTTCCTCTACGTAAAACTAGCGTATGGTTCTTCAGACATTTAGATCAATGCAATTCTTCAGAACAGATACATCACACAGATTTTACCCTTTACTTTAGACAGATGTTCGCCTCATCTCAGATCTAATCATTCCATAAACAGATCTAGCAAATACAAGTACATTTCAGATCTAGATCCCCTTCGTCATCATTGGTGCATCATACATTCAGATTTATCAGTCAAGTGTAACCCTTTCCATTCAGATATACTTCAGAGAGAAGTATTCATTCAAGCTCAGACATCTTGCACCCACACTCATGATTTGCACAATGAATTTCTTCTCTTTATATAGGTTTACCCTTTTTCAATACCATGAGCCAAAACCATATTACTTCCGATGGTATTCCTAGACGGGGTCATTTAGACGAATCATTACCCAATACAATGGGTCAATACCATGGTGGTTACCCCTGGTTTTGCACTTTATGAGCGCTTTTTCCCATACGCGACTTGGAACATTTTTTCCCGCGTGCATACGCGACTTCTCCTAGACAAATCGGCGTATGCCTTGAGACATACTCTTTTCATCATAGATCTAGCACATGTTGAATTCCTTTCTTCATTACCTTCTGTACTCACTGTAGATATATCAGATTTACATCATTCAACAAGTTTATCAATACATAATCTATCAAGCACAACTTCATCAAGTGGGTTGCCATTCAAGGAAAACACTCTATCAAGTGGGTTGTCATCAAGGACAACACTCAGCATCATATTGCCAACAAACCTCATATCACATCAGATTTACATCATTTACCAAGTCCATCAAGTCAAGAATAACTTCATCAGGTGGATTGCCATCAAGGACAACACATGTCAATAGTCACATGTCTTCATCTTCATTCAGTGGGTTGCCATCAAGGACAACACTCTGCATCATATTACCAACAATCTCCCCCTTTGGACTTGATGGCAACCACGATGGTGTTTGGTTACCACAACAGATAGGTACATTAAGAATACAATGACACCATGTCACTCTCCCCATTCTTTGACACCATTCTTGCTCTCCATTTCAAACACCATGTCACTCTCCCCCTTTGACATCAAGGGCAAAGGGCGGATCAAAACCAACACACTCTCCCCCTGTTCTCCTCATGTAGAAGAAGCGTTCTGCAGATCTGATGTATACTAAAGTGACCAAGCTCCCCCTGAGTTCATGCTGAATCTTCAAACATATTTTTCAATGAAGTACATGACTCTATGAACTTCCTAACACCAAAGACTCATACTTACATCAAATATCCAACCAAGTGGATTTACATATGAGACTCAAGTTCTCAACCAAGTGGGTTTACACATTTCAACTCAGCTACCCAACCAAGTGGGTTTACAAAATTTGACTCAGCTACCCAACCAAGTGGGTTTACAAATTTGTCAAGTCCTTACATGACTGAATATTACAATTTTACATCATGGGTCTCAACAAGACCTTTTCATCAAATTACAAATATGACTTTTATGACCAATACCAGAAAGACTTCAAGGAAAAAGACCATATTTCAGAACCATCATAATGCCAACAATGCATTATACTCAGCAAGGCTGATGCTCCCCCTGAATCTGTGCATCCAAGCAACCTTTCCATATGACTAAGGCTCCCCCTTAGTTCATGCATCCTGAACACTTTCAACCAATCATCAAGGCATATTTATCAAAACATTAGAGATCAAAACAATATTATAAGAACTGGAACACCACTAGAGATATCAAACAGTATGAGAGATACCAAACAGCACTGCAGCTGTGCTGAAGAAGGCTGACCCCAAACAGAAATTTGTCAGCAACTAGACATACGCGGTTTATGTGCATGAACTCGCGTATATACGCGACTGTGTTTCAGGAAATCCGCGTATCCAATACCATCTTCTATATTTTAACCAGATCTAATCCTCTGTGAGGAAAAGACAGTGTTCAGCTTCTTTCTGAGATATTTGAATGCTTCCCTGGAATACAGATAGATAGAACAGAGTAGTTGTGTCTTCAAGCGTCATCCAACGGTTGTAGCATAAGCTCATTAGTAACCAAGACTTCAGATTCTTTTCCACATCAATACATTCTTTCCAAGAGAAATTATCATAACAGAACAACATCTTCAAATATGTGTCAATCATCCATGTGGTCCAATATCACCATGATCTTTAAGATTTAACATGAAGTAACATATGTAGGGAAAATATCTCAACCATAGTAACAAACTCCGCATGATCTATTGAATCAAACGACTTCCAACTCATCCATGTGTGAGAACAAAAGATACTTTTTAGCAAACAGGGCTCAAAATCTCATCATAATAAACCATATACCAAGTCATCATCATTTAAGCATGAGTATCACAATAACCAAAGAATAAGCAGTCATAGTGCCAACAATGCAATCATTAGTATTCAACCTGCTGCTCCCCCTGAACCAATTCTCCTCCTTAACTTGTGCAACCTCAATATGTTCATCAGCAAGTCATTAGCAACAATCTCTGCATGAACTGTCCTTATCTCCGAATTATAAGACTTTCATCTCAGCAACGAAAACTCTTCATCAAAAGCAAACAGGACTCATCCATAATATTCAACATAAGAAGCCAAGTATCATATCATAATTTAGAACTGAGAAACTACGCTGATACTGAGTCAATAAAACAGTGATTAACAGTCAGACTGATGCTCCCCCTGAACCTCTACTCTAGATCTTCAGCTATCATATAAATTCTCTTATCATCAATGCATACGCGACTGTGTCTGCTGGAACTCGCGTGTATACGCGAATTTTGTTCATCTAACCCGCGTATGGAAAGTGAAGCATAGAAATTTTTCACATTCCTTCATCTCCCCCTAAATTTGTCCTTCCTGTACATGTCTTCTTCATATCAGATGCTCTGTCAGAAATACATATAACCAGAATAATCAAATCAACCATGAGAGTCATCATTCATTGCTCCCCCTGTGACGATTCATTACTAAATCTCATAATGTATCCCACATCATTCCTGCAGTCAACAAGAGAAGTAAGCTTCAGAAGCGGATGACTGCAGTAGGGTCAGAATTCCCTACGTTTCTGATTGGTCCTCCTTCTTTTTCCAAATTTGCTTGAAATTCCTAACTGTGTGCTGAAAATTGTCCACTTTCTCAGATCTGTTCAACCTGCATTCCTTTTCTACATGTCCATACTTGTTACAAGAATAACATCTCATGTGTCCAGAGAAATAAGCATAAGAATCATAATGAGTATTTCTAATCTTCCTCCTTTTACAATCAGTTGCTTTATGTCCATACTTGTTACATGAAAAACAATATCCCTTGAAGAAACCATAGTACCTTTCTATGTAGGAACTGTTTGTTTGAGGCTGAAATGATCTACTCCTGCAATTTGCTGCAACATGCCCATAATTATGACATTTAAAGCATTCAACATTATTGACTGATTTCCTTTGAGATTTCATCATTGTTGGTTGACCTTTTGTCTCTTTCAACACTTCAGGTTTTGCATTGACATCCTCTGAATTTTTAGCACTTCCTTGTGAGCTAGATTCTCCTTTAATAGTTTCATGGAAACCAAGACCAAGTTTGATAGTAGGAGACCTTTGATTACTCAGAATATTGTCCAAGATATTAGTACTATCTTGAAACCTCAAAATTTTAACCTTTTCTTCTAATTTACCTTTGAGAATGTTTACCTCAACCTCCAAGGCTTGACATTGCTTTGTCATGCTTTCTTCTTTCCTTCTTCCATCTTCTACTTGATCATTTAGATTTAGAATTTCTTCTTTCAACCCATTTCCTTGTTCTTCAAAATTTTGTAAGAGTTCTTCATTCTTCTTCTTCGATGCTTCGAGATCTTCTTCAAGTCTTGCATTCTTCTTATTTGATTTATCCAGATCTTCTTTGAGAGAGATGATTTCAGCTTCAAGACCTTCCTTTTCAGATGATTTTAGGGGTTCCTCATTCCTCTTATTTGATGTTTCGAGATCTGCTTTCAGAGAGATGATTTCTGCTTCAAGTTTTTCACCTTGATTGGTTGCATAAGCGTACAACCCTTGATACTTGTCTATCTGTCCATTTAGTGTTTCTATCTTTTCATTCATCCTAGAGATCACATCTTTGTAGATAGATTCCTTCCTTTCAAATTGATACCAATCATTACTTTCATCATTTTCTTCTAGACTTTCACTATCTTTAGATGATTTTTGCTGATCTTCAACTTTAATCTTGACAGCTTCTTCTAGATCCATACTGTTACTTTCACTATCTTTACCTTTGCATATACAGGTAAGTGAAATACAAGAACAACGATCAATACCTGTTTCATCTCCTTCAATTTCTGCTATACATGATTTCTGAGGTATCTCCTTTCCTTGAGTAACCTTCTTCTTTTGCTTCTTTGCCATGAGCACTTGTAGAGCTTGGTTAGAATCTTCTTCATCTTCACTGGACACTTCATCATCATCTTCATTTGAATAATAACTCTTCCTCTTTTCAAATTGTTTCCCTTTACCATGTTTTCTCTATAAGGACATTTAACAGCATAGTGACCAACTCTTCCACAATCAAAAAATTTGAAGGGAAGCTTACCTTTGAATCTTCCAGTACCTAGTTGGAGTTTTCTCACGAAATTCGCTTCTTCTTCTTCGGATATATAGCTGGATTCTTTGACAAATTCCTTTTCTTTTCCTTTTGCAGAAACCTTAAAAGCAGCTTCTTTGATTTGAGAAGGACCTCCTTGTCTCATTTCAAAAGCAGTCAGAATACCATGTAATTGAACAATAGTAAGAGTTTGCAGATCTTGCCTTTCTTCAATAGTTGAAACTTTAGAGTCAAATTTTGAAGTCAAGGATCTTAAGACTTTTTCCACCAGAGTAGTATCAGTTATGGTTTCACCCAAATTTCTCATTCGATTTACAATATCGTCCAGACATAAGAAGAAATGGGCAATACTCTCATCACTATGCATCTTCAAATTTTCATATTCAATTCTAAGAGTTTGGAGTTTTGCACTTTTTACCTTTGTATCTCCTTCATAACTCAGAATGATTTTGTCCCATATTTCTTTTGCTGAATGTAGTTGCATCACTTTAGCAAATTCTGATTCAGACATGCTTCCTAATAAGACATTCACTGCTTTGGCATTGATTTCATACTTCTTCCTTTCAGCTGCATCAGTAGGAATACTTGTCGGATATTGATAGCCTTCTTCCACGATTGTCCATACATCTGCACCAAGACTTTGCAGATAAGATTTTGTTCATACCTTCCAGAATATTAGATTGCTTCCATTGAATAGAGGTGGCTTTATAGACATTACTCCTTCTTGACTTCCCATTGCGACGGATCTCCTTCAAGCGATCAAGCTTCTGCAGAAGGACCTGCTTCGATACCAATTGTTGGGAAAAATACTGAGAGGGGGGGGTGAATCAGTATTTACAGCATATTCAAACCTTTTTACTTTTTCACTCTCTAAAACCCATACGCTATTTTCCTTTAGTAAACTCGCGTATATACGCGGATATCCTTCATGAAACTCGCGTATTAGCAGAGATCTAATTATGCCATTAGTTCTTCACTTATATCATTCCATCATTTATTCATTAGATGTTCTATAAAAAGTAAACATGTGTAGTAAGAACAGAATAAACCATCACACATAAGCATCACACATGAACACCAGGATTTTAGGTGGAAACCCAAGTCGGGAGAAAACCACCGCTGCAGTTGCTCAGCCTTCAATATTTTATTATAGAAAAAACATCTTACAACATATGTGCTGGTGCAGACTCCTACCAGCACGCAGGCACCCACCTGCGCTCGTTTACCAGCCTCTCCTGGAAGGGAGCTCCAACCCCCTGACTCGTTTACCAGCCTCTCCTGGAAGGGAGTTACGACCCCATGATCTCATTTACCAGCCTCACCTGGAAGGGAGCTACAACCCCCTGACTGAAGGCTACAACCCTCGGCTCCACCATGGACCACGTTTCATCAATTTTCCTACCCGGATCCAAAGCTTCCACACACTTCGGCAAACCCCTAGTTTGCATACGCGCTTTCAGCACTATCGCGTATATACGCACTTGGATTATCAACCGAGCGTATTACATATTACAGAACTAATTTCACTGCGCATACGCGCTTTCTCTTCAGCGAAGCCACGTATATACACGCTTCCTCTGCGTAAAACTAGCGTATGGTTCTTCAGACATTTAGATCAATGCAATTCTTCAGAACAGATACATCACACAGATTTTACCCTTTACTTCAGACAGATGTTCGCCTCATCTCAGATCTAATCATTCCATAAACAGATCTAGCAAATACAAGTATATTTCAGATCTAGATACCCTTTTTCATCATTGGTGCATCATGCATTCAGATCTATCATTCAACTGTAACCCTTTCCATTCAGATATACTTCAGAGAGAAGTATTATTTCAAGCTGCAGAGACATCTTGCACCCACACTCATGATTTGCACAATGAATTTCTTCTCTTTATATAGGTTTACCCTTTTTCAATACCATGAGCCAAAACCACATTACTTCAGATGGTATTCCTGGACAGGGTCATTTAGACGAATCATTACCCAATACAATGGGTCAATACCATGGTGGTTACCCCTGGTTTTGCACTTTTTGAGCGCTTTTTCCCATATGCGACTTGGCACGTACTTTACCGCGTGCATACGCGACTTCTACTAGACAAATCCGCGTATGCCTTGAGACATACTCTTTTCATCATAGATCTAGCACATGTTGAATTCCTTTCTTCATTACCTTTTGTACTCACTGTAGATACATCAGATTTACATCATCATGACATATTCTATCAAGCATAACTTCATCAAGTGGGTTTCCATTCAAGGACAACACTCTATCAAGTGGGTTGTCATCAAGGACAACACCCAGCATCATATTGTCAACAAACATCATATCACATCAGATTTACATCATTTACCAAGTCCATCAAGTCAAGAATAACTTCATCAGGTGGATTGCCATCAAGGACAACACAAGTTAACAATCTCATGTCTTCATCTTCATTCAGTGGGTTGCCATCAAGGACAACACTTTGCATCATATTGCCAACATAGTGAACTTGAAGTTGAATGCGAAGAGGAGAATTTTATTAGAGTTCTGCAATGAACACTGAGTGTTGGGATCCACATCCAAACCTAGACTTGAGGTTTCAGTTTTTACAGGAAGCTTAAATCTAGAGGAATTAATAGATTGGGTTAATGACATGGATAATTTCTTCGATTATGAAGAACTTGATGAAGGAAAAAGAGTGAAATTTTCTGTCACAAAATTGAAAGGACATGCAGTTCTTTGGTGGGATGGAGTGCAGGTAGAAAGAAGGAGACTTGGTAAGCAGCCGATAAAGAATTGGAACATGATGGTGGAAAAATTGAGAGGTAAGTTTTTTCCAAGTGATTATCAACTTTCATTATTTATACAAATGCATAATCTTAGACAGAGATCAATGACAGTCAAAGAATACACAGAGGAATTTTACAAAGTGAGCATAAGAGCAGGAAAAATTCAAGATCTAACAGAGAATATTGCAAGATATATTAATGGTCTCAGAATGGAGAACCAAGATGAGATAAGTCTGTTGTCTCCTAAAATAGTGGAAGAGGCTTATCAGATGGCCTTGAAGGCTGAAGAAAAAATCATAAGGAAGCAATCTACCAGAAGTAGAGGTACTTTCTGAGGAAAAGGAAGTCAAGGTGGTAGAGGAAGATCTACAGCACCGAGAGAAGGAGCTAGTAGCAGCTCAAGTTAGCATACACACATAGAAGGTGATGCAAGTGGAAGAAGGAGTTTTTCCAGAGGAAGAGGAGGCAGAGGCAAAGGAAGAGAAATAAGATTTTATAGATGTAATAAGCTTGGACACAAGGCTTATGAATGTCCAGAGAATGTGGGGACAAATAAGAGAAATGTAATTGTTGCTCAAAATGAAGAGGAAGCATCAAAAGTGCCAGAAGCAGAAAATACACCAGAGAAAGGAGAATCTTTGGTAGTTAACAAAGTTTTGTTAAAACCAACAAAGGAAGCTATTGAACCAGCATAGAGAAAAACCTTATTTAGAAGTGTGTGCAAAGTTAAAGTAAAATGCTGGCAAATAGTAATTGATAGTGGCAACACTGATAATTTGGTCTTTACATAAGTGGTGGAGAAATTGAAATTGAAGACAAAGAAACATCCAACACCCTAGAAGGTTTCATGGCTTCAGAAAGGACATTAGTTGTTAGTAAATGAACAGTGTGAAGTGGAATTCTAGTTTGGCAACTACAAAGACAAAATTATGTGTGATGTGATGCCTATGGACGTATGTCACATATTGCTGGGTAGACCTTGTCAGTATGACAAAGGAGTTATGCATGATGGGAAGAAGAACACATAAAAGTTTTGTAAAGATGGTATCAATCATACATTGTTTCCGATAGAAGAAGGAGATGCATTAAAAAGAAGATCTGATCCGAAAGCTTTATTACTGAGTGGAAAATAATATCTACAGTAGATTGAAGATGATGAGGTAAATTTTGCATTAATTTGCAAACCCAGGGTAGTAATTATTTCCACTAAAATTTCTAATTTACCAATTGAAATTCAAGAGATGCTGGAAAATTATTGTGATATCATTATAGACGATTTTCCAGATGAATTACTACCTATTAGAAAAATCAGCCATCATATATATTTGATTCCAGGAGAAAATTTTCCAAATAAAGCATCATATAGGATAACTCCCATAAAAAATTAAGAAATCAGGAAGCAAGTACAGGAACTGTTAGATAAAGAACTGATCAAAGAAAGTTTGAGTCCTTGTGCAGTGCCAACAATGTTGAGTCCAAAAAAATATGGAGGCTGGGGAATGTGCACTGATTCAAGAGCAATCAATAAAATAACAATTAGGTATATATTTTCTTTACCTAGAATTGAAGATTTTATGGATTGTTTAAGTGGGGCAAGATATTTTACAAAACTGGATTTAAAAAGTGGTTATCATCAAATTAGGATAAGGGAAGGTGATGAATTGAAAACAACCTTTAAAACAAATGAAGGATTGTATGAATAGATGGTAATGCCATTTGGATTATCAAATTATCCTAGTACATTTATGAGGCTTATGAATGAAGTGTTGAAAGAATTTATTGGTAAATTTGTAATAGTATATCTGGATGATATATTAATTTACAGCAAATCTAAATAAGAACACATGAGACATCTGAACTATGTCTTAAGGAAGTTGCATCAGGAAAAGTTGATGGTAAATTTAAGAAAATGTTCATTCATGAAGGAAGAGTTAGTATACCTAGGATTTTTTGTCTCTATTAATGGATTGAAAATGGATCCAGAGAAGATAAAGACAATCATAGAATGGCCTTCACCTAAGAGTGTTTTTGAGTTAAGAAGTTTCCATGGTCTTGCTAGTTTTTATAGAAAATTCATAAGGAATTTTAGTAAGATCAATGCTCCTATTATTGAAACCATAAAGAAGGACAAACAACCATTTAGATGGACTGATGAAGCAGAAAAAAATTTCCAACTGTTGAAAAGAAAGATAATAGAAAAACCCATTTTAGTTTTTCCTGATTTTAACAAACCTTTTCAAGTGAAATGTGATGCCAGTGGAGAAGTTATTGGAGCTGTGTTAAGTCAAGAAAATAGACCTGTAGCTTATTTTAGTGAAAAAATGAGTGAGACAAGAAGGAAATATTCTTCTTATGACAAGGAATTTTATACAGTTGTGTAGTCATTAAATAAATGGAGACATTACTTGATGTCTAAATAGTTTGCTCTTTATTCAAATAATCATGCATTGCAGTACATTATGTAGCAACCAAAACTAAATCAGAAACATGAAAAATGGGTGGAGTATCTTCAAAGTTTCAATTTTTTATTGAAACATATAATTGGCCAAGCAAACAAAGTAGCAGATGCCTTAAGTAGAAAAAACATTTTAGTTCAAGAAAGTCAAATTCAAGTGTTGGGTTTTGATTTTCTTAAAGAATTGTATAAAACAAATTTGGATTTTAAAGAGGCATTTGAAGCATGCAGTAATCCTATTTTGTTGGACAGAAGTAAGTGGCTGGATTTTTTCTTGCAAGAAGGCTTGTTATTTAAAATAAATCAGCTGTGCATACCAAATTGTTCTATGAGAGAGAATTTAATTAAGGAAAAACATAGTGGTGGACATTTTGGTGCAAACAAGACTTATGAACAACTGAGCCATTTTTATTTTTGGCCAAAGATGAGATTTGAGGTGGAGAAGTATGTGCGAAATTGTAAAGTTTGTCAGTATGCAAAAGGAAGAAGTCAAAACACAGGTTTGTATGTTCCGTTACCTATTCCACATAGACCTTGGGATATGGTAAGTATGGATTTTGTTTTGGGTTTACCTAAAACACAGAGAGGAAATGATGAAATTTATGTTGTAGTTGATAGAGTTTCTAAAATGGCATATTTTATTCCATGTTATAAAAACAGTGATGCTAATCATGTTGCTAATCTGTTTTTCAAAGAGATTGTAAGGTTGCATGGGATACCTAAAAGCATTGTCTCTGATAGAGACACCAGATTTGTTGGTCATTTTTGGAGGAAATTGTGGAAAAATCTTGGTACTAAACTAAGTTTCATCTCATATTATCACCCTCAGACTGATGGACAAACTGAGGTGGTGAACAGAAGCTTGGGTAATATTTTGAGAAGTCTTGCAGGTGAACATCCTAAACAGTGGGATCATATTTTGGCACAAGCTGAATATGCTTATAATGACTCTCCTAACAGGAGTACAAGGTATAGTCCATTCCATATAGTTTATGGAATTCACCCAAGAAGAGTGTATGAATTAAGGAATTTGGGAAAAGCAGAGATGAGAAGTGCTGATGGAGAAGAGTTTTCTTCAGAAGTTCGAGCAATACATGAACAGGTAAAACAAAAGTTACAAGACAACAACATCAAGCACAAGAGCATAGAAGATTTGAAGAAAAGAGAAGTTAATTTTGAGGTTGGAGATTTGGCTCTAGCACACTTGAGGAAGGAAAGATTTCCAAAAAGGGCGTATAAAAAATTGAAATTTAAGAAAATTGGGCCATGTAGAGTATTGATAATTTTTTTTGCAAATGCATATGAAATTGAATTACCCCTGACTTTGGAATATCTCCAATTTTCAATGTTGCTGATTTGTACAGGTATGACGATAGAGACACAGCTGATACAACTAAAGGAAAAGAAGAGATTGACTGTTTGAAACGGTTACCCACAGCAAAAATATTGTAGCCAGAGAATATTTTAGACAAAAGACTGTCTAAAAATTCAAGAGGGCGGGAATACTTTGAGTATTTGATCAAGTGCAAAGATCAACTAGTTGCAGAAGCTAATTAGATGATAGATACCATGCTACAGAAATTGGGCAGTTCTGTAGAGGAACTCATGGAAAGGAGCCCATGAAGAATTTTTTTCTCAGGAGTTTGATGCAGGAGCATGAGGATTGAGGGAAAAATACTTCATTTTATTAAAATAATACAAAAAATATTTACAAGCAAAGGAGTGGGATCCTTTAGCCTGCGATTTACTATTTTGATAGATAAGATTTGAATAGTATTCATGGATTTGGATAGCTTGTATTTGATTCATTGAATTTAGTTTTTAGTTGAGAATTTTTAGGCAAAGATCATGTAATATGATTTTTATCCAAGATTGGGAAAATCCGATTCAAAGGAATCAGATTGAAAGGATTGTGTGAACATTATATATTTTGTAAGTTGCAATGTAATTGGAGAGGAGGATTGGATGGAAAATTTATTGAATAAGAAGAATATTTAAAATCCTCTGTATTTGAGTGAATGGGGGCATCATTGTCAAATGTCGGTTGTTCATTTGTTTCTTGAATTATTATTGAATTAGTTGAAGCCAGTTTGAGTTTGGGGTCTGATCGATTTTTCTATACATTAATTTATTTTGAGTATATTATAAATTAGATTGGTAGGATTTATTTATATAAAAATGTGAGCGAGTTGTGTGGCTATCGAAACCCATAAGCCTTCACATAAATCGTTATTACCTTGGCAACAATAAAATTCCGATTCACCAATTTTCCTTCCGTTTTAGTAAGGGAATTCAAGAATATGGCGGAATTAAAAAATGGTGATTACTTTAATGCATAGAGAGAAACAGAGAACAACAAAAATCGTAAAGGAAGCTAAGTGGAATCGAACGACTATCGCAGCATCAACCCATATCCAACAAAGATCGCAATCTAACCTACACGGAATTTAAGATATCAGATGGACCTGATGCTTTATAAATTCAGTTTAATTAACTAAGTTGACTGTCTGACAGCCTTTTAAATCTGATTTCCATCTCATGAGAGCTTGGAGATCTACGACTATCGCAAATAAATTTGCATGGAGTTTAATAAGAAAATTGGATGCGATAGAATTATAACCAAGGTTTTAATGAGGTTTGGAATCTGTCACTAAATCAACGTTATGGGTGATTTTTACTATTGCTGCATTTTATATAAGTTATTCAATTATGCTTCTGCCACTTATGTAAAGATTATAAAGTGGGTTTTTGAATATGCTTTGGGTTTTGCATAAGAAAATTAGAAGTTTAATGACTGATACTCCAAATATAATTGAAGACATTCCACCCAAACTCGAAGACATTGTCTCGAGATTTTAGAGCTTATCATTAACACCTACATCCAAACCACCATGGTAGTAGCAACGCATATGAAGTATGGTTCAGATACATGTTAGAAAATGAATTTGAGTATGCGCAATGTCTTGGTGGATAGTGGCAGGATGACATATATGTCATACATTAGCAGCATGAGGGAAGATGTTATGGGAAGAACACCTTCCTTGCTAAGTGAGTTCTAGTTTTTGTAGCATTAGACATGTGGTATAGTTTCATTTTTTGTTAGAAAGGTTAAGAACACAAGATATTCAACAACCAAAAGAGGTTTCACGAGATAAGCTTGTGAAATGCCTTAATTAAATTAATTAACCATCATTTAAATTTTTCCTAAGTATTACTTATAAAAACTGGTTAATTAATAGCAATTAATTAAGGAAATGTGAGAATGCTCTAGAAACTCACACGAATTGAGTTAGAGATGATATTAGTTGTTGATGGAGAACTAATCATGGTCGTTGGTTCACCAATAAGAGGTTATAAAAGAAGGTTGATGGGGATGAATATAGACACATTAGGAGAGAGAGTTTTTTGGTAGATCGAGCTATCTAGTTGTAGAAGTCGAGCAAGGAAGAAGATTTCGAGTCAAAAGGAAGCATGAGTAAGAGGGAGAAGAAAAATAGATTCTGGTAGATTTTTCCAGTGCTAGAAGATTCAACCGTAGGAGGCTGATTTATTCCACATAGATGATGCATAGGGGCTTGCGTAGAGCCTCAAAGAGGTAGTTCGATTCAACTAAGTAGGAGGTTGATTCAGGTGCTAGATGACAATATTTTCACTAGAAGGCCAAGTGGATCATTTTCAAAGGAATCAAATGGTAGGAAATCTAATTCAGAGGTATGTCTGGATAGTGCATGTGAGAGACTATGCAAAGGGTGATGCAAAGATATTTGGGACTAGTTTCTGAGGCCAGATCAGGCCAAGATTTCTTGTGGAGAGAGAAAAATTCTCTTAGAAAATTTTGCTAATGATTTATCAAGAGAGGATTTCTAGTTTGTCATCTAGATATTGTAATCAAAGGCTTTTTGTTGAATAATAATAATAAAACCCTCATCTGTTGCACCGATTTTCCCACATTGGGTTTTTCTGGGGACTTTTTTCCAAAATAATTGTGCCATTTTCATTGTGTGTGCTCTATTTTCTTTGTTCTATTTTCATTTCTACAGTGAATTTTATTTTTGGTGAAAATTGTAGTTGTGATTTTATTTTTTGTTTGTCGTAATAGTAAACAAACTACACATAATTATATTCAGTTAGAAAAATAATTTCCAGTTGCTACAGTATTTGAAAACTTCACATGGTATTAAAGTGAGTTGAAGAAAAATGAGTGGTACAGTAATGAGGGAGAAATTTTTCAGCTTCAGAGGGAGTATGTAGATAAAATTTCTATATTTTTGTAGGCCAACTAAGCAGTTTGAATTGTTGGGCAGAAAATTCAATTTCCAAATCTAGACAGGTGGAAAAAGTTTGATTTGTCCAGTAGTAGTTCCAATAGGTTGTGGATTTGTTGGATATAGGGTTTTAGTGAGCAGATTGGTTAGTTCATTGAGCAGATCTAGGAGAAGTGATTTTGTAGTAGAAAATCAACATTGGGTGGAAGAGAAAAAACACACAGAGAAATAAAATTTCCATAATTTCCCTAAGGGTTTCCAGATCTAGTTTTCTGGAGGATCCAAGATTTCCATAGCAGAAGTCAGTAGCTAGGTAGATTTGTGGATTTCGGGAGGGAGTGGGAGTAGAAGAGCATATAGTCAAGTAGGAAAGGGAGGATATTAATGTTTATTTTCACATATTTGAGTTTCATATAAATGACCCCAAAAGGACATTGAGATAAGGTAGGATTGATGGAGCATCTAACTATTGTATCTGGAAAGTCATAATGACTTTCCTGCTAGATGAGCATGGCCTGAAGAGATATGCAGAAAGAATTATAGCCATATCTACAGAACCAAAAAAACTAGAGAACTATAATATGGATATGTCCAAGGAAAAGATGATGATACTAGATGAAGTTCAATATCATATAGTCTAACATTTAGCTAGCAAGAATATTTCCAAAGAAATGTGGGATGCTATCACAACACTTTTCCAAAATCCTTTCCAGAATTAGAATATGTTCTTGAAAGAGAATCTGAGGACCACCAAGATGTAGAAGGGTGAGGGATTCATTCCTTATCTCACCAGAAGTTAGAATTTATTAGATGAGCTTGCATCAGTTGGAGAGACACCTCACCAGAGTGAGCTAGTATGTACAACTCTCAATGGTTTCACAAAGGAGGGAGAAACATTCGTTCAGGGTATCATTGGAAAATATCAGCTACTTATATGGGATTTATTGTGGAGCGATTTCACTTAGGAAGAGATGAGGATTTCTCTTTTCAAGAGTAACATCAGTGAAAATAATAAAAAATGACCAAAGGGTTTGAAATATGAGGAGACTGTAGCCCTTGCTTCTAAAGGGAAGGTGAAGAAAAGTCCCAGTCACGGACAAAGCTCAAAGGGAGAGTAAAAGAAGAAGAAAGAGCTGTCGAATATTAAGTGCTTCAAATGTGGTGAGTTTGGTTGCTAAAATACCTAGTGTCCCAAGAAAAAGAAGGACAAGAAGGAGAAGAAAGAGAAGACAACAACTTCAGCAAAGATCGTTAATTTATCCAACAATTTGGAGGACCAATTCACTTTGTATGCAACTATACTTCCAAGAGAGAAGTGGTGATATCTTGAGCTCTAGTTCCCAAAGTTACAAATATTTGAGGATGATCCATGGAGGATGACATCAGACAATTTTTTTATCATGGCTCATTACCTTAGCTACAAGGGCCTGCAACATTTCAGTAGCATATGGATCAATGTTCAACATGGTGCAGTCATGTCTTGAGGGACAATTGTAGAGACTGTTTGTAGTCAGTTATTGAGGGGCGCATAAGCAGTCAGGGCACACACAATTACTCAGTAGAATGTGGAGGGTTAGTTGTAGTTAGAGTCTCAGGAGACAGATGTAGAGCCAGGGACACAGTTGATTCCAATATTGTTCTCAGTTGCATTAGTTGCAACAATAGTAGTAACATGAGATTAGTAGCAGTACATTGCAGTCTTGGTAGTAGTATAGGATGGCATAGTGTCGTGTCAGCAACAACGCAGATGCATGATGGTTCAACTACAGGTTACCAGATGAATCTGAGTATGTGCAGTTTCTTGGTGGAAAGTGGTAGGATGTCACAGATGTCAGACATCAATAACATGAGGGAATATTTTATGGGAAGAAAACCTTCCTTGTTAAGAGGGAGTGTTAGTTTTTGTAGAATAAAATAGGTGTTCTAGTCTTGATTTGTGTTAGAGAGGCTAAGAACATGAGATATTCAAAACGCAAAAAAGGTTTCACGAGATAAGCTTGTGAAACACTTTAATTAAATTAATTAACCATCATTTAAACTTTTCCTAAGTCTAACTAAGGAAAATAGGTTAATTAATAAAAATTAATTAAGGAAATATTATAATTCTCTAGAAATGAACACATTGAGTTTGAGATGATCATAGCCATTGATGGATATCTAATCATTTCCATTGGTTCACTAACAATATATTATAAGAGTAGGTCAGTGGGGATGAAGACAAACACATTAGGAGAGTGAGTTCCTTGGCAGATCATGCTATCTATTTGTAGAAGTCAAGTGGGGAAGAAGAGTTCGAGCCAAAAGGAAGCAAGAGTGAGAGGGAGCAACAATAGAGATTCCAAAGGAGTTTTCTAGTTCCTGAAGAGTCAGTTAAAGGAGGAAGAGTTATTTCACAAAGAGGTTACGTAGGGGCTTGCGTAGAGCCTCAAAGAGGCAGTTTGATTTAGCTGAGAAAGAGATCGATTTAGGTGCTAGAAGCCAAGATTTTCACTAGAAGGCCAAGTGAATAATTTCCAGAGGCATCAGTAGGTAGGACGTCTGATTCAAAGGCATATCCAGTTAGTGCATGTGAGAGACTGTGCATAGGGTGACACAAATTTTTCTAGGACCATTTTTTGAGGCCAGATCAAGCTAGTATTGCTTGTGGAGAGAGAAATTAGCTCAGATAATTTTTCTAGTGATTTATCAGGAGAGGATTTCTATTTTGGAATACATATATTGTACTTATATTTTTACTGCTAAATAATAATAAAAAAACCCTTGTTTTTTGCACTGGTTTTCCCACAATGGGGTTTTCTAAGGACTTTTGTCCAAAATAATGGTGTCATTTTTATTGTTTTTGTGCTTGATTTTCTCAGTTCCAGTTTCATTTCCGTAGTACATTTTATTTTTGGTGAAAATTATAGTTGTGATTTTATTCGTTGTTTGAATTAATAGCAAATAAGCTGCACATAATTATATTCAGTTAGAATAATAATTTCTAGTTGTTGCAATAGTAGAAAATTTCACTGAGTAGAGGTTGTAAAAATGGAAATATGTTTAGAAAAAGAGACACAAGTATCTAGGAATATAAAAATTCCCTTATTTCCCCTAATCTTTCCCCTCTTGTAGTATCATATCCCCTTTAGGTTCTCATGCTTAGTTAGCCTTGGTTTTTTTATTAAATGCAAAACAAAAATGTTTACAAGTATCCAAAATAATCTTGCAATGTATAGCTCATGGCATGAATAAGGCATAATAATACAAAATATCTACGCAAAACATTTGAAGATAATTAAATTCAAACTCTTTCATATGATTGAAATTGGGACATTATGATCAATAATTTTAGTAGTTCATAAAATCAATCATGGAAATTGACTAGTATATAGGTCGAGATAAATTTCAAGGAGTTTATTACATATCTTAGACTAAGAAAGTAGAGCATGTTGTTAAATACTTGATTCTTGGGATTACAGAAAATTTGAAATATTCTTGTAACTATTAATTTAGGAGGAATATGAAGAGTCATAGGTTCCTATGAAGAGTCACTTGTACCTCTTCGAAGATGGAACCAAAGGTGACTTCCGATTGTATTTATATATGCCATTAATGAAAATCTCTTAACCCACGGAGTTATTTAATCTATGTGGTATTTGTCCTCCTTACTCCAAGGGAGTTAGTTTTTTCTTTTCCAAGGAAAAAACTTAACAAAAAACCATTAGTTTTTATTTTCCAAGGAAAACACCTAATGAAAAACCCTTCAAATACTTCCCCATGATACATTGATATAAAATGGGGTAACCCATAGGCCCTAATTATAGTAACGACAAGGGTATCAAGAAAGTAAAACTCATGATCTACCTAACATTGTAGGAAGATCCCATACATGAGTCATGACAACCTGATCCAGCCCTCGAGGCTACTTCAAGGGAGTTAAATTATTCTTTGGTACCATATATATATGGTCTTATTCATTCAGATATCATGGAATTTTTTGGTTCCTTATGTTTCCTATTACTTAGTGGGCTATGATCACTTATGTTTTTGTGCTGTAATGGTGTCTTTAGACGCCATCCTTGTTAGGGTCCGATCCTAACCCCTTTATTAATGTAATAATCCCGAGAGGCCTCATATGAATCATGAATAGATAGTTTAATAAATAAATCCTATAAGAATTATAAGAGGTTGACTCACATTATAAAAAAGGGACCACAATTAGTTATAATGGGCCATAGATAATAAATAAAGTGGTTAAACCGAATTATGCAAGGGGCCACAAGTAGTTAGGGTTTTGGGTCTCAGGAAACTATATATTGTCAAAGATATTAAGGTAAACATTGTCTTGTGTTTTTTAATTGAGATATTCTCTACAGGAATTTTCCCCTTGAAGAGGCAAGTGAACAATATTGTTGCAGAAATTAATAAAATATCTCTATTTTTATTATCTCATTGTGTTATTTTTTATGGTATCTTTGGCATATTTCATACGTTTGATATTTTTTTTAGGTAAATCATACTACAATTGGTATAAGATCAGTTTCCCAGGTCAGTTACACCACCAATATTAGCAATTTTTTTTGGGCTAGATACGTGTTTCAACGTCTTTAAACTATATAGATTTGCTGTTATGCACATCAACCTGCGGTTGGGGAAGCATACATGTAGGAACAAGAGGAGGTGGTCATGTCTGTTGGACTCCCTTGTAACCTTGTTGGTACCCTTTTGAGTAGTAGCACTTCAAACAACACTTGTACATAGATTTCACTTCCACGTGCCTCTAGTATATCAGAAGCCCCCCAAGATTACCCTGAAACCAAACTTAAATAAGTCGTAAACTATCTTATTTTATAGTACACCGATAACAACACTCATGGAGATTGATCACATGTACTTAGGGTAGTCAGGTATTACGACTAAGGGCATGGTCAATCCTCCTTAGTTATCTCTCTGAAAGATTGGGAAGAGTATTATTATTGGACCCTTGGCATATATTGTGATCTGTAGCACTTGACACTCCTTATTTTCATAGTTTTCACACTTCCTGCAAAGTGGCCATCACATTTTGTAGTATCCAAAAGTTGGGGTTTATGTCGCTACATTATTTATAAGTTGGGACAACCAGATTCCTACACATTTTGCAGTATCCAATAGTTGGGGTTTCTACTACCACATTATTGATCAGTTAGCAACACCAATTTTTTATAGAATTTTTAGTATTGATATTTTGGGATTTAGACTGCCACAATATTGATTAGTTGGGAGAAATACTCCTATTAGAGTAAAAAATAAAAAATAAAAAATTATGATGGTCCAAAAAATTTTCTTGCAAGAGACCTAGCCCATATGATTTAGGACTACTAGTAGATCACATTTGTACCATTTTCCAGTAAGCGTCCATTTTTCCTGTTGTCCCAATTTTTTCCAAGGTGCTTTCAAGTGATCTACATCAACAAACTCTTTATCTCACACCCATTGTAGCCATACTAATTTCAAGTAAAATAAAATTTTAACCCAGACAATTGTATGGTAACTATGAGGGTTCAAGCTATGGAAAAACTCCAGAAAAAAGTGGAAGACCTTGAGATAAGCCTCATCGCCAAAATAGAAGAAGCAATTACAAAGGCCTTGGAACCCATATTACCATACATCAAGGCTAAAGGCCCCATAGGGGAGGGGAACCATGTTGACGGAAACCTTGAAGGAGAATCTAACCCACATTGATATAAGGGGTATCATCATTTCCATGGGGGTCACCAATATTATAGCAATAAGACACCCAATATTGACATGAACAAATTTGACAGTTCTAACCCGACAGTGTGGGTGGCACAAATGGAACAATGTTTTCAATTCAAAAATATCTAGGATGATGAAACCAAACTACATGTGGGAGTTTATTTTCTGGAGCAAGAACACTGGTAGTGGTGGAAATAACATTATACATGCTACGTAGGAAAGCCAACTTGGAATATGTTCTCTAAAGGAATTTGTGCCTTTTTTAATGGGGAATTTGAATTTCTAGGTCACCTCATGAAGCTCAAACAAACTAGTATGGTATGAGGACTACATAACGACATTTGAACAACTATCCATCCAAAACAAAGGCCTAGGGGACACATTTTATATGGAATTTTTCATTAGTGGCCTCAAGGAAGCCATCCAGGCACATGTTAGAATTCATAAACCAAATACTTGGTTAGAAGCTTTCCATAAATATTTAGATGCAAAAACTTGTATTAATGCACAATATAGTCATCCTTCATTCATAGCAAAGGAATGTCCCACCCATGCTAGTGGCCCATACAAAACCCTTAATGTGAAAAAGGTGTATCCAATGGAAATGGCCAAAAGGAGAAGACACATATTGTGTTACTATTGTGATGAAAAATATCCCCTAGGCCACAAATGAAAGGAACCAAAGTTCTTTCATATTGAAGCGACTCAAAATATCCCAAACGACAAGGTAGAGCCCACTAAAGTGTTTGGGGAGGATGTAGGGGAACCAAAAGATACTACAACCAATGCTACAATAAAAATTAATGAACCGATTATATCACTCCATGCATTAGCAGGTATTTCTTCTCCAAAAATTATTAACATCATAGGCTTTATTAATCATCTACTAATGGTGGTATTGATCGAAAATGGAAGCATGCATAATTTTGTCCATAAATGGATTATTGAGGTCATGCATTGTTTTTTGAGGGTAGTATCCAATTTTCAAGTCCTTATAGCTAATGGAAGGATCATGAAATGCGAAGGATGTTGTGAGAACATAAAGCTCCAAATGGGGGACTATGACCTTAAAACCCACATGTTTTTCATTGAAATGGGATTCTATGACATCATTCTCGGAGTGGAATTGATTTGAACTCTAGGCCCCAGTACCATGGACTTATAAGAGTTATATATGAGCTTTAAACAAAATATACACACTCATATGCTCCGAGGGATCGAGGAAGTTTCTCCTACCATCATTAGCTCCCATAGAATGGATAAGCTTTTAAAAAGGGACACCATGGGGTAGTTTATCAATTCAATGCAATCCAAACCATTGAATCAAGCCCTGAAAATTCATCCAGATATGCAAAATTTGTTGAGTCACCATCAACATGTGTTTGAAAAATCCAAGTAACTACCCCCTTCTCCAGGTGAGCATGATCATAACATCCCTTTGATTTCGGGTATCCAACCGCCCAATGTATGCATGTATAGGTATCATTTCACATAAAATAAGGAGATTAAAAGTATTATTAAGGAGCTACTAAAATCAGGCATGAATTGTCGTAGCACCAACCCTTATTTGCCCCTAGTTTCCATGGTCTTAAATAAAGATGGGGTGTGGCGCATGTGTCCTGACTTAAGGGTCCTTAACAAGCTCACCATCAAGGACAAGTTTTGTATTCTGTTATTTGATGATCTCCTTGATGAACTCCATTACACCCAATTATTTACGAAGTTGGATCTTTGTTCGAACTATCACCAAATAAAAATGAAAGTACTAGACATTCCCATGAAAACTTTCAAAACCCATGAAGGTCACTATGAAGTTTTGGTTATGCCATTTGGAATTTGTAGTTCTCCATCAACCTTTCAAAGATTCATGAATCACATTCTCAAGCCATATCTAAGAAAGTTTTCCTAGTCTTTTTTGATGATATAATCATCTACAACAAAACATGGGAAACACATATTTAACATGTTGACCAAGTATTGAAACTTTTGAAGTATAATAAATTATTTGTCAAATTTTCCAACCGTTCTTTTGGAATGGAAGAGGTGGAGTAATTGGGACAAATTTTGGGCTGCAAAGGAGTATGGGTGGATCCAAAAAATATTCAGGAAATGCAAGATTGGTCACAACCTCAGACCTTGAAAAGTATACAAGGATTTTTGGGTCTCATAGGATACTATCACAAATTTTTTAATAATATGGAAACATTTCCATACCCTTGACGTATCTTCTCAAAAAATAAAAATAAATAAATTCATTCCTTTGGATAGAAGCAGCGTAACATGCATTCTTGGATCTCAAAGAGGCCATGCATTCCACCTCGATTTTGGCTGTTTTATATTTTACAAAACCATTTGTGATTGAATCTGATGCCTCAGGGACTGACATTGTGGTAGTCTTAATGTAATAAGGTCAACCGATAGCCTTCACAAGCCAACAATTAAGTGGCAAGAATTTGGGTCAATCTACTTATGAGAAAGAAATGATGGCTATCCTACATGCAGTATACACTTGGTTATGATAATTTCTTGGAAGATGTTTTTAGATCTGAACTGACCATCATTGTTGAAGTATTTTTTGGAGTAGCGCTTATCCTCTCCACAAAAACGTAAATGGATTATCAACATGTTGGGCTATGATTATTCGATATTCTATAAGAAGGGTAAAGAAAATGTTGTGGCCAATGCCTTGTCATGACAACTTGAGGAGGACAACACCCTGTTATCCTTATCCTTTCCCATACCATCTTGGATTGAGGAGGCATTCAAAGAATGGTTTTCCCATCCATCTCTTTGCTATCTAATCCACAGGTTACAAGAATATCCTAACCTGCCAGTGGGTTACACTTGGTAGGAAGATATTATTTGATATAAGAAGTGTGTGGTTCTCTCCCCTATATCAACTTTCAAACCACACATCTTATAAAAGCTACACTCCTCACCCATCACATTATATTTAGGATTTCATAAGACTTATGCTCAGGCATGTCGCTCCTTATTTTGGGAAGGGATGAAACAAGAAATTCTTACATTTGTAGATGAATGTGATGTCTGCTAGCACAACAAAGGGGAAACAATGGAAACACTAGGAACCTTACAACCCTTGCCACCAAATTATTCTATATGGATGGATGTCTCCATGTATTTCATCATGGGTTTCCCTAAATCAAGAAACAAGTCAGTCATCATGGTGGTAATGGATTGAATCTCCAAATATGCCCATTTTTTTTCTTGACCACACCTGTTTACTCCAAATTTGGTGGCTGAAGTATTCATGGTTAAAATTTTCAAAGTGCATGGCATGCCTACTTCTATTGTGTTTGATCACGATCCCACCTTCACTAGAAATTTTTGGCAGGATATGTTCAAGCTACATGGCACGTAACTCCAAACAAGTATAAAATATCAACCCCATATAGATGGTCAAACAAAAGTGGTAAACAAATGTTTGGAGACCTACCTACGGTGATTTGTTTCAGACATACAACATCAATGGGTGCAGTGGTTACCTTTAGTAGAATGGAAATATAATACTAATTATCATGAAGCAACCAAGATGATACTGTAGGAGGTGGTGTATGGCCAAATCCCACCTTCGCTAACTTTTTATCTTCCAGAATCTTCCAAAGTGAATGCATTTGATAAGATGTTTTAGAACCAAGCTATTACTCTCACTCTTTTGAAGGATAATCTCCATCAAGCGCAAAACTGGATGAAGCAATAGGATGGCAAACATCGCTCATAAAGGTATTTTGAAGTGGGTTACCAAGTATTTCTTCGACTCAAGCCTTATAAGAAGACGTCTCTGAAATAAAATGGCTTCCAAAAATTAGCTCCAAAATTTTATGGGCCTTATAAGGTGATTCAATGTATTGCCTCCATTACCTACAAACTGGACCTACCGGTCACTTCAAAAATCCACCTTGTATTCCATGTCTCTTGCCTCAAGAAAGTCATGGGGCACAATTGCAAGGTACAAACCACACTACCTGAATTAGAAGAGGAAGGTTATATTTGGCTCCAACTAGCGCAAGTCCTAGATTCACGAGAAAAACATGTTATCAGCCACACTATCAAGGAAGTCCTCATACTATGGAAAGACAACTTACCAGAAGATGCGACATGGTAACCAAAAACTATTCTCCAGAAATTTTCACAGCTCCAGCTTTGAGCACAAGGCTACTTCTGAAGGGGGAGGGCATGTTAGGGTTTGACCCTAACCCATTCATTAATGTAATAAGGCAAAGAGGTCCCTTACAAGTAATGATTAGTTATTTTAATAAATAAAACCTGTATGCATTGTAATTGGTTGACGCACATTATAAAAAAGGGACCACAATTAGTTATAGTCAGCCATATCTAATAAATAATTGTTTAACCCACATTATGCAATTGGCCATGAGTAGTTAGGGTTTTGGGTCTCAGGAAACTATATATTGTCGAAGATAGTAAGGGAAGTAATATCTTGTGTTGTGTAATTGAGCTATGCTCTACGAGTGGTTTACCCCTCAAAGAGGCAAGTGAATAGTATTGTTTTAGATATTAATAAAATATCTCTATTATTGTTATCACATTGTGTTATTTTTTGTGGTATATCTAGCATATTTCACACTTATGATATTTTCTATAGGTCAAGCATACTATAACCCCTTCTTGGAGTGTATATATTCTTAACCTAATAACTCCATTGTTCTTAAATATGGTACTATGGTTATTGGTTTAAGATTTTTTCAGCTACAATTATTTTGGACTTTGTAAATTATATGCTCTCAGCATGAGTCATATCTCTCCACTAATTGACTCAATATTTTGATTTGAATAGTTTGTTAGTGTTTATATCTATATATCAAGATCATGGGTTACAAGAGAGAATTTGTGGCTTTGAATGACCATAATTATGGTATGAGGGTATGATATATGCAAACATTATAAAAAATAAGGTGATTTGATAGTTCATAAAGATTGCAGTTATATATCTAAGAGATAATTAGTATAAATTTGTCATTAATGTGAAGAAGGATGAGGCTATAAGAGTTATAATGATCTAAATCTCCAATGATATTCACTTTTATACTTATGGGATCAATTGTCTTGATCAAATTAGGACGATTATGAATATATTAGTTGACAATACCTACACAAGTTGAGTTATGTAGATTGAGAAAGAGTTGATCTCTTTTGCTCTTCTCTCCTTTGAAAGAATGAACGATTTTTTGTATCATATGAAAGCGATATAATTATAATTCGGCGAATGCTAATTTATTTTTTCAAGAAGAATGGCTAGCTTACAAAATTGATATTTATGAACCTAAAGCAAATTATGATGCATTCCATTCGACCATTTGAGCTAGTTGTGCATATATAAAAGTATATGGTGACTCTTTCTATGGTTAGCTAATTAGAGCTTAGGAAAAATTGCTTAATGAACTAAAATTTGAAGTTAAGCGACAAGCCCATTGGATAAAGGAAAAATTCCAATAGAACTATGGATAAAGAGGTTGAGTAGGATGCTAAGAGAAAGAATAGGGCTAAATTAACTAGATTATTAAGAAGAAACATTATGATCAAACATCAACTAAGAAACGTAAGAAGTATATCCTTTTTTATTATTGAAAGTTGTAATGTATTGAGAATAATTGCTAGCAGAATACTAAAGAATTAGAAAGGAAAGTAAAGAATATTAAAGAATATGTGTCAACTTTATAGTTGGAACTCTATAACATCGAACTTTATGCTGCACCCCTTTCATTACCCTAAATTTTGTATTGTAATTAAAAACATATAATGTTGTGTTCCAACAATATTGATGCTATGATGTCAAACTCTTATATTTTATGTAATTATTGTTTTTATTAACAAAAATTCTAGAGTTGAAGAAGGGGGTACATCCAATAGATTATGATTCCTTGAGAATAAAATACATACGTTGAATTAATAATTCCCTTAATGTGATGGTTGGAAAGATGAAGGGTCAATGTGTGTTTATAAAAATGAAAGAGAAAAGCCATTAAGGAGTTTTTTTTTATTTTAATTTTT
Source organism: Pinus albicaulis (assembly GCA_034641835.2). Lineage (NCBI taxonomy): Eukaryota > Viridiplantae > Streptophyta > Pinopsida > Pinales > Pinaceae > Pinus > Pinus albicaulis. The sequence goes on along the minus strand of CM076575.1, from coordinate 1,080,499,807 downwards.
CCCTTTTATTCTTGGAAATTAATCCATTATTCTTCTCATATACTCATTTTTTCCATATCTCACTTAGAAATTCAATTTGGAATGATAATTAGTGACAACATGTGTAATAAGAATTGAATGTGTTGTAGTGGTTTTTCCTTGGACTAGATGGTTGTTAGGACTGGGAGTTGTCATGTTTGTTTGTGGCATAAAGAGCACTAAAGAAGGGAATACCAAGGGACTATAGATATCATAGAAGGAATCGCCTGTGCTACGCAGACCTACATTATCATTTGTGAATGTCTATGAGCCTAGTCAAGGAATGGAAAGGTTGAACACTAGGATTTTTTCTTGTGTGTGGAGGAGAGTGGCCTTTAATTTTTGCGTTAAATATGGTCTAAAAATTGTGTGCTAAATCCATGATTTTAATTTTCCCCTCAAGGCATCAAGATTTAGCTCAGGTGTGTCCAAATATGAGAAATATTGCAACATAGAAGAGCTTGTGGTTGGGTGGAGAGCGGCTCACCCTTCTGTAGTTATAGATTGTAAAATATTTTACTCAAGATAAGTATCTCTTATGCATGATTAATTAATTTATCTTTTCAATAGGTTTATATATACATGCATTTACCCTTCCAAAAATTTATCATGGATATAGTTGTTATACTATTTCATTGTAGCATTTTATATGTATTAAATTTTGTAACGACATTGGTTAAGGAAGAAAATATTCCTAAATTATTCTTTAAATAGACCATGTTGGAATTTCTGCTATAAATTTTCTTCGGAAGGTTCCAAAAACTAAAACTTGGACCATAGTGAGGGGAAATACCACTGATTAATTGTTCCAATTTTCATATCTTAAGTCATGGAATTTTAGGAAATATGATTAGAGGAAGTTGGGCTTCCTAAATGCATATTAAATAGGTTATGTTGGAATTCCTACTATAAATTTTCTTCTAGGAGTTTCCAGAAGTTGAAACTTGGATCATAGTGAGGGGAAATCTTGTTGATCATTGGGTCCAAATTTTATATCTCAGGTCATGTTATTTTATGAGATATGATTAGAGGAAGTTGAGTTTCCTAGGTGCTCCTAAACTCACGCATCAAATATGTCATGTTGGAATTTATACTATAAATTTTCTTCTGGGATGTTCTAGAAGCTAAAATTTGGAACATATAAAGGGGAAATCCTACTAATAATCTTGTAAAACTTTCAGATATTGGGTCACAATATTTTATGAGATATGATCAAAGTAATTTGAGATTTTTGGATGCTCCTAAAATCACACATAAAAAATGACATGCTAGAATTTATGCTATAAACTTTCATCAAGGAGGTTATAGAGGTTGAAACTTGGACAACAGTGAGGGTGGCTCCCATTGATCATCTAGTTTAATTTTCATAGCTTGGACTACTATTTTTTAGGATATATTACATGAGGAATTTTCTATATTAGTTTGCATTCAAAGTGTTTAAAGAAATTCCTAAATGGTTTAATGATTCATTGCATACAAACTGTTCGATGAAATTCCCTAATGAAAATGTAGTTTTGTGGATGGAGATAACATTGCTATATGTTACCATTGTTGTAGTTTATATATTCCTATTTGCATGAAAAATATTTGAAGAAATATATTAAAGGTGTTTGATTACAATTTTCATACAAACTATTTGATAAAATATGGCAAAGACATAAATCATAAGTAACATGAACGAGTTATATATTTAGTTAGTATGTTATCAGTGGAACCAAAGCAATGTTTACTATTTTATTTCATACAATATGTTTGACAAAATTTATACAAGAAAAACACTACTTAATTGGTTGTATACAAAGTATTTCAATTTACATGTAAAGTGTTTAAAAAAATGTATCAGAGATGAAAATCAAGTTTTTACAATTAGATGACTATATGATCTAGATTAGATCATTATGTTGTTTTTCATCCATCTTGATTCTTTCAGAGTGGAAAAAATCAACATAAAGGATTAGTTTTAGTGGCGGGACCTAGTTTGGAGAACTGAGGTTAGAAACTTTCTGGGCTAGTTTGAGACATCGAATGATATTTTTAGGGGGTAAAAATTTGTTTCTTGTGTTTTATGCCTTGTGACACTACTATACACTTGAATACATTTTCAGTGGTGCAATAATCACATAGATTAGAGTTCAGATGAAAAATCTACGACCATCGAAAGCTGACCTATTGTGATTAACCATGATAATTCGAGATGATGCCACATTATTCACCTTTATTGAAGGAAAATGGTATATACACGTGGGGATGATGATGAATAATTTATAAGGTTATAATTTTAACTAATGTTGAGGGTTGAATGAGTCAACTTTGACACCTAGTTGGCTATCAAGTTGTGTTATAATTGTGCCCCTATGAGGAAGAGGGGTTCCAATATATTTACTTGTATTTTGTTCCAAAGTAGATCATAATAGCTTAATGTTGACAAAGGTAGAAAAAAAAGGGTGTTTGTGTTTTGTAGTAGTCCACAAGTCACATATATTATAAACTCCATAGAGAATGCCTTATCCTTGTATTTGCATCACGTCCATTCTCGAAAAAGAAAGTAGAGAATCCTTACCTTCCAACTGTGTTTTATACTGAAAGGGTTTCCTATAACATATCTTGATGTTTATTGTGGTTTGTGAGTGTTTTTGTTTCACTATTCTCTATTTTCCCCATTTATTTATTTTATGCAAAAATAAAAAAAATTAGTAACAACACATGTAGAATCTAAGTGAATTAACCCTTCACAATATATATTTCATTTCATTTATAAAATATCTACTATGACAAACTATCTAGTGGAATATCCATGGTAACTTGTGTATAATTTTTGCATCGTAGTAGGACTCTTTGGGTATTTTGTATGAAGTTGCAGGGATCACATCAGTTTAACCACAAAATTATAAAACCCCAACCATGGTTTATGAATAAATTTATGATAACCCTAGAGATGCAATAGAGGAGAGGTTTGGTGTGGTTGGAAGTATAATCCAGAGACAAAAATCATAATATGAGCTTCCTCATGGTGTCCAAAACCAATACTCTTGGGATATTTGGAGAAGATCGAGGTTAGATTAGAGGGGATATTGCATGATTAGGAAGAACCAAAGAATGAGACTAGGGAACTCAAAAAAGAGCAAGTGAGTTAGAGCATCATGAACCATTAATAGTCTCTCTTTAATATGGAAACAAAGTTAGACATCAAGCTTTATCAATATGAGATCAATGCTTTGAAATTAAACCATCAGTTCTAGTAATAAGTTTAATGATCACCATATAGATGAGGAATAGAAAATATCATTTTCCCATTTGAAATTAGAAGGGCATGCCCTTACCTAGTGGGAAAGCCTCATGAAAATCTAGAGGATGTAGGGGGATCCTCCAATAACTAAGTGGGAGTATTTTAAATCTCTCATAGTGTCCCAATTATACCCTATTGGGTATGAAGAAGACTAATGGATCTAGTGGAATTATTTTAGGTAGAAACATGATTAAAGTGTATATCAATAAACCACAAAATCCAGGAAGATGGAAATAATGTTGGGTATCTCTCCCAAGAACCAAAATGGACTACTCAAGTATCTAGAGGATATACACAACCATATGCAAAAGAAAATTATTCCCTTTAAACCCAAAATGGTGGATGAGGTTTTTGTATAGGCACAAAACTTGGAAAACATAGGCTAGAAGAAAGGGAGTGAAGTGGTTCAAAGAAGAAGGAACACCAATAAGATTCCAAAGAAGGGAAGGAAAAGGAGAGAAGGATAAGAAGACAACAACCACAAAATACTAGTGAAAATATCGTAACAACTAATACAACCATTGTAGCATTGATGGTCGCACAAAGGAGAAGTGTTGGAAATTGCATCTATAACTCAACCCAAAGAACTGAAACAAGGAAAAAAAAGAAAAATATCATAGCCATATATTCAAGAAATAAGGTGGAAAGAAACCTAGAAATGGTTGAGAAGATTCTCTGCACTTTAGTGAAAAAGTGGGTAAATTTGAGTATCCTTGAACAATAATAAAAGGAGTTGACAAAACGCTTCCATATAAATATACATGTTAGAGGATAAAAATTGATGCTCCATTTGACTCAAGATCACATGTGAATATATCTCATTGTAGTAGAGCTAGCCAACAAACTATAATTGGAAGTTTGAGATCATCCTAGGTCACATACATTGGATGGGTAAATAAGGATGCAAAAATCAAGGCAACAAAATAGTGTAAAATGGAATTTTCTATCACTGTTGATTTTATTAATGAATTAAAACTAGATGCAGTTCCATTTGATGCATTGGAGTGATTTTTAGGATTACATATATGTACATGTGAGCAGGGGAAATTTTAAGGATGGAAAATTATTTTGAAGTTTAAAAAATTGGCGAATCTCACTAGTCCCTAATATGAAAACTATAAAATGTTTATTGATGTATTTGTAAAATTCTTCAAATTTATAATGATATTATATATATTGTCTATATAATGTTGGCGATTTTTAAGGTAAAACAATTTTATATTGTAAAATTTGGGCAAATCCCTTTTATAAAAAAATGGAAATTGGCGAATCTTTTTTTTGGAAAAACCATGGAAAATTAGCCCACCTGCGAATATTAGCCCCTAAAATTTTCCATGAATGTGAGATTTAATATTCATGTGGAGAGACAAACAATACGACCTCATCAAGGATGTAAAATCATTCATCATCAATGCACACAAGTGAAAATCTAAAATTTTTCTAGTAAGTGCCAACTAAGTCTAGAAATTGATCAATTATAGCAAGAATTATGTTTATTATTTTTAGGAGAAACTCAATCTATAGAAGTGTCAATTAGATAAAAGGAATCCTTGGAGGGGTGCACTAAGGAATAAAGATGACAACTGAAAGAGTTTCTATATGCATATAGAGGAGTGTTTCAGGGGCCTAAATGAATAACACCCATGAGGGAATTGGAGCACACGATTCATTTTTTTACAAACTTCCCATTGTCAAACATTGGGTTATAGAGATACTAGTTTTTAATATTAATTTAGTTGAGTAATCAATTTCAATTTTTTTTGGGATATGATGTTATTCAACCAAGTATGTCAATATGTTGGTCACCCATCATAATTTTGCCAAAGAAGGATGGGACTCAATGAAATTTTATTGGTTACATGGTGTTTAAAAAAATGATGCTCAAGAGTAGGTATCTCATGCCCAAGATTAATAACTTGTTGGACCAATTTCAACAAGTAAAATAGTTCACCAAATTGGGCTTAAAATTATGGTATCATTAGGTGCAAGTCAAAGAATAAGTTACTTGGAAGATCACGCCAAGGTTTGCATGAGTGGTTAAGTCATGCCATTGGTCTATGAAATGTATTGAATACATTCATGAGATTAATTAATGATATACTGTGACCATATCTAGATTCATTTATTATTGTCTATTTATATGATATAATGGTATACAGTGCTACCTGTGAGGAGCACATATTATGTTTGATGTAGGTGCTAGAGATATTGAATAAGCACTATTTACTTGAAAATATCAAGAAGTGTGAGTTTGCACAATAGTCTTTGGTATATTTAGGGTGTGTGATTGGAGGAGGGGAGCTCAAAATAGACCCTGCCAAGATGGAGGCCATCATGAGGTGGCTGGTGCCTACTAATGTTTCTAAGGTGAAGGAACTTGTTGGGATATCATAGTACTCAAGGAAATTCAAAGCCTTATTTTTAGTAGTAGGTACACCACACCATGCCATAACATTGAGTGGCAAAGGTTTCCAATGGGGTAAGGGTCATAGAAGGCCTTTTAGGTGTTGAAGAATAAAATTAATCAAACATCAATTCTTGCATTACCAAAATTTCAAAAACCCTTTGAAGTGAAGATAGATGAAAGTGGGTATGTTATGGAAGTGGTCTTAATGTGGGGAGGAAGGCCTATATGCTACCATTTTGAAGCATTTAATGGGGTTGTTCTAAACTACCCTATCTATGATAAGGAGATCTATGCCCCACTACACGCTATTAAGAAGTGGAAACAATATCTAATATGAAAAGGAGGAAATCATGCACATAGATTACTAGCTGCTACAATACCTATAGGCCCAAAGTAAGTTACAACAAGCCAAGAATTACAAATAGATGGGGTTTTTATAGTAGTTTGATTTTGTAATCAAGTACATGAAGGGTAACACAAACAAGTTGGATGACATTCTTTCAAGGTCACTCGCTTGAAAAGTTATAGATTTGGGAACTTTGTTTCACATGGATCTTTTTACCCATTATGTATATAGGGGATGTGGACTTCAAGGAGGTATTTTAGTATTTACTGAGCTAGATTCATGTAGAAAATGGAGATAACAAAATTTACTATCATATCTAGAATGAGTTACTATATATGCTAGACAAGTTACAAGTTCGTAAGGGAAAATGACTGCAGCTAATCAGAGAGGCTCACACCTCCAAGGTTGAAATGATTTTTGATGTAGGGAAAACAATGAGAAACTTATAGGGGTATGTGTACTAGCCTAGAATGTAAGAAAATAAGCTAGTTTCATAAGATGATGTATGCCTTATTATACAAGAAAGCCTAGTAACAACAAACATGGTCTATATCACGCGTTATATGTACCTACTCATCAATGGGAAAGTATTTCCATGGAATTTGTGGTAGGTTTACCAAAAACTAGGAAGGGACATGAATACCCGTCCATGGTAATTAATAAGTTTAGCAAGATGTGCATTCTCATGCCTTGTAAAATGACCATCAATGGGTAAGAAGAAATAAAAATGTTATTTGGAAAGGTCCAGTTTCACTTTGGGATACTAAGGAACATCATTTTATATACAAAAACTATATTTATTAGTGCATTTTTTTATTATATTGTGCGAGAATATGGACAAAAATTTGAAAAAGTATATAACATTCCACCCTCAGACAAATGGATAGATACAATTATTCAAAAAGTGTTTGGGACAACTTTTGAGGGGATAAAATCAGAAGCATCCAAAGACTTGGATGAAAATTTGGCATATATACCACACTTATAATATATCAATCTACACTTCTACTTGAAATTCCTCATTTTAAAATTGGTTCGGATACTAGCTACCTTCACCTTTGGATACTGCATATGGGAAAAATGAAGGAGTGAGGGAGGATCTCATAGGGGATGATTTAAGGGTAGAGAAATTTGTTGAGAAGATTAGGCAGATCCATCTACAATTACATGAGACATTTAAGAAGTCACTTGAAAATCGCAAGGACAAGAATGATCAACAAAAAAATTAGAATTTATTCAAAGTGGGAGATTGAATATAGTTATAGTTGAATAAGGAGAGGTTGTTGGGTCTTGGTGAGAAAATAAATAATCTATGATATGGTCCTTTCAAGATATTTGAAACTGTGGGAGATAATTGATACCGAGTTAGTCTTTTCCCATAAATGAACATTTACTCAATGACGAATGTGGAAAATCTAAAACCCTATGAACCATCCATGCTAGATTAGGAAGAGAAGAAATTCCTACCTTCCATAGAGGAATTAGGTCTAGATGCTTAGACAAAGTTGAAAAATGATAAAATTGTATAGGAGAGGTACAAAAATATAATACAAGGGAAGCATGTCCTTTGGTATATTATGTTGAAAGGACAACTTTCGGGCAAGGCTAAATGGTACTCCAAGGAGAAGGTAGAGGAAAAAATTTCTCACCTTATTTAGTGAAATATTTTTGGGAACAAAAGCCTCCAAAAATGGGGAGGTATGATCCATATTGAATCATTATATTATTTTCATGCATCTCGATGTTTTCAAAGTGAGAAAAATCAGAGAATTCAACTTACATGAGCAACTTCAATGGCATGACCCAATTTGGAGAATTGGGGTCATAAACATTCTGGGGCTAGTTTGAGGCCCCAAATGATGTTTTTTGGCGTAAAAGTTTTTTTCTTAAGCATAACACCCCATGACACTATTCTACACTTGAAGACCTTTCCAATGGTGCAAGAATTGTATCAATCATAGTTTTCATGCAAAATTTATGCTTAATGGAATTTGACTTATGGTGATTGACCACCATAATTCTAGAGGATGCCACATCAATCCCTATTACTCATGGAAAATGGGATATCCATGTGGGGATGATGAAGAAAAATTTATAAGGGTCAAATTGTAACTCATGTTGAAGGTTGAATGGGTCAAATTTAACCCCTAGTTGTTTATTCGGTTGTGTTAGTTCCATTATATTTGATTGCATTTTGTTCCATAATAGAGAAAAATATATTAGTATGAATAGAAATATAAAAGAATATAGGGGGTTTTTTTTGGCAGTATTCTGCATTCCATAGGTCTCGGGAAACTCCATAGAGAGTGCCTTCTCCTATATATTTTCATTATTTCCATTCTTGATAAAATAGAGCAAGTAGCCTCGCCTTCTAGCTAGGTTTTATATCAAAAGGGTTTGTGAGTGTTTGTATTTCACAGTTATCTATTTTCCTCATTTACCTATTGCATGCATAAATAACACAATCAATAATAATAGATATTGAATATAAATGAATTAACCGTTCATAGTATAGATTTCAGTTTATTTTTAATATATCCATTGTTACAATACATACAATAGAATATCCATAGTAGTTTATAGTTCAATATATGTTCTCTTATAGTTCAATATATTGGTAAGAGGGTAGAAGTTTGTTTAAATCAATTTGGTGCGAAGGATATGCATATTAAATTCATGATGTAGCCTTATTTTACATTCCTTATATCCCTTGAGGACCTAGTGATTTAACTAATTAGACACTACATTTTTAGCCCTTGGTTTCCTAGTTTTGAGCATGAAAACACCACTCACTTAGTGAAAAACATGACCTATTACAACTTGCACCACTAGCAATAGGCAACCATCATTACTTGCATAATTTTAAATTGACAACCACTCCTCTAACCTTGGAATAATGATAATCTTAGAGAAATTCATGCATTATGGATTTGAATATTCACATTAGATGTCATAAAATTGTATTAGATTCAAATTTCACCAAGACCATTAAAGTGTCCAAATTATTCTCTTGCCTATTATAGCCACTCCATCAACTACATAATGAAGGCCATAACAAGGGAAATGGAAGAAAAAGCTTTGAGAAAGCTTATGTTCTTAGTATTCAGACTCTTTTTCATTCTTTTATGGTTAGTGATATTTTTCTTATGTGAGGGGTCAACGAGAGCTTGGCAAAGGAGGTAGGAGAGGCCTTCAATCAAGAATAAAAGTACTATTGGTTAAAGCATTTCTATTACCTTTACATTATATAGATATACATGGATTCCCCTCAAATGTATTGTCTTTAATTTATATGCAAAAGTGTTTGGTAGAGTATTACCTTCAGTAGGTTAGAATATATTTGATCGCAAGAAACGTTCCTCATTTCTTTCAAAAGATTGAGATTGGTATCTTGTTTCATTTTGTGCAAGAAGTAGGTGTTAAGAGCTATATCTTTAGACTTTAGAACTACATAGTTGAATTAAGTGACATAAAATTTCAAAAAAAATATATGTACCATGATCTTCCATGTTCATAGCATAGATCATGATTTAATATGTTAATTAAAGTGGGCCATTTTGTTGTTGTTTATGATATAGTGTGTCTTAGGTCAAGGGTAGACTTGAGGCAGTTCTTGTTGAAATATGTTGTCATTGATGGCAACAAAGTAGTTATTGATGTCAATAAGTAGGCACATGTGTCAAAAAGGGTATCAAGAAGTAAACTTAAGGAGCATCATGGCAGGAGAATGATGTAGAGAATTTGGAGCATATTTTGGAGCAAAATATCATCTCATAATTAGGTGAAACCCACTAATATTGAAAGAGCTTCGAAAGATATTTCTAATGGTATGTGGAAGTCTAAAAATGACCTCTTGGTGTGAAAGATAGAGCCAATAAAATTTATATGACCCCAATTAAAATTTAGTAGAGTTAAAATATGTTTGGGGTACCCTGATGGGTGTACCCCAAAAATTTTTATAGAGAAAAAAAATTAAAGCACCGAGATGTAATAGAGCGGGTGGATCCCACCTGGCAGGGAAAATATTGATGGTGATAGCCCAACGGTATTCACCTCGATGCAATATTTTTGGCACATAAAAGGGATGGACAAGGAGACGAGTGTCGAAACACAACAACAAAGAGATGAACAATAGGAGTTGAATGGAGGAACCCACTTTGATAGCTCATCCCACTAAGGTCTAGTCAGAGGAATTATAAAACAACACATAATAGAAGAGTTGACCTGACAAAATAATACAACGGCTAAGAGGTAAACAATGGGCCACGTGACAACATTCTGAAAACACCTGAGAAGGAAGTCTTGGTGGCCACGGGAGGTGGTTTCCCATACCACATATTATGTGTATCAATGATGAAGAACCACCCCGAGATCAACCCTACGAATACCACAACTCGCACAGGAGTAGTGTTGAGGGTAGTTCTTGAAATCGTTGGTTTTTGAAAAACAAAATAACAAAGAAAATAGTTGCAAAACCAAAAGTCGAGAGACCCTTTCTCTATCCTATGGAAGGGCAGGTGGAAACATGTGAATGATCAATGGTATTGTTAGCACAAAAGCCAATGGTAGTTTGAAATGTGGCATGCACATTCAATATTTCCATGCACCTTAATGGCCCATATATGGTGGAAACGTGGAAAAATCATTGGTCAAAACATATTGTAGGTAGCACTAGTATGATGTCATCCCACTTGACATAGCCTGATGGTTTGTTAACAGAGCGCAAGAGAAATTTCTGGGAAGCAGTCTATGGGCCACATAGGCACACAATGACAAGCAATCAGAGTATAGGGGGATGGTCCTCATGAGACATGTCAACCCAATGAATAGACCCTGGGGGGTGAAGTATGGTGCACACAAATGAAAGCTATGGTATAGGAGAGCTACGAGCTAAGCACCTGCACAAGGTTCCACGCATCTACTAAAGAACCCGGGGAACCAAGGTTATAAAAATCCATGGAGGCTCTTGGAGTGGTTAAGAACCAAATCTTGGTCATTTTGCATAGAAACAAGACCAATGACGCGAAGCTGTTAACACAAATATTTGGCCCGCGAAGGGCTCAAAAGGGATAAACGCCTAAAATACTAAGCAAGTGGACCTACGCTTATGGAATAAAATAGGTGAAGGAACATAGTGAAAGGGGATCAACCCCATAAGTGGTAGAACAATTAGTTTGGCAACATATTTGGTAGTTAAGATGAAGTTAACTACAGATAAAAATAGAATTATAAAATCAACAAAAGAACTCAGTTTAACTTGCAGAAAAGGATGATCACGGCTAGAAAATGTGGTGAACACAATCAGAGGTCTGAAATAATTAGGAAAAGGGAAAGAAAAAAAGAATTCATGTAGCAATCAAAAGAAAAAGAAGCCAAAAATATCAACCCAAAAATTCTTTATAAATAGGCTTGAGCAAATTGTTTGCAATGAATAGAGAGAAGAGGTTTGAAATTTAGTGTGATTGAGTTGATAATGTTTTTTAGTGATCAAATATTACTGAAGGTCTTGGTGATTGAGTAATTTAATTTTTTTTGAAAGCAAAGAAGGAATTCATTATTTCTAGTATGAAAATGGATGAAAGATGAACTAATGAGTGTCAAAATCAGGGGTTGGTGCTAGAAAATAGTTGGGGTTGTAGCTCCATTTAGTTGTAGCTGATAAATCAGGGAATTGTAGCTTCCTGCTGGTTGTAGCCATAGATTTGTAACAAGAAGTTGTAGCTTGTCTTATGAATGAATTGAACATAAATTTTGAAAATTTACTTCTTTTTTGTGTGTTCCATTGAGATAGTTGATTCCTATTATGCTTATGAATTATTGAAGTATTTAATGGTGCTTCAATATTCTTGCACAAATTAAAATAAAGTTGTTAATTTTCAAAATTCTTACATTACTGATTCACCCCTCCTCTCAGTATTGTCCTGGTTTCCAACAATGCTCACATATCCACTGCAGGGATTTTCCCCATAATTGAGTTAGTGACTATAATATGGAAATATCAATTGGTTCTTATTTATAATAGGATGTTCCTTACTATTGAGTGTTTAAAAATGTGATCTATGTCTCTTTGTTTCTCATTTTCTTTGTATAGGTGTTTTGAACCTTGGGTTATTTAGATTTGGATTGTGCCCTATTTGTTAGAGATAGAGCGACCAATCACGGGTTATTTACCTTGCTATGATCAACCATACTTTGGTTGTTTCTATCTAATATACTTGTAAGGAATGACCACCCTTGAAGGTGATGAGTTTTTTTTTCTGGAAATTTCTCCTTCAAACCTATTTTTTGGGTCTGTCTAAGAGCCTAATAGTGATATTTAGCCCCTATTTTAGTAATTTGATAGACCTCTTATTCAATTGGTGTGTGTTCGAGGAAATTTTTTATGTTGTTTCCTTGGTTGCATGCACTTGATCATGTGTTTCTATTTCTTGTGGTTTATTGGTTAGTGACTAGTGATATGATTGGTGATTTTAAAAAACTTTTCTAGGACCTAGTTGTGTGCTTCAACTTTTCTTCTTTTGTGTTTTTGTTTTAGTTTGGATTTGTTGCATGTTATAGTGATGTTGTTTGTATTTGGTTCTGGGTTTTTATTTCTATCTATAAGTATTTAAAGGTGATTCTTGGTTTCCCTATCATTGTCATATGCCCTTGAACTTCTATTTGTTTTGTTAATGAGAATTATATATGCTTTCTTTATTAGATAAATAAAATTTTCATTTCATAAAGCATTTAGGGTGGGATTTCAAGTGTTTCTCAAAAAATAAAAGGAAACAATTTCATTGTTGTTTTTTAAGTGTGTTTCTTTGAATATTTTCTTATTTTTTGTGGAGCTATTGAGAGCAGGTCATGCTTCTTTTTATTATACCAATTGAAAGTGAAAATATCTCTTTCTTTCCCTTAGTTGTTTTCATCAAAAGGACAAATTTTCATTTTGCATGCATTACTTGTATATATTTTTGGATAAGCAAGGATCTTTACAAAATTACTTAAGTTTCACAACATACGTTTTTGAATAATTAACAACCCTAAAATAAACACTAATCAAAATTGGTTAGGATTTTTTTGTTTATGAATCCAAACTAGCCTATTATCTGTGGTCTTGGTGTAGGTTGGATAATTACCTCTCCAAGGTCATATAAATTGAAGCTAGGATCTACAAAATATTGTAAAATCCATTAGTATCAACTAATTCTTATCAAGGAAGGTCATGTAACACAAGAGTTAAGAACAATGTTGCACTTGGGAAAGTGGGGTGATATCCCCTCTCCATTTGTTTGAATGTTCTTGGACTAATGAGAATACATGGATCTCCTAGGTGCACACTATTCTATGGACAATTTTCATAATGATATTTTGAGCTTAACTACCCTACTCTTGTGTGTGGATTCAATTCATGATTGTTTCACCCAGTTTTTCAATTTCCAAGTGGTAAATTTAGTGGTTAGTCCTAGGGCATGTTAGGTCCCTATATTACTAGTATAGTCCCTTATTTTTATTAGTGTAGCTCCCTTATTGTTATTTTTGTACCCTTGTAACCCCCAGATTGTTATTATTTTGCCCTTACATTATTATTGTTAGGTTGGATAGGATTATATTGTGACCCCATGGAATCCTATATATAAAAGGAGGTTTTGTCATTTGTATCATCCAAGAATTGTTCATTTATGTAATGTAAAGGAGATTTCCCCCTCTAAGTGGCTTACTGTTAAGGCGTTGATCTCTCTTTTCTTCTATTTGTGTAGCTCGTTTCATAACATTTGGTATCAGAGCTTTGGATTCTAGGGTTTCACTGCTCCAAACAGGTCATCATGGAATTTTTGCTATAATGTTTGTTATACGAAGGTTCAGAAGCTCAAATTTTTATCATGCGAAGCAGGAATCCTGAGGAATGTCGTGTAAAAATTTTATTTCTTGGTTCACAATATTTTCGGAGATATGATCTGTGGAAGTCAGGGTTTTTGTAGGCTCTCAAATTTCCTCTAAAAGAGGCGACCTTGAGAAAATATTCATAAATATCTCTTTGAGCATTGGATTGGAATTATGTAAAAAGTGGCCAAAAGCAAACGAATTGTGGTTTCCTATGTATCAATTTCAGAGATGAAGGAGGAAACAATGACACGTGGCACGTCGTACAAGTTTTCTCTACTGAACGAGTCCATAATTAGGTCATTGCGGGAGATTAGGCATAAATTTGTCTTGAAGCATCCAAATCAGGTCAAACCTATGGCATTCAAAAGAAGCTTCAGAGGGATACTACAAGACCAAATTTAAGATATTTAAGATCTGAAATCACATATATAATTCAATTTCAATATTGAGATCCTCAAAAGAAGGAAAAATGTATTTTTTTTTCAAATTGCATAAGTCTTGTTTGAAAAATAAGTTTGAAGTGATTCCAAGGGCATATTGAAGCATAGATATCAGTATTGGGTTCTAAAATGCCCCCTAAAAATAATTCAACACCCATTGCATCCTCAGAATACTCTACTATGACACATGAAGATGAAGAAGTGCAACATGATATATTAAAATTTAAAGAGAAAGTGCACCAAATTTTTCTCTCGCAAAGAGCAACAAAAAATGAAATGGAAGTTTTGAAGAAGGGCATGGAAGGTAATATGGATGGTTTGAAGAAAGGTGTGGAAGCTAATATGGATGGTTTGAAGAATGGCATGGAAGAAAAAAATGGAAGGTTTGAAGGAAGACATGGAAGGTTTGAAGGAAGGTTTGACAAAATTGATACAAGAAATTATTCCAAGCAACAAAAAGATAGTAGAGGAAACCCTTGATGAGAGAAAAATAAATTTTAATCATGATTTCATAAACTAAAATGTTGGATAGAAGACCCACCATATTCCAAAGATCAATATGAGGAAGTTTGATGGAAAGGATCCCGTAACATGGATACTACATATGGAGCAATATTTCGATCTCAATAGTGTGCAAAACACACAAAAGGTACGCATTGCAACTTTATATTTAGAACAAAATACATTTGGATGGTATCGATGGCTTTGCTCCTGTAAAAAATTGTCACTTAGTCAATTTTTATGGAGGAAATGATAGCACATTATGAGGATACAAAGATCAACACCTTCTTTAGCCAATTGATAAATCTCAAAAAAAATAATTTAGTGGTGGAGCACATTGAGGACGTCCAAAAATTGAATATAAGGGTAACTGGTATTCCAAAGGAACACAAGATTTATGTCTTCATAGGGACTTTTTTGCATATAATTTTCAGGAAATTTTCTTGATATTTTTTTTCGGAAGGAAAGGAAGTCGAATTACAGGGTATCGCAGGGAAGCTGGGAAAGATAATAAGCTCTAATGTCATGAAAAAGCTTTTGAAGAAATAACAATGAGGCGTAATTGCACAATTATGCTCACTAGAAGTTCCAATGTCAAAATCATATATTTCTCTATATCTCCAAAAATTCTTGGACAAACATTCCAAGGTGTTTGAAACTCCCAAAGGACTCCCACCTATTCATGATCATGATCACACTATTTATTTGATTCCAGGAAGTGTTCCTCCAAACATTAGTCCTTACAAATATCCTTATGCCCAAAAGAGAGAAATTGAACATATGATTACATAAATGTTAGAGGTTGGTATAATTCAACCTTGTCAAAGTTCTTTCTCTGCTCCAGTAGTATTGGTGAACAAGAAGGATGGATCATGGCACATGTGTCCAGAGTATAGGGAGCTCAATAGGCTCACTATTAAAGATAAATTTCCCATTCCTGTAATTGATGAATTATTTGATGAATTACATGGAGAAATTTATTTTACCAAATTGGATCTTTGTTCAGGATATCATCAAATTAGAATGAAGACTGAAGATATTCCAAAAACAACATTTCGAACTCATGAGGGTCATTATGAATTTTTGGTAATGCCTTTTGGCCTTACCAATGCACCTTCTACATTTCAAGGGTTGATGAATTCCATTTTCAAACCATTCCTTAGAAAATTTGTGTTAGTATTTTTTGATGATATACTAATCTACAGTAGGTATTGGAAGGAGCATGTTCAACATGTTGATAGGGTGCTCAAACTATTGGAGGAGAAACAATTATATGCAAAAAAATCCAAATGTTTCTTTGGAGTACAAGAGGTGGAATATATGGGTCATATTGTATCTCACGAGGCTGTTAAGGTAGACCCTAAAAAAATTAAATCCATTAAGAAATGGAAAGTCCCCACAACCATAAAGAAGTTACGAGGATTTCTCAGGTTAATAGGGTATTATCGCAAGTTTGTTAAGAATTATGGGAGAATAGAAACACCTCTAACAACATTATTGAAGAAAGATGCATTTTCATGGACTCCTTAAGAAACTAAGGCCTTTGAACATCTTAAAGAGGCAATGTGCCTAGCACTGGTCTTAGCTACACCAAACTTCACAAAAACCTTTATTGTGGAATGTGATGCCTCAGGAAATGGAATTGGTGTTGTTTTAATGAAAGAAGGAAGACCCATTGATTTTGAAAGTCATCCAATAAAAGGAAATTATTTACAGAAAGCTATTTATGAGAAGGAAATGTTGGCAATACTACATGCACTAAAGAAATGACGACCTTACCTAATGGGAAGACACTTCAAGGTAAAAACTGATCATGATAGTATTAAACACTTTTTGGAACAAAGAATATGTTCAGAAGAGCAGCAAAAATGGGTCACATAGATGTTGGGTTATGACTTTGAAATCATCTACAAAAAAGGGAAGCTAAATGTTGTTGCAGATGCACTCTCAAGAAAGGATGAAGAGATGGAAGTAGTGCTTTGTGCCATTTCTATTATCTAGCCAGATTGGATAACCAAAGAAAGGGATGAATGGAGGAAGGACAAAGAAGTATGGACACTCATTCAAAAGTTTCAGCAATATCCTATTACATCTGATACATTTAGTTGGAAAAATGATTCCTTATGGTACAAAAATCACTTATATCTTTGTAATAATTCCCAGCTAAAAAAAAAGATTCTTTTGGAATTGCACACGTCTCCTTTAGGAGGGCACTTAGGATTTTTAAAAACTTACCATAGGGTGAAGAAAGAAATTTTTTGGGATGGCCTTAAACCTGGTATTCAAAAGTTTGTGGCGGAATGCTTTGTTTTCCAACAAAACAAAGTTAAGACAATTAAGACCCCAAGGCTTCTACAACCTTTATCCATCCCAAGTCAACATTGGGAGGATATTTCTATGGATTCTATCACAGTTTTACCTAAGTCTGAAGGAAAGAGTGTCATCATGGTGGTAGTTGATAGACTTACCAATTATGCACACTTTTGTGCATTATCTCATCGATTTAAAGCAAGTACAATTTCTACTGCATTTATGGAAACAATTCATGGAAACCCTTCAAAAGCTACATGGAAACCCAAAGATTACTGTAAGCGACAGAGACCCCATTTTTACTGAAAATTTTTGGACGAAATTATTTTCTTGTTTGGGTACTCAGCTAGCTCATAGCTCATCTTATCATACTCAATATGATAGCCAAACTGAGATAGTGAACAAATATTTGGAAGGATATCTTCATTGTTTTGTATATGATAAACAAACATAATGGGCCAAGTGGTTACCTCTGGCTTAATGGTGGTATAACACTTATTTCCATGCTACAACTAAAATGAACCCATTTATGGCACTTTATGAATATCATCCACCATCCATCACGTCAAGTTTAAGAGAAATTTCTAAGGTTCAAGCGGTGGAAGATCACATCGAGCATCAACAACAAGTTCTCCAAATATTAAAGGATAACCTAAATTTGGCACAAAGTAGAATGAAACAAGAGGTAGATCAACATCACAGCGAGAGAAGTTTTGATGTAGGAGACTGGGTATTTTTACGGCTACAACTATATAAACAAATGTCCCTCAAGCAAGCTAAAAAGGATAATAAATTATCGCCAAAGTACTATGTTCCTTACAAGGTGTTGCAAAATATTTGTACTATGGCATACAAGTTGGAGTGTCCTGCTTCTTCGTGAGTGCATTCAGTTTTACATGTTTCATGCTTAAATAAGGTTATAGGTGACAAAATTCTAGTTCAAATAATATTTCTAGAACTTGATGAGGAAGGAAAATTTGTATTGGAACCTGAAGCAGTCACAGAAACAAGAACTTGACAACTACGAAATCGATCAATTTCAAAGTATCTCATAAAGTGGAAGAACTTACCCAATGAAGATTCAACATGGGAGGATGAGAATTTTATACAGAAGCATCCAGAGCTACTCAAGCATTGAAGACAACACTTTTTTGAAGGAGAGGGGCATGTCAAGTCCCTATATTACTAGTGTAGTCCCTTATTGTTGTTAGTGTAGCCCCCTTATTGTTATTGTTGTACCCCTGTAACCCCCATATTGTTATTATTGTGCCCTTACATTATTATTGTTAGGTCGGCTAGGATTACATTTTGACCCCATGGACTCCCATATATAGAAGGAGGTTTTTTCATTTGTATCATCCAAGAATTGTTCATTTATGTAATGTAAAGTAGGTTTCCCCCTTGAAGTGGATTATTTATAAGGCGTTGATCTCCCTTTTCTTCTATTTTTGGAGCTGGTTTCATAACAGGGCATCATGCTAGTTGTTGGAAATATTGTTGTTATTCATGTCAATGAGAGGGGGGAATATAGTAGTCTAAGATAAATATTGGAAGATGAAGATTTTTCTAAATATTGTTTGGATCATGAGTTTTTTTATGCTTAGTTTGGATAACCTATCTTTGAAGGAATTTTTACTCTAAAGGCCTAGCTCAAATAAGAGCATAGGATATATGGTTGAAAATAATATTCTAATGCCTTTAAAATTTTATATTTTAATTCATATAATTAGATCAGAATAAAGAGATATGAAATATTTGTTCGGGTAGGCCTAGCAAAAAATTATAGGTTAGCCCAACCAATTTTTCAAGTTAGCCCACAAGTGAATGTAAAAATAATATAAAGAAAAGATAGATAAGTAAATTTGAAGACCATCAAAGCAAGAGGAGATATGAGGTGCACAAGAGAAGCTAGGAAAAACTCTTGGGGTTTTAAATATGGAGAAAAAATGTGATTTGTGGAGTGAACAAGTCATCTTGGAATTTTTGCTATAAGTTTTCTTCTGGAATGTTTCAAATAGTGAAATTTTGAGGATATGAGGCGAGATATTTTTAAAATGTGATAAAACTTTCAAGCACTAGTTCACTATAATTTATGATATATTCCCTATGTAAGTTAGGGTTTCCTTATAGTCTTAAAATCAATTTCTAACAAGACATTATGTCATTTTTTCTATAACTTAAATTTTGGGATGTTTTAGATATGAAATTTTTACAGACTCATGGAGACATATAGTAGTACTTTAGGTAAAAGTTATATACTTTAGTTCACTATAATTTTGGAGATATTCCCTATGTAATTTAGGGGTTTTGAATAATCCTGAAATTGGTTTCAAACATGTCAATTTGGAAATTTCGATATAATTTTTTTTTTTTTGGGATGATTTATAGATGAAAATTTCAGAGTTCTGTGGGGAAACATAGGAGTACCTTAGGCAAAAATTTCAGAATTTGGTTCGCTATACTTTTAGAGATATGGATTGTGGAAGTTAGGTATTTTTAATGATTTTGAAATAATATTCAAGTAGGCTGGCCTATAATTTTTCTATAAATTATTTTTTGAGACTTTTTAGATTATGAAATTTTCAAAGATCCTAAGAGACATATCAAATTTCCTGAGGTGAAAATTTCCGAATAATATTTGAAAAATTAGATACATATGCTGCACAATTTCATTCGTTGGAAGAGGCGAAAAATAACAAGTTTTGGGAGAAGAAAACCTAGTGAAGGCAGAAGCATCAAATAGACATGGTGAAGGAAGAAGTAGCTACCAGACAACGTGAAAGTATAACTCACAATAAAAATCAATGAAGTAATACAGTGCCTATAATATTTGCAGTAATTAGGATTGATGTCTCTAGTAGGTTGGTTCCTATAAATATTTGCAACAATGAGGAATTTCGTCTGTAGTAGGATGTGCCTACAAATATTTGCAACAGTGGGGTTGGTGTCTCTAGTAGGTTGGTGCCTACAAATATTTGTAATAGTAGGTTAGTTCCCACAAATAACTATAAAAATAAGTCTTTTTCTTTTCTCCTAAAAAAGGTTTCCATGTGGCTCTTATGTTCCATGTTCTACAATTGATAGATCTCATATGTGATTATTTTCTTATGGTACATGGATGTTTAAATAAGTAAAATGATCTTATATTATTTCAACCATACTCTTTGTATAAGTTTTTGCTCAAAAATTGGTATCCGAGTAGGCTCCTTTGAAAACTAATACTCGAAAGGTAGATTTTGGGAGCACACATGGATAGACAAGGAAGTTTATCCACAAATAGTGTGCCATTATTTAACAAAAAAAAACATGCATTATGGAGCATAAGGCTTCATAATTATGTAATGGAACTTAGTTTTAATATCTGGAAATCAGTCGTGGCTAGTTATACAACCTTAAAAACTCCGTCAAAAGATATGGTTGGGAAGAAGGATAGTGAACATAATGCAAAAACCATGAATTCTATCTTGTTTGTTCTATTAAAATTATAAATTTTCAAGGTGATTCATTGTGAATTGACAAAATAAATCTGGGATAACATTTAAAAACACTTATGAAAGCCATGAAAAGATGAAGGAAAAACTCAAAACTCATGGAAGACAGTTTAATAGTTTGAAAATAAAAGGAAAATAAAATGTTGCAACTTATTTCCTCCATGTGGATGAAATTGTTAACATCATCAGAGGAATTGGTGAGAAGGTTGAAGCACCAATGATTGTGAAAAATGTGTTATGGTTACTCCCCTTAAGCTTTGGTCCCAAGGCCTCTTCCATTGAAGAAATAAAGGATATAGAGAAATTGATGATGGATGAGCTACATGGGATTCTCATTGCATATGAAATGGGCACAAGAAAATAATATCTAGCACTGAAGTAAGTATATTTTAAAGCATTAATGAATACAAAAGGACACAAATATTGTGATTTTTCTAGCCATGATATAGATACAAAAGAAGAAAAATTTGTGAAAAAAGATAAAATGAGTGTATGGGAAATGCAAAGGTAATATACCCTTCAAATGTTTTAATTATGGTAGAGAAGAAAATTTTTCTATTAAATGTCCATATGAACAAAAGGGAATATAGTAATAATAAAGTAGAAAATAACAATAAAATAAAACCCCATAGACACAAAATAGGAAAATATACTGAGAAGAAGAGGTTTTACTCTAGATAAGACAATAACTCATCTTTATGATATTGAAAAATAATAATTTGTCTTCATAGCCATGGATAAAAAGTCTATTGATAAATAAAATGAAGAAAACCAGAAAGAAAAATCAATTCAAAAAAGAAAAAATTGATGGGGAAGTGAATATTGAAGCAAAACTTATTTTTGCCTTAGAATTAATAGACAAGATTGGGGAAAAGAATAAAAAGTAGAAGAAACATTTGCATAAATATAAAATGAAGGATAATGGTCTTGAATAAATAGAAAAAATAGTTATCACCCTAAAGTTTCAATTAGAAAAGGAAAAAATGATAGAATAAGTGGCGAGAATCCACCTGGAAGAAAAGAAATAAAATTATAAGAATTGTTAGAAATATGATTATACTGAGAATAGGTTGGGATTGGGGTGAATCAGTATAATGGATAAACTTAACCAATAAAAAAAATCAATGAAAATATAGTATTAGTCACATTAACAACATAAAAATACAACAAACACACACACACACACACATGAAACTTATTTTATTATTGAATGATATTATAGGCACCAACCTACTATTACATCAATTTACTGGCACCAACTAGAATGAGGAACCAACCACCTAAAATGTTTTACTGGCACCAACCAGAAGGAGACAAAAGCCCCCTGAGAAATGCAGACACCAATCTAAAATGCTTTATTGGAACCAACCAAAAGGAGGAACCAACCCTATGAAAAATGTTTTACTAGCACCAACTAGAAGGAGACACTAGTCCCCTGAGAAATATAGGCACCAACCTAAAATGATTTACTAGTTTCTAATCCAATTTTTATTTTCCTAAGTTATATTTTTCTTCTACATACCACTCTTAGCTTTGTGTCTTTAGATTTGTTTTATCTACAATCCTCATATGTTGCTCCTATGTTATGCATTTACATATTTTGATCTCTTGGAGGACACGCTTCATTCTTATTTTTTAGCATTCAGATGAAATCCCTGCATATGAAACTTACAGTTTTCATAATATCAATAATGTCTATATTAAATAGTTTCATACGTCTTTCGTAGACTTTTAATTTATTATAATTTTTCACTTCGCACAATAGGACCACCATGAACAATTTTTCACTTCAGAACCACTTCTATCTCAATCAATCAAATCACACCACTTCCAAACTTCTTTGGATTACATATGTTACATTGGTGCAACCGAATCTTAGGAGTGTTGCCTCACCATGGCGAAAAATTTGGAAAAATGAAATATTACTTTAATTTATTCTATTGGAAATCCATTCCATATGACCCAAACATAAATTAAACAAATGACTCCTTCGCTCCTTGGAAACTTAGCTTTAGTTCCATGTGACCGTATGATATGAGCCTAGTCAAACATACATTGAACTAAATCTCAATCGAGTTCCATTTAACAAATTAGTCAACACTGGGGACTTTCATCTGCCCAAATTATTTTTAACCTTAGCTCTAAGGGATTCAATATTATCCCATATGACTGACTAGTAGGACCACAAACTTAAAGCATGAGCTCCATATACTAGAGAATTTGGGTATTTTATTATGGAACACATATGCTTAAGGCCATATGAATCAAAGACGAGACAAATTTCAATGGATTCTATATGGAACCATGACCATGAAACATTGATCAATCTACCTTCATGATTAAATTTGGATCCAAGTGTTATCAATAAGAACTAACGTTGCTTACTCCTAGATATCTAGATATCGAGATATCTTTTACCTCCACAAGGAACCTTGTTATACCGAAACTTTGACTAGATCATTCATCTTTGCTCGAATTCCAAATTCAGGCTTACTTTTAACAAGAAATAATTTATTATCCCTATATTACCCATATGGCCAAATAACATTTCTCCAATGTTAATTTGGCACAATTTCTTTATGCTTTACCATTCTACAAAAAAAAAAATACATAGGAAACCTTAACCAAACTATTCATTGGTGTGAATATTGAGACTTAAAGAGATTCCATGTCATCTACCAAGTCAACACACTATTGTGTGTCATTTTTTTCCATTGCCACATGTTCAGGTACTTGCCACATGTCATCTACCACCTATCCAATTGGCCACCTAAAAGTCGCAGGGGCTTCACTACGAGAGAAATACTATCACATGTGGGTTCATATTTGGGGATATATAATGAGGAAAAAATGACATAATGTATTGGGTGATATATCAGGGATAGAGGGTTTTTATATTGGCTGGTATAAAAAATGGAGCTCAAAGTTAATGATAAAATATAAAGGGGTATAAAAAATGTTAATGAAAAAATGGATACCTACAATATATAATGAAAGTAGGGGCTTTCTAAATCAAGAAGGTGTATTGGGTTTGTATTGGTAGGGGGTTAAATAATGTGATTTTTAGAGGCATTTTCCAATATGTACTCAAATTAAGGGTATTTTTTAATATGCTATGATTGCACGTGATATGTTAGAGGTTCATTGAGTGAAGCCCTTGTGCTAAAAGTGCTGAAAATGAGTGTTATGTGTCATTAGTTCCTATTTCCACATAATCTCTTGAGCCATGCCATTGCCATCTATGTCCACATGTACTTCCTTGTCAACTCGGTCTGCATGCAATGTTTCTTCAAGTAAAATGTTGGTATCACAGGGAAATTTGAATCTGGACTACTTCTTAAGTGGTTATCTTTATGAAACCTCAGATACCCGAATTATCGGATGACCTGGTACATATCATATGTCTATAGAAAGGTTAAAATATATTTGAAAGCACTAGAGATACCATTGAGACCAAAATATAACTATAAGATGGAACTTTGACTAGCTGGAACCTTGCTTTGAATTCACTTCAACTTCATTTTTCTCTTGACTCTTGTGGAGTTAGGAAAAATTCCATATATAGTTGGAAAGGTCTCATAAAATTATTTTTAACCATAAAAATTTAATTCTCATTTGGACTAGGGATATAGAGGAGAAATTCCTTCAAAGATATGCTATCCAAATTGCAACCTTGAACACATGCTATTCATATTGAAATCACACAGTCAACAATCTCCCATGCTCCTAGAATTTGAAATTAATGACACTGCAATTGACATCAATGAAAACATATGTTCAAGGGTCTCCCCCTTTGACATTCATGGAAATACCACCAGACATCAACTAGTCATTAATGATACTAGGCTAGACTCCCCCTATTTGTTTGATAATTACACTCCCCTTATTTGCATATGTGTGCTTATTCTCTTGATGTATGCTTATTATTTCCCTTTGAAATCAATGAAAAAGGGCATGTAATCCCCCTATTGTGATTCATATTCTTTCCTTGAACTACGCTAGCCACCAACATGCTTCTTAGCTGAAATTAGTGGATCACTCCCCCTTGTGAAGAATAAATTACACCCTTTTTTTGTATAATATATTCAAATTTTTCTTTGGGTGGAGGTTTGGTAAATATATTTGTAATTTTATCCTTTGTTGGAATGTATTCCAAAATGACAATTTGATCATCAGCTTGACAACTTATTCTCAAAGAAAATGGTATTTGATAGGAATATACTTTGTTTTAGAACACATAACACAGTTTTTAGAGATATTGATAACACTGGTAGTGTTACATGGGATGGGAACATATTGATCACAATTTTCTTGAAGATCCTTGAGATTTTACTTCATCCATAGGAAGTGCATGTAAGATGATGTTGCTACAATATATTTTTCCTCAGCTATGGATAGAGAAATGGAGGTTTCTTTTTTGCTAAGCCAGGAGGCCAGGCATCTACCTAAAAAGAAGCCCCCCCCCACTGGCGCTCTTCTTATCATAAACATTACCATCCCAATCTACATTTATATAAGCTTTGAAATTAATTTCTGTACTCCTTAGATACCACAAGCTATAATCTATGGTGCCCTGTAGACGTATAAATATCATTTTGTCAGCGTTCACATGAGTTTCTTTTGGGATTGATAGAAATCTTCCCACTAGAGCTACTGCTTGCATGATATATGCTCTTGAAGCAGATAAGTATAGAGGGATACCAATCATGGAAATGTACATGGTTTGATTTTCTTCTAGATACTCATAATCCTTACTGAGTTTGCATCATGTTATCATGAGAGTGCTCATGAGAGCATAAATTTTCATACCAAATTTTTTTAATATTTCTTTAAGGTACTTGGTTTGAGAGATAAATATGTTTTTTTTTTAATTGATGAACATGAAAACCAAGAAATAAATACAACCCCCCATCATAGACATTTTAAACTCCTTCTCCATGTCAGTTGCTAAATTTTTTCTCATAGAGTCAACATCACTTCCAAAAATTATGTCATGTACATAGATAACAATGATTAGAAAGTTATATTTTTTCAGTCTTGGTGTAAATGTTACTATCTAATACCCCTCTCTTGAAGCCTTTTTATTGAATATGTTTATCCAATCGAGAGTACTAGGCCCTAGGAGCATCTTTTAAAACACACATGGATTTCTTCAATCTACACACATAATCTTGGTCTTCTAATAGCTGGCATCCTTTCGGCTACTCAATATATACTTCTTCTTGTAGTTATCCATTTAGAAATGTTGATTTTACATCCATATAATAAAATTTAAACCCATTAAATATTGAAAAGGTCAAGAATATTCTTATTGCTTCAACTTTGGTTACTAGAGAAAATGTTTCTTTGAAGTCCACACATTCAACTTGCATATCCTTTACATACAAGTCTTCCTTTGTTCCTTACCACTTGTCCTTTCTCATTCATCTTATTTATGTATAACTACTTGGTTCCAATCACATTTTTGTCCTTAGGTCTTGGAACATACTCCCATGTCTCATTCTTCTCAATTTGATCTAGTTCTTCATTCATAGCCTTAACCCAATGTTCATCTTGACTAGCTTGAGAAAAGTTTTGAGGTTTCATCAAGGATAATAGAGCTAAGTTATCACGGCTTGTTTTGGTAATGATATTCCTTGTAGTTTGAAGTCTTGATAACTTATCTCCAAGAATTTGAGTATCAAGATGATTTTTGGACATACCTATATGGGGTTTTTGGATGTAATGGATCGCCTTCTTCTTATTGTTCCTCATCATGCTCTTCATTCTAATTTTCTTCTTTTTGTTCTCCTTGGTTTTTATTTGGTTGTGGTTGGGTTAGAGGTAAATATTAATCTAATATTACATAAATACATTAAAAAATATTACAATTCCTTTTTTTGTAACATCTGTATCTGTTACTTCTATATGAACATCCCAAGAAAATTCCTTCCTCAGTTCTACAATCAAATTTCCCTAAATCAACTTCATTTATCTTCTCATAGCATTTGATTCCAAACACCTTGAAATTTTTGATAGTGGTTGGTATACCTTTCCATATTTCATAAGGTGTTTTAGTATCCTTTACCCTTATTTGTGATTTTTTCAAGATAAAAAAGGTTGTATAAGTTGCTTCTCCCTCAAATATGTCTAGTAACTGAGGTTCAATGAGCATTGTTTTGGCTATTTCTTGCACCGTTTGATTTTTTATTTTAGGCACTCCATTCTGTTGAGGTTCTCTTGCAACAATTATTTGTCTTCTAATTCCATGGTTTTCAAAGAATATATTGAATACATTGGAAGTAAACTCACCTCCTTTAACAATTCTTAAGAGTTATATTTTTAGATCAGATTAATTTTCAAATAAAACATTCAAAGCTTTGAGTTTCTAAAAAGCCTAATATTTTTCTCTAAGGTAACCCATGTCATTCTTGTATAATCATTAATGAAAATAATAAAATATCTTTCACCTTTTAGTGTTTGAGTCCTTGCTGGTCCATGAAGGTTTGCATGGATTAGTTCTAGAGGCCTGGACATACAATCGTTTTGAATAAGATCCTCTTTTCTTTTCCATCTTGGCATGCCTTACAAAAGGAATTATTTGGTTTTGATAAATTTGGTTTGTCCTTCACCGTATATGTATTTTTAATATTTACCATATTATCAAAAGTGGCGTGTCCCAATATTCTATTCCATAGCGAAATATCATTTATATTTCCCATATAACATTATTCTCTTTATACTCCATTAATAATGTACACATTTCCTGAAGTTTTGTTAGCATTTTTCACCATCTTTCCTGTATCAACATTTCTAATTTCACATCTTTTGGAATTGAATGTGAGATCATACCCTTACATTTAAATCACACTCAAGAGATTGTGTTCCAATCCTTCCACATACAAAATGTTTTGGGCCTTACTTCTTCCATTATCTATGCTGACTATGTCTTTCCAAACTATTCTTGCAGATGCATTGTTACCAAGTATTACCTTGCCTCTATCCTCTTCCTTACGTTTATTGAATTTACTCTAATCTCCTATCCCATGTCTAGAACATCCATTATCAACATACCATTTATTTTCTTGTTTTTTTGGCATAAAACGTAGGACCACACTCTTCCTTATTCTCTTGTTCCCTTTTCCATAATATTGGATGTTGACTTCTAAGGGAATATTCTTCCTTGCCTTGGTTTTGAGACCTGTTTAGACTACTTTTGAAATCCTAATATTTGTTCCCATAGTTGTTGCATATGTAGCATTCAACATAATTAAAAAAAGGATAAAAATAATTCCATTTTCTAATACCATTTTCGTATGTACCTTTAGATTTGCTACTTAAATAAATGTTCATTGGAGTTTTAAGAAATTTGTTTCTTCCACAATATCTTCTTGCATAAGCTCAATATCAACAAAATTATTTCATGATTAGCAATAAAAAATAAATTTTGGTACATGGATTTATATTGTATGTTTAAAGGAATGACTTTTTTTAAATTACTTTTCCCAGTTTATTTGCCATAATTTTATTTATTCATAGTTGTATTGGTGTTTTTTAGCATACTTGCATGTCTACCATCTTCGCCTTTTTTTTATTCCTTTGAATCTTTGTTATATTTTTCTAAAAATCTCAACCCTTTTGATGAAAGAAGATTCATGATTTTGTTATCCCTATAAACTATTATTGAATGTATTAGCATAGTTGGTAGGTTCCCATCCCTTTTCTATTGTTGTTGATCTTTATTTGTCTTTGGTGTTATTTGGGTTCTCTTCATAACCAAGACATGTATTTATAATGGATATTTTTGACAATGTGATCTAGTGAATTAGTACCTTTTATTATCCTTAAATTTTGTTTCAACTAATTTAAGACTTTTTCTAATTCCTTTCTTAAAAAGACAATTTTTGCTTCCAAATTCTTACAATTCCATTCCTTTTCTTTCAACTCCTTTGTGAGAGTATCCTTTATTATTTTGGTTTCTTCTAGTTCAATTTTTAGGAGAATGATTGAATCTGCATCACATCCTTTATCCTTGTATTCTTGCAGATGTTGTTCTAATTTATTGAACTTTTTTCTTAGTTTTATTAACTCTTCTAGGGAACTTAAGAGTTCTCTCTCAAAATCCACTTCTACTTCAATATCTTCTTCAAAACTTTGATCATTGGCTATGAATAATAGTTTTCATCTCTCATCATTATACAAGCTTTCATCACTTTCATAATCACTATATTATTTGGAGTACATACATTTATTCTTGACATATCCTCATATTTTATGATCATGAGATTTGAATTTTTCTTTATCATCGCTATTAATTGATGTTGAATAAGGACAATTATATGAATAGTGTCCTATTCTACTACACTCAAAGAACTTGAATGTTAGCTTACCTTTGAGCTTTCTGGTTCCCCATTTTATTTTTTTCACAAATTCACTTTTTTATTTTTTACACAAATTGGGCTTCCTCTTTGTCTGATTCATGATTAGAGTCTTCATGGATATTTTGTTTGTTTGTTTATTTAGTCACTTTCAATTTTTCTTCTCTTGATCCTGATCCATCCTCCTCTTTTCTCATTTTGTATACAATGAGTTCCATGAAGATCATCCATATTTATATTTTGAAGGTTTGATAATTCCTTAATAGTTGAAACTTTTGGATTGAATCTTGAGGGAATGGGTCTTAATATTTTGTGAACAACTTCAGATTCCTTAATTTTCTCATGAAGACCTATGAAAATGTTGAATATCACTAAGACTTTATTACAATATTGAATTTTATAAGTGCAATAATTATGGACACATAACATGTGACTATAGAAGCAACATAATAAAGTATCCTAAAAAAAATAAGGGAGAAGGTGTTCTTGCTAGGAATATAGAAGAATACATGAAGATGTGGAAAAGTAAGCAAGAAGAACATGACACTATATGCTTCAAACAGAAGAATGTGGACTGGCACTATATGCTTCAAATAGAGGAAGCCAATGTTACATTGATAGTGGATTTTCAAAATATATGAAAAGGGATCAAAACAAATTTATCACCCTGTAAGAAGAAAAATGAAGAAACATTACCTTTGGGGATACTTATTCTATACTGATAGTTGGAAAAGGTACAATTAGCATTGATGATTGAAATACTAAAACACATAATGTTTTATATGTTGAAGGGTTAAAACACAATCTTCTAAGTGTCATTCAAATGTGTGATCAAGGTTACAAATTCACATTTCATTCTAAAAGGTGCGAGACAAGGAAATTAGGTTCAAGAAGATTAGTGGAAAATGCAATTGGAACATTGAGCAATGTATAAATACTCGATTAAAAAATGTTGTATGGGCCAAATAGATGGAAGTTGCATATGACATAGAAGGATAGGTCATATACACTATGATAATTTAGTAAAATAGTGAGGCACACGTAATAAAATATATATGAAGGATCTTAGAACATACAGATGTTGGTGTCCAGATATGAATATAATTCAACCCTTTCCTCCACATAAATTATCAACCCGGGATGTTAGTTATTTCAAGACTAACGACAAGGTATATGCAGATAAAAGCACATGGTCTGCTGTAAATCACAAGTTTAATCTATAACACACAAGTCATTGTAACAACAATGAAATAAACTATATAAATAAAAGGCATCCACAGAAATTAAACGTGATTGTAACAACAGTAAAGAATCATACTAAAACACAACACTACAAGGAAAAGAAAGGAAAACACAACACCTGATCAGAAGAGTGGGCCCAACTCTTTGATCAGGGC
The DNA here is from genome assembly GCA_034641835.2 of Pinus albicaulis. Classification (NCBI taxonomy): domain Eukaryota; kingdom Viridiplantae; phylum Streptophyta; class Pinopsida; order Pinales; family Pinaceae; genus Pinus; species Pinus albicaulis. The sequence continues at coordinate 1,080,469,385 of CM076575.1, read as the reverse complement.
TGCGGTGAACTCACGAATTACAGGAGAAATAGCAGGCTGTTGTGCATTCAATTAATGATCAAAGAACTTCATTACAAAATCTGTATGTCCAAGGGCTTAACCCCGATTCACAGCCCGTAGGCTTCTTTATACAATTATCCTGAAACCCCTGATCCATCTCAACAACTTCATTGTTACAAAGATACATCTTGTTACAATGACAACTAGATTTCCCAACAAGAAACCGTGAAAAGGCCTAAGATAGCACTGATACATCCAAGTATGTCACGCTGTAAAAACAAATAAGGAAGACGCTGGAGATGATGTGTTGTGCCTTGACTCATGGCAGCAACGCTCCTGTTTTAGCCAGATCTGAAGAAATGTCGGAGTTAATATGTAGAAAGGTAAAATCTCCATGAAAAATACTTCATTAATAAAATATCCCATGAGAGATAGGAAGAAGGGTTTTACCTCATGTGTTTTAATAATAATAATGGTAGAAAGAGATAGAAAAACAGGGTAAAATGGGAGAGTAAATTATACAAATCCGGTACCCAACATCTCCCCCGAACTGATCTATCTGTGTGTCCTCATGCAGCTCGTCGTCTCCTCAGGTCTGGGTTGGACCGACTGTGATCAACATGAAGCTATGTGAGGTCATATTCTACACCCATTTCTATTCCTGGTGGCTTATATCCTTTTGTCAAAACAACATCCTTCCACCAGTCTAGGTCAACGTTATATGCAGGAGTATACTGCTCAGCTGGCAACCATAGAAGGGGAAATTGAAACCTTAATCCCATCCATCTGACCCCACAAGTGTGAATGAATTCCACGTAACATGGAATTCTCTCTAAAGCATGTGCAAAGTTAGGTGCTCCAAATGATTCTCTTTCCCTGACGGCTGAGGAGGACAACATCCATATTTTCTGACAATTGTCCAGTGCTTCCGTGAAACGTCGTAATCTGACCGAAACATAAGTTAGCGCACCATTTCTGGGTTGCCATCATGTGTTCCTTACAGCCCTTAATCTGTAAAAATGTATAATTCTTGTTATAAATGTTTGAAGACTGACCATGCTCTCTTCTCATCATTAACGACTTTTCGGCTTTATTTTCTTCAAATGTATCCCAGGCATTTCTCCATTTAATGTAATTGATGGTATAGGAGGTGAAAGCCCTTAAATGGATGTCCCCCACGAATGTAACGGGGTTAAATGACTAATCATGCTTTAATTAATACCCATGCATATAGAGCTCGCACATTAAGTGTTGTCTGATAATGTCATGAATTTTTAAAATACGGAGAAATTGAATGGGGTCCTCAATTTCGTACCAAATCTCCTTATATATACTTTCAAGACAAAAGGAAAGAAATTGTTCATGAAGGAATAAGACATATCTATGTGCAGGAGGTTTGCAGGCCATTACCTATTGTGCGAGGGAGAACATTTTCTCCTTATCTGTCTTCAGCCACTGAACTTTTTCTTCCAATTCCTCTATTATGGCCTTCTATTTAGCCCGCTTCAACTGCGCCTTATATAAATAATCCATGTACCCTGTGATGACTCCGGAGACCTGTTCTCGAACCCTAGCTGTTTTCTTCTTATGGTCACTCGCTGCAGACTTCCACTTCTGAATTTCAGCAGCCAATACAAATTCTCAACCTTCAAACAACTCTTTGATCGGGCTAGTCTGGGTAGCTACCATGGAGACTTCAATATTTGGCTTTATTTCCCTCCATTTATAGATTTTTACTTTCCTTTTCAAACGTGAAACTTTATTCTTCAAATCCCAAACCTCCCATTTTAGTCTCATGGTTTCACTGAAATGCAGCTGATACTTCTGCTTGAGAGGTATCCTTCTTTTCTCGCACTGTTCAACCCATTCCTGTTTAACAATGAATTTAGTTTCTGGGCCTATGACAGTCTCAGAAAGCAGCAGGATGCTGCCAAAATTTTCTATGGATTCCCTTGTCAAGCCCTTCTGGCTAGACTCCCTATATCCAAGGGCTTCTTCTTCTATGTTTCCCTCGGGAACTTCCGCTATCTGGTTGGTAATTTCATTGATCCTCCTGTGTTCCAAGGTTTCCACAAGAATGTTGTCTTCCTTGCAAGCCTCTAAGTGTTCTGGTTCGGTGGTGACTAGGCCAATATTGGAAATGTCAACAAATTTTAGTACTGGGGGAACACCTACTTCTTCCATTAACCATTTGGGTGAGCAGAATCCCCTTGCCCCTCTAGGCATCATGGACTGGAACGAAGATTGGGGAATAGACTCATCACCTTCATTTCCAATTTGGACCAAGACTTCGTGCACGACTTCTTCAACCAAGGTCGATACTGGTTCTTGTGGAACAGTATCGACCTCCTAGTTCATTCCTTATTTACCTCCCTGTTCCTCATGAATCACCTTTGTTTTCACAATTGGTACCGGTTCTTGAGGTCCAATGTCGATTCCATCGGCTGAATTTTCCTGTTCTAGCCGAATTGGGGGTGGTTCTTGTGTAACACCCCCACTTGTATCAGTATTCATATTTATATGGGCAGGTGATTCTGTCTTTTGCAAAACAGCATCACTTGCCATTTCTCTATCCAGAATTTCACTCCTTTTCTCTTTATTAACAAAAGTTGACAACTGTATAACATTATCGACGTCTTGCACAATTTCCATCATTTCCTTCTCTGTGGGTTCTTCAAGCGAGGCTAGTTCTAGTGTGGCAACCTCGGCCATGTCACCCCTTACCTCCTCCATTCTTATTTCTTCTTCTGCGGGTTTTTCAAGCGAGGTTGGTTCTTGTGTGGCAGCCTCGGCTATGTCACTGATTACCTCCTCCATTCTCGTTTCCTCAGGTCCCTCCTGATCAACCATCATCTCTTCTTCCTCAGGTTACTCCTAATCAATTTCCATTTCCATTTCCTTGGGTTCCTCTTGATAAATTTATTTTGAATGTTCTTCTTCTGCTTGACCAGCCGAAGAGGCTGGTTCTTCTTCTCTAGCAAAAATCATGGCTGCTACCTCTTCTTCTGAGGAACCACAGAATTCCGCCCAAGAGACCCAAAGCTTGTTTATTGCGTGCATGACCAATAATTGCACCAAACCGTGATTGGAAAGTACTACTGGAATTTGGCGCGAACGCTGAGCAGGCTGTGCCATATGTTGTAGTTGTTTCAAGAGGAAGAAGGGCATGTTCAGGGCATGCTCCTGATCCTGCGGAAATCAGAGGTGCGTTCGAATTTTAAAGTGATATTTGAACAGAGTTGAGGCCCGACCCTCATAAGTAATGTATTTTATTATGAAGCCTGTAACTTCATTCCAAGGATACGATACCGTTCGACGCTCATATCCTCTGCCCATTTGAATGACACTTTCTCCTACTTGTAAGAAAAATTCGGGGAATTCTGGAAGAGAAAATTTCTGAGAAAACCATTGCTGCCCCTACTGCCTCAGTCTTCTAACCTCTGTGATTGTCTCTTTTGTAACAGGAACTTCTAGACCCCTAATCCATGAATAATTTTCCTCTAAATTAAGTGTGAATTCCATTTTGATACCTCCATCAAACCCCTGCAATCTGTCAAAGTAGGTATCCCACCCTGCGTCGACAAAGACTTTCCAAACCTCTGGATTGCTGCAAACTGAAACTATGTTTTCAGGCTCATGCCGCACAGCCATCCCACCCATACTGTGGAGACTTGTAGCAGTACTTCCTGTAATAGAAAATCGTTGAGCAAGGTGGTGGGTATCGAATTCGGAGGAACAACATAGTGAAAATGGAAAGGTGGTAACGGTAAATACGGCCAGTAACTCTCAAAAGCTGAGAAAAATCATGAAGAAATATGGTAAGTGTGGTAAAATAGAAATAATAATTGTTCATACAGGGTGGACGAGACATTTTACAGATCCCAATATGATTTAAATGATGATACCACATATTGATGGGAATCGTAAGGTGTACCATGAGCGGGTTGTCACACTTAATTTATGAGGTAATTATTACGATGTCCTTGTCATGACAACAACCCCCCCTTGACTTAAATTTTTGTTGTCCACAGCATTAAAATATCCACATGGGATATTTAATTAAATCAGTAAAAGTCACATGGAGGCGTACCTAACGGCCTACTTGGACAATGTGACGGTTGGTGGGATGATAGCATAGTAATGATGTGGATGGTGTAACAACAACGGTGTAATAGCATTTGTGTAACAACATCGGAGTAAGAGCATCGATGTAACAGCATCAGTGTAACAACATTAGTGTAACAACATTTGTGTAACAGCATTGGTGTAACAGCATCAGTGTAACAACATCAGTGTAACAGCATCGAAGTAACATCATTGGTGTAATAGCATTGGTGTAACAGCATCAGTGTAACAACATTGGAGTAACATCAACACAAGTAGCAGCATCCGGAGTAATAGAAATGTGAGTAACAACAACCAAGTAATGGCACCATGAGTAGCAATAACTGAATAACAACACCATGAGTAGCAGCAATTGAGTAAAAACACCATGAGTAGAAGAAACTAAGTAACATCACCATGAGTAGTAGCAATCAGTGCTTTAAAAAGTCTTTCTATGCTTTTTACTCCTTAGTAGTAGCTCCTGCAAAAAGACAAGAAAATAAAACATAATTCTTTATTCTTTATTTTATTTTTATTTTTCTTTTACATATTATTTATTTATTTATTTTTATTTTTTTTACATCAAGGGTGCATAGGAAGGATTCTCTATGCTGATGACCTTCAAACCAGATTTCTTAGAGAGTTGTTTAATAAAAGCATCCTTAGAGGCTGGCCGGTGGTATAGTCTCAGGCAATGTCCATTGACTATAAATAAAGCACGTATATCATCAATTGTGACTAGACTGACTGTTGCATTATCAAATACAACGTCCACCTCATAAGGTCCCATCCAACGAGTGCAAAGCTTCCTCTTAAAATCCTTAAAATGGGAGTCGTAAAGCAGTGCCCAATCTTCACTTTGAAACACCTTATTTTTAAACTTATCGTGCCATTTCATTATCTACTGCTAGATAGTAGTAGTTCACTGGACAACCATTGAACGAATTTCATCAAGTTCATTAAGCTGAGCCAATCGGTGTTTCTGAGCATTTGATAGATCTAACCCAACTTCCAACACTATTCTGAGTGTACTTACTTTAATTTCTATTGGAAACAATGGGGATTTTCCATAAACCAACTCAAATGGTGAAAACCCGGTTGTATTTTGCCACGTTAATCTATACGCCTAGAGAGGTTCTAGGAGTTTCTGAGCCCAATCCTGACGATGCTATGCGATAGATTTTGTCAAAATGTTTTCCAATGTCTTGTTTATGCTTTCCACTTGTCCATTCGCCTGGGGATGGTATGGGGATGTCACTCTATGCTTGACCCCATATTTTTGCATGAGCTTTGTTATATTGTGTGATGTGAATTGTGCTCCTCCATCTGAAACAATCTCTCTTGGAGTACCGTAATGAGAACAAATTTCTTCAAATAGAAAGTCTGAGACTACCTACTCTATTGCTTTCACAACAGCTTTGGCTTCCACCCACTTAGTCACGTAATCAGTACATACCAAGATGTGAAACTTCTACTGGGAGGGTGGGTTAAAGGGTCCAACGAAGTCAATAACCCATTTCTCAAAAGGCTCAATGACTACTTGTGCCTGCAAAGGAATTTCATCAGCATTACCGAGATGCCCCATACGTTGGAAACTATCACACCTCCTAACATAATTATGAGCATCACGAAAAATGGAAGGCCAGTAATATCCCATTTGTAGCACCTTATGGCCAGTTCTTTTGTCCACAAAATTCCCTCCACAAGGGCCATCATGGGTAGCTTTTAATACCTCATAAATATCCTCTTCAGACACACAGCACCAGATTTTCTTATCTGCTCCTGTATGAAAAAGGTACCCTGACATCCAAGAATATCGGGCACTATGATGAATAATCTTCCACTGTTCCCTGTATGACAAATGAGGAGGCACTTTCCTTGTAGAAAGATAGTTAGCAATATCTGCATACCATAGAGCTTTAGTAGATACTGCAAAAATATGTTCATCGGGAAAACTATCTTCTATAGGTGTGCATTCATCATTGTTATTCATTCTAGATAGGAGATCAGCTACTACATTATCTTTTCCTAGCTTATCTACTATTGTAATATCAAATTCTTGAAGCAAAAGTAGCCATCTCATAATACGGCTAGGAGTAATAGGTTTATTCATCAAATACCTGATTGTTGCATGATCAGTATGGACAACAATAGAATACTCGGTGATGTAGTGCCGAAACTTATTGACAACATAAATGTCAGCTAAGAATTCTTTTTCTATCATCGTAGTTTAATTCAGCAGGTATTAAATTCTTGCTGACATTATAGATTGCATACGGTGTTTTGTCTACCTGTTGTCCTAGAATAGCCCCTACTTCTGTCTGAGAAGCATCCATATGTATGTGAAAAGGTGATGCCCAATCAGGTCCTCGGAGGATTGGGGCCGTTCACACTAGCCCCCTAATTTTCGTGAAAGCTATCTCATAGTCTTCAGTCCACAATAATTTTTCATCTTTTGTCAGCAATTGAAATAATGGGTGTGCTATTTTAGAAAAAATTTCTATAAAGCGGCTGTAATAACCAACACAACCAATAAAGCTACGTACCTGTGTGGGTGTTTTGGGTACTGAGAAATGTAATATTACCTCTACTTTAGCCGGATCAACTTGAGTTCCAACAGATAAGAGAAAATGTCCCAATACTACCCCTTCTTCCCTCATCATATGGCATTTGACTGTACTCAAAGATACATGGGTCTGTTTACATCTTTTGATTACTTTCTCTAAATTTTCCAATCCTTCCTCAAATGAGTTTCCATATGGAGTAAAATCATCCATATAGATTTCGATGCTATCATCGTCCAAATCAGAAAAAATTCCTAAGATTTCCGTCTGGAAGGTAGCAGTAGCATTACACAGGCCAAATGGGAGGACACGTAAAAGTTTTTTTATCCTGATCTTCCGGGGCTATTTGAATCTGGTTATATCCGCTGAATCCATCTAGGAAGGAAAATAACTTCTTCCCATCCAAGGTGTCCAGGACTTGGTCAATGAATGGCAAAGGAAAATGGTCTTTTTGAGTTGCCTTATTTAGTTCCCTTTAATATACACATATCTGCCATTTACCATTCTTTTTAGGAACAATAACTAGCGGGGATACCCATTAGCTATCTGAGATGGGATAAATGAACCCTAAATCCAACAATTTTTGTATTTCTTCTTTAACAATGTTTTCGAGAGTAGGATTCATTCTCCGTTGAGGCTGTCTTGCAGGGTAGAAATATTCCTTAATATAAATATGATGAGTGCATAGGCTAGCAGGGATACCCTTCATGTCAGTATAATCCCAAGAAAAAGCTTCCTGGTGATCTTGAAGGACTTTCAAAAGCTGTTTGGTCTGAGATTTGGATAGGTTCGGGTTGACATTAAGTGTTTTCCCTGGTTTAATATCTATTGGAGTACTATCATGAGATGAGATTACAAGAATGTCTTCAATGTCATCTTCCGGTTCAATGTTTTCCTGTGTCTCATAGCTCATGGCAGATTCTAGAATATGTCGAGTTGAATTAGAAACATAACTAGAATCATTAATGAAAGCATTAATGGCGTCATCTTCAGTTTCTGTTTTAAGTTGAAGGGCATGTCCAATAGTGAGAAATGGTCTAACATCTTCGTTTTCAGGTTCGGGCTCTTCTACAAGTAGAGGTTTCTAATAGGGTAATGATTTTTCAGATGGGCTAGGTTCCATAGGAGGATAAAGCTTGAGATCCTTCGTAACTGTCCCATTTGATATGATCATATGCCCAGATCGTCATCCTATGTAGGCATCTGCAGTTTCCATCCAAGGTCTTCCTAGGATCAATGTGTGACCACCTACTGAAGATCGAGTCTGCAATATAAGGAGGTCCACGGGGTAGTGCCATGAGTCTACTGAAATTATCACGTCTTCTAATTTCCTTATTGGTTTAATTGTGGATCTGTTTGCAAGTTCTAGGATAGTAGGGGTTGGTTTAATGTTTGCAAGTCCTATTGTGTTCATTGTTTCAGCAATAATAATGTTAATGGCTGCTCCCAAATCCACCAGCACGTTTGGGATTTCCACCCCATTAATATGTACTATTAGAATCGAGTTCCCCTGGTCTTTGTATTTTACAGGCTTGATTTTTCCTAACATGATATCGGATAGTCTACCCACCACCTGAATGGTCAATGGATCCTTAAGTTTCCTCCCTAGTCTCTTTGAGAAATATTCTTTCAAATTTTTTGCGTATATAGGTATATCCCTCATAGCTTGTAACAGGGGTATTTTAACAAAGAGATTTTGCAATTCCCCTAGGAAGTCAAATTTTTCTTGAGGGTTTGGTTTGCTCAAGGCCAATCTTTCAGGATATGGAGGGGAAGTTAAATGAACTTGATTAGGGACAGCTTGGGAAGGTGTCTGATTAATTGTCTTTTGTTTTGAATTCTCCATAACTATTTCTTGTTATGGTTCTGTATCTTCACCATCAAATTGTTCTGTGATAATGGGTGAAGTAGGTGCATTTACTATCTGGCCAGACCGTAAATTTATCTCATTGAGACCCGTGATAGAAATGCTGTAAGATGGTAGGTTCAAGGTGTCTATTTGTTGGACCCTTTTGTTATTTGGGTTTGGGTTAGGCTGGATAGGAAGCTGAGGTCTAATGGCTAAGTTTCTTGGGGGTACATTAGAAGGCAACGGAATTTGTTGTTGAGGAATAGGCTAAGGAAAATACCCAGTGGGAGGGGGTCCACGGCAGGTCTGATTCCATGAAGGATTCGGACTAGCTTGAGGAACCCATTGTTGCTAAGGGGGATACTGGTATTGAGGCCGCATGGCTAAAAATGGTGAAGATTGGGGGCCCATACTAAAATTGCTAAATTACTGGGATGGGTCCTGAAACATACCTAGATTCACCACCGGTGGTCGAGGTTTCCATGGCTTCCTCTGCCCCATAAAGTACAGCTGGTCCACCATGATTTCTTCACTTTCTCCTTGGAAAACTACTTTCAGCCCGGTCAAGGAAGGACATGCACTAGTCGTGTGAGTCTATTCACAGATCATGCAGGCATCTACCATGTTCAATGGGAATTCCTTCAAAGGGTGTTTCTTTCTGCACTGAGGGCAGAATATGGCCATGGTTTTTTCCAACTCCATCTACTTCTGTTTTGCCTGTAGAGTGTCCATTTGGGCTGATAGCGTGATCAAAATATTGGTCCTCATATTGTCCAGTAGATTCCCAATCTTTTCTTTTATGACCCCTCCACCGGAAATCTTCGATGACCAAATCCCCTGTCCACTTCTTGCAGCCCCCCATGAACACTTGATACAGTAATCACATATAGTTTCGAATTTTTCTTTCGAAATATCCCATTTTCCCACTATATTCAGGATTTGCAAAGAGTCTTCCCTGAGTGCTCTGAGAAGAATGATCTTTAAAATGTCCTTGTCTAGGTAACTATGTCCAGAGCTCTGCATTATGTATTTAAATCGCTCCACACAGTCCTCCATATCTTCATCCTCTTTCTGTGAAAATTTAAAAATTTCTTCCTTAATGTCATGGGACTTACAATAATCTTGGTATTTCTCCAATAAAGCTTCTTTTATTCCTTCCCATGAGGTAATCGTACTCCCTCCTAGACCCATAAACCACCTCAAGGTTGCTCCCTTTAGGGTAGCAGGAAATATCTTCAATTTCTAGGTGACGACGATATAGTCATATCCATGGCAAACAATATCAAACTCAAAAAGGAATGTATCAAGGTCTTCAAAAGAGAGCCCATGAAAACTAGGCAAGGCTGTCAAAGGTATGGATCTCATTGGTGCATCACCTGTAACGTTTCCTATGGGAAAATCAATGGAAGAACTTATAGGTGCCATAAATACCTTCCAATACTCACTTGGAATTTCGATTGGTTTCGCAACCAGACCTGGAGTGATTCAATCGAAGAAGGTTGCACCACACTCCCCTGGTCCCTTGGTGACTCAAAGTCCTTCAAAAATTCCTTTACTAGATCAGAATCACTTAATTCAGCAACATGAATTTTTACAGCGCTGCCTTGGTCTCTTGGGGACGAAAACCCTTTTTGAGGTTCGTCTTCGCAGTTAGAGTTGCTCAATTCTTCTGATCCTCTGCTTGCCACTTCACTTCTGCTGCTGATAAGGATATCTCCTCCACTGATACCCTTGTTGTCCAAGTAAATCCCCTCTGCGGACAGAGGCGATCCCACTAGCCCTAGATTGGGTCTAGCAACAATCGAATCACATAATGACGTTGGTTCCTAGTTACACAAAAGACAAAGAGCAAGATAAGTAGCCTACCTCAAATCCCACGCTACTGTTGTCGAGGAAGAACCGATGCTCCTTGTTCCTAGCTTGATAGATCACAACCCTTCTGTTCGCCACGTACAAACACCTATACACATGCAGGGAAACGACGACATACAACGTAATACTTAAAGCATGTAACTATATATCAGTTAGAGAAGATATAATTCGTTGCATTACATAAAAGAGTAGACACACGAATGGAACCAAAATCAGAGTTGCTTATATTATAGATGACAAAAAGGGAGATTACAACCAAATGCTCTGACACTATGATGTTCCTTCAGCGGGGCTTACAGTGGAGCGCATCTCAACAAAGCTTGTCGGGAATCTAGACAAAGCTCTCTCTCTTACGGGGTTCTCCTTGGCTTTGCTCTCAATAGTCGCCCAGCTATAGTTTTATTCCCACAAGTTCAACTAGCTAGAAAATGGAGAGGGTGGGTTTTTATAGAGGGGGGAAGGGATTTGGGATCCCTATAATCATGGGATAGAGTCCTATCTCTTAGGAAGGTTCCATGAGAGGTGGAAAACCACTTCCTAATCAGGGAGATCTGGAGGCAAACAACCCAACTTTTTTCTGATTATTCATTCTGAGTTTGTTAGAATCAAACTTTCGCCATTTATTTTTTAAAAACATTCCTTAATAGGCTTGGCGCGAGTGAGACACAGGGACAGAGCACCAGATGGCGCGCCCACTAGTGTGCTCTTTCCCCATTGGCACGAGGGATGAATTGGCTACCTGCGCCAATGCCAAAACATGGATTTTTAGGGTTTTCCAGAGGAATTGTTCTTTAGGAGAATTCTTGTCCTTATGAAGAAGGATGCCATTAAGGTTTTTTCATGACATTTTACTGTTCACAGGTCACAGGAATAGTCCTCCAATATACGGGATGAGGGATTGTAGGGACGGTGACAAAATGTTGTGTAACAACCCTGTTTATTAAATATTATGCTATAGAAAGAACACATTCTGGTACCGTGGATGCCACTGGTTGCTCCACAGACTGCCCTTTGGACTTCATTTGAACCCTAACCCTAACAGAAGCATGGGACGATGCCTCAGATCTAGGTTTTTCAATAATTTTCAACGGCAACCAGATTTCCCAACAAGAAACCGTGAAAAGGCCTAAGATAGCACCGATACATCCAAGTTTTTCGCTTTGTAACAGCAAGTAAGGAAGACACTGGAGATGATAGGGTGTGCCTTGACTCACGGCCACAACGCTCCTGTTTTAGCCAGATCTGAATAAATATCAGAGTTAATATGTAGAAAGGTAAAACCTCCATGAAAAATACTTCATTAATTAAATATTCCATGAAAGATAGGAAGAAGGGTTTTACCTCATGCGTTTTAAGAATAATAATGGTAGAAAGAGATAGAAAAACAGGGTAAAATGGGAGAGGAAAGTATACAAATATGGTACCCAGCAATAGACACTATTTGCAATACATGCAACATGGGAAGAAAATTAGAGTTAATTTCAAAACAAAGGAGTACTCAACATCAATCCATTGGAACTTGTACAAATAGATCTCTATGGGCCAGTAAGAACACAAAATTTAAAAGGTGAGAATTATTTTATGTTGTTTATTGATGACTACACAAGAATGACACGGGTTACATTTCTTAGAGAAAAATATGAATCATTTGAGAAGTTTAAAGATTTCAAAGACCTAGTAAAAATTGAGATGAATTTGAAAATCAAGTGCTTGAGATTAGAAAGAGGAGGTGAGTTTACCTCTAATGAATTTGATGAATTCTGTGAAAATCATGGAATCAAGAGACATTTTTTAGTAACAATGAATCCATAGTAAAATGTACTGGTAGAAATGAGGAATAGAAATATACATAAATTGCTAGAAAAATGTTGAATGAAGTGAAACTAATAGACACATTTTTGGGGGAATTAGTTATCACAAATCTCTACATTTTTAATACAAAATAAATTAGAGTGAACGACATAAAGACACCTTATGAATTATGGAAAGGTAGACCAACTACAATGAAATACTTCAAAGAATTTGGAAGCAAGTGCTATATAAAGATAAATGAATATAAGTTAGGCAAGTTTGATTTTATAACAGATGAATGTATATTTCTTGGCTATGCATCTAGATGCAAGGCCAACAAATTTTACAAAAAAAGGTTATCAAAAGGTGGAAAAAACTATTGATGTAAGAGTGGATGAAGCACCACCTCAAAAATAAAATTCACAAGCAAATGAAAATATAGAGGACGCAATTTACAAATAATGAGAAAATGAAGAAGAAGAGGAAGAATAAAAGAATGAACAAGAAGAAATATAATGCTAATATCCAAAAACACCATCTAAACTTGTCTAAAAGTATGATACATAAAAATAGAATATATGTGATATATATACAGGAATTTAGACTAGAAGATGATTGGTAAGTACACCAAAACAAGAAAATTTGTCTTTGTTATCCAAAATAGAGCCCAAGAATTCTACAAAAGCTAGTGAAAAAAATAATTGGATTAAATCAGTGGAGGAATAATTGAATTAGATTGAGAGAAATGAGACCTTTTCAAATGAAAATATTGAACAATAAGTATATATTAAAAAACTAGAAGGATTTAAATGGTTTGAAAATGAATATCATGTATGCAAAGTGAAGAATTCTCTGTGGACTAAAGTAAGATCCTATAGCTTGGTATTAAAGAGTTTACAAATCCCTGTAACAATAAGGTTTGAAAAGAGGAGCTGCAAAAATTAATATTCATATTAAAACATAAATGAAATTCTATTAATAATTTTGGTTTATATGGATGATATCATTTTTGGAAGCAATGTTAATAGAATGAGCCAAAATTTTGTAGAATAATTGGAGAAATAATTTGATAGGAGTTGTCTACCCAGCCAATAGAATAGCTCGGACGACAGTTTTTTGCTTGAATCCGGTAAAAAAAATTTCAAAAAATCAGGTAGTTGGAGTGTTTGAATTGAATTTTTGATATTGGAAATGGATTTAGCACTATCAAAAACCCTTAGGGGACCCAAAATACTGAATTTTAACAACTGTAAACAAGATTCTGATAAATCTTTGCCGGATTCTGGGTTATTCTGTGGTTTTTTAGACTATGGCTAATTTGACATGTCCATGCTTGGAGAGTTTTCATTATTTCTAGGTTTCCTATATCTTAACACCAAAAGGTAATATTCATTTCTCATACCCAATACATCAAGGATGTGTTGAAGAAATTTAGAATGGAAGATTGTGTACTTTTCAATACACCCATGATCACAGGATGCAAAATTAAGCAAAGATGACGAATCCCTAGAAGCAAATCCAACACTATATAGGTCAATGATTGACAACCTACTATATGTGAAAACATGAAGACCATAAATCATACACATTAGAGGAAATTTCAGCCTAAAAGTGGCCTTCTAAGGAAAAATAGTTAAAATGATAAAATAATAAAATAAGAGTTATGAATTTTGGAGGGAAAAGAAGAAAAATAATTCTTTTAATTGTATTTTTGGCTTATCTCCTTGTAGGTTTACTCCATTTTCAAGTGTGTACACTTGTTCGATGTGGAATTAAATTCCACATCCAATGAGTACCCATCATGCATACTTTTGAGAAGACCCACGTTCATAAAAATTGAAGATACATTAAAAATATTTGTTGAACACACTTTTTTTAATGTATCTTCAATTTTATCAATGTGGGTCTTCTCAAAAGTATGCATGATGGGTACTCGTTCGAAGCAGAATATAATTATGCATCCAACGAGTGTTTACACTTGAAGTTTGAGTAAAACTATAAGGAGATAAGCCAAAAATACAATTTAAAAAAAGAAGAAGAAGAAGTAATTTTCTTGTTTTCCCTCCAAAATATTTACATGTACCTCTTTTTAAATTTAAATGATTTTGATTGGTTTACATATTATGACACATAAATTACATGAAATTTTCATGGGCACTTTTAGGCTAAAATTTCCTCTTATTGAGCAATAGGATTGGTTGAAATTCAATATGCACCAAACGAGAAACATGTCTCAGGTATAAAAAAACAAATTTCATATCTTTAAAGGGAACACTAGACTTTGGCTTATGCTATTCAAGAAGTGAGGAATTCACTATAACAACATTGATATATATATATATATATATATATATATATATATATATATATATATATATTGGGTAGGAATTAATGATGAAAACTAAAATACAAATGGAAGAGAATTATTTCTAAGTAACTATTTAGTATCATGGTTGAACAAGAAGAAAATGTCCATATCTCTATCCATAGTAGAAGAAGAATATATTGTAGTAACAACATGTTGCACACAATTTCTCTGGGTGAAGTGGACATTACATGAATCAAGGTAGAATATGATAAGATAATATTAATCATTTGCAACAACACAAGTGTAATCATCATTTCAAATAATCCTATTATGCACTAAAAGACAAAGCATATTCCCATCAAGTGCTACTTCCAAAGAGAACATGTAGCTGGAAAAATTGTCAAGCTAGAATATATTACCACCAAAGAAAATGTTGTATATATTTTTAGCAAAAGCTTTCTTAGAGAAAAATTTGAATTTCTCAAAAAGAAGTTGGGAGTGATATCCCTCCTGTATCAGGTGTAAAGGGAAGCATAGGCTCACGAGGAGAAACCCTTTTCCATTGATGTTAAAGGGGTAGAAGTTGCAGACATGGGAAGAAAAAAAGACATAAAGACAATAGCAAATAGAGGGAGTATTGTAGTATCATTACTAAACTAAATAAGGGTTGTTACATTGACAGAGGGGGATAGTTTTTTGGAAATATGGTTGTAATTGATGTTAAAGATAAGCGGAGACTACAAATTTCCAAGATAATATTGCAAGATGAATATTGTTGGAAATATTGTTTGGATACCCAATTTATATAACATATATTTGAAGGTCGTTTTACTCTAAATACATAGCTCAAATAGGATCATAGGAAACATGGTTGAAAAACTTATTCTGATACCTTTCCAACAATATATGGTACTCCTTCTAGCTCCATAGTAATGAAGAGATATGAAATATTTTTTTTAGGTCAACCTAGCCATAAAGTACATGTTGGGCTCATAAGTGAACACATAAATACTATAAATAAAGGATATATGAGTGCACTTATATATCACCCAAGCAAGAAGAGATTTGAGGTGTGTAATATAAGTTGGGGAATCATCTTGGGTTTTTAAAGGTAGAGCAAAAATTTGATTTGTGGAGTGAATGAGTCATGGAATTTTCGCTATAAATTTTCCTTTTAGATGTTTTAGGTCATGAAATTTTGAGGAGATAGAAGCTTAAGATATTCATTTACATGTAAAAATGTTGGGCATTAGTTTTCTATACTATTTGTTATATTCCCTATGGAAGTAAAGGTTTCTAAATGACCTTGAAATAAGTTTCAAACAAGTGAGCTTTTCATTTTCACTACAACCATTTTTTTTTCCCGGGATGTTTTAGGCTATGAAAATTTCAGAGACCTATGGAGAGATATAGTAGTACCTCAGGTGAAAATTTCAGAATTTGTTTGCAACAATTTTTAATATATGCCCTATTGAAGTAGGGTTTCTGAATATTCTTTATATGGGTTTCAAATAGGTCAACTTGGAATTTTTGCTATTACTTAATATTTGGGATGTTTTAGACTATGAAATTTTCAGGGAGTTGTGGAGAAACGTAGTGGTACCCCATGTAAAAATTTTAGAATTTGGTTCACTATACCTTTGGAGATATTCCTTATGGAATTTATGGATTTAGATTGATCCTAAAATCAATTTCAATTAGGTCATCTTGGAATTCTTGCTGTAATTTTTGTGGGATTTTTCAAAATATGAATTTTTAAAAGATCTAGGAGAAATATAGAAGTTGCTCAGGTAAAAATTTATAATCATATTTTTAAAATTGGATACATGGCATGTTGTACAAGTTTGTTCTTAGGAAGAGGCAAAAACAACAAGTTTTAGGAAAAGTGAACTTGGTGAAGGAAAAAGAAAAAAATAGAGTTTGTGCAAGAAGAAGTAGCTAGCAGGCCTAGTGAAGGTAGACGTAGAAATTATACTTAGTGAAGTAGGTTAGTGCCTACAAATATTTGTAGCAGTGGGGATTAATGTCTCTAGTAGGTTGGTGCCTACAAATATTTGCATTGGTGGGGATTGGTGTTTCGAATAGGTTGGTGCTTACAAATGTTTGCAGTAGTGGGAATTGGTGTCTCTATTAGGTTGGTTCCTTAAAATATTTGTAACAATCAGTGCTGTTAGCCTAGGTATGTAAGTAATCAAATGACTCTTTCAGTTTTTTTTTCCATTAAGTCATAGGTCAAAATTTTTACTTTTTCGAACCAGTTCTCATAAATAATTTTGGTCACTAAAGAGGTTTAAACTATGTATGCTTCTCCTTCATTTAATTTATCATCACCATTTTCAAGGTCATCGCCATCATTAGTTTCAAGGTCACCATCTCCATCATCATCATTGAAGAGGTCTAGGGTTATGTCACTCCATCTCATATAGGTCAAAATCTAGGTTCATTCATGCCTTTAAAAACCTTCAAATTTTCACTGAAATTAAGGCAGTAATCCTCCATTTTAACCATAAAACCCTAGTGAAGGAGAAAGCATGTTTATGAAGTTCAAATAAATCCATATCTCTTGTTTCCTATGGCTCAAGTTCCAAAAAAGTTTCAAACAAATCCAGTTTGTTTCACTGTTTCATGAGAAATAAAAAAATTGTCTCACTGTTTTATAAAAGGATCCAAAGAGTCATTCTGAATGTCACAACTCCAGAGGTCAACCTAACTTATTGTTCCAAACAAATGAAAAATGAGTCATCCTCAAGTTTTCAAACACGCCTCATATCGTTTGAAAAGTCATATCCAATGAGAAATTTTCAAAGGTTTTTGAGAAACACCCTTACTGTTTCACGAAAAGGAGAATTTTTTTTTATTATTTCATTAAAAAGGTCAATCAAGTCACCTTCCATGTCAAAGGGTTCAAAAGAGTGTTATTTTTTCTTCTTACCTCGTTTGAAAGAGCAGCATGTCATCTTCCAAGTTTCACAAAGCGTTAAAAAAGGTTATATGCAGATGTCAAAGGGTATGGAGTATTTCACAAATTTGAAAGTTGAGCTGTGTTTTCAATGTCTCATTTAAAAATGCCACGAAAAAGGTCATTTCGAAATTCAAGGAGAATGAAGTCAATTTGTTTTCTTATCCCATGTGAAGGAGTAAAAAGTCACTTTCAAAGCACAAAAAGGTCAAAAAAAGTTTTTGTAAGAATCAAAGGGAAAAGGTAAAGGGTCATCAAAGTTTATAAAGGGAAAGCAAACTTAATTTTTATTCATTGTTACCCTTTCCATGTATGAGAGAGAATCTCTCCACTCCATTTTTCCTCCATACTCTCTTAAACTCCAATCCAACCTTCAAATCTTGCTCAAAACCATTTAAAAAACATCAAAAAATTCTTTTGTTACATTTTTGTGGCATCGACATTCATTTTTGAGTGCTTTTTTACGCTCCTGTGGATGCTGCGCAACGTTGTTACACTTCTGGAATGAAGCACAATAACTGCACACTCCCATGCTATGCTCCTATGACCTCCAAAAACATGTTTTTATGCTTTTGTAGATTTCACAAATTCCTGTTGTTATGCTCCTGTAGGTTGCCAACTCTATTTTTTAAAGCTCGAAACCATCAACTTTCAAAGATTTCGACCTCTATTCATTGGTGTAGCTTCTTCACAAGGTAAGGCTTCATATTTTGCTTGTTTTGGGTCAGATTTTGATTGTTTTTATAAATATTTCATATCATTTATGTTGTCACCATGTCCTCACTATCCATATATGGATTTTTTTTACTTTTTTTTGGAAAAACCCTAACCTACCATTTAAATAAAACCTAACCTATCACAAAAACCCTAAACCTACATCCTCCATGCCCATATACATATGCCTATCCCCACACATCATCCATAACATGAATCAAACCATTAATACCCTAAATTCAAAAGTGTCTCCAAAGTTCTGTTACGCTCCTACAAATTGTTTTTAAAATCTTTAGTCAGAATTTTCACATATCAGCATTGGATTCCCTTAGGACACTTGTCAAGCTAAAAAATGGTCACAAATTTGAGACTATGAGTTTTCATTAGAGTTATTGGGTTGTTTTTGGATTCCTATCATGAAGGAATTCGTAATCAATGTTAGGGACAAACACCCCTAGTTTATAGCTAAATTTTAGGGAATGGTTTCTAACCTCCCTAGAAACTAGGAAATGACTCATATTTTGCATTTATGATCCATTTTGGATGAGATTTCGACCTGATGAGCTGTCATAGTCTATATTTTCTATATGTAGACTCTCTTTTGTCTTTTTTTGGGTTGGATAGTCTCATATTTTGCAGTGGAGCTCTTGTAACAAGCTTGTGTATTGAAATCAGAGATAGATATGTAGGAATTGTGTAGAGATACTTGTGGTATGCTTTGAAACATATGTTTTTCTCATGTTTTCTTATTATATTATGCTTAATAACATGTATAATTCTTCATATATTTCTATCTTGTAAGTTTAAGAGCATAATTCATGTTTATGCATGCTCTGTTTTAGACAAGATTCACCATATTATGTTTATTTGCTTCTTAATTGAATGAATTCACCTCTGTTCTCAGTCAAACTCTAATCCATCTTCATCCTATACTCAATGACTGATTAATATGTTTCCAAAATACCTATCTTGCCTCACACACTCTCTGCAGGTTCACCTCGAAGTTCAAACCTAAAAACCTCATTTACAGTCCATTCACTGACTTTCCTATCCAATATTCAAAATATCAAACAAATTTTACATATTTAAGCTTACATATCTAACCTAAAATCTTATGATACTCATCCATTCATTTGACTGTTTAAAGTGAAAAATATAGAGCCCTCTCTGGTCCAGGTAGGGCTAACTACCTGACCTAAAGTTTGGTCTGTGGTTACATTTCTCCAATCCTACTGTCAACCTTAGGAAGTTGGGGAGAGTGATAACATTCTTGGTGTTGTAATCAGGGAAAATTTTAAGGATAGAAAATTATCTTGAAGTTTAAAAAATTGGCGAATCTCACTAGTCCCTAATATGAAAACTATAAAAATTTTATTGATGTATTTGTAAAATTGTTAAAATTTATAATGATATTATATATAATGTCTATATAATGTTGGTGATTTTTAAAATAAAATAATTTTATATTGTAAAATTTGGGCGAATCATTTTTATAAAAAAATGGAAATTGGCAAATATTTTTTTTGGAAAAACCATTGAAAATTAGCCCACCTGCGAATATTAGCCCCTAAAATTTTCCATGGTGCTGTTGTTGGGGAGTGATTTCTAAACATTCCCTGGGGGTATTTATTTAATCCTCTGAAAGTTATACTTGTAGGTGACAAGCACTAGCATTCAAAATAGGTTGAATTCTAAAATCTGAGATGATGTGTTCGTCAATTTAATTGTCTTAAATTGATTACATAAATTATCGACTGGAGTTGGTAAACTTGTGAAGTGAAAGTGCTCAATATATGCTAGAAGAATCGTTTTTTCATTTAGTTTACTAGTGTGATGATTGGATTTGTAGAGATTAATTCTAAGGATGTTTTTATTCTTATGTTCCTAATGAAACTGTTTAAATTACAATTAAGTTCTAAAAATCAACATGCTTTCTACTCTGTAAAAACTGAAACAAACTTTCTCTATATTATGAAGAAATATTAAATAATTTATTTGTTAGTCTCTAAATATTATTCAGTCTAGTGTACGAAGATAAAATCAAATTCTAGAAAAGGGAATTTATACATTTTTATGTTTTTGAAATGAATTGTTATGGTAATGAAATGTAAAGAAATCATTATAGCTCTTGAAAACAAATCACTCATGAACTAAAAAGAACACACTCATATGCTGAAAGGAAATCACTCAATCACTAATGTTTTGAAAATAAACCACTCATGAACTTGTAAAACTACTCTAAAATAAAACATTGTTTCTCTAGAAGTAAAACTATGAATCCTCTGCAATTTGGCAATTCAAAAGGAAATATTGATGAATCTACATCAAATGATAAAAGAAGATTTAAGAAAGAATCTACATCAAATAACAAAATGAAATTCTGGAAACAAATACATCAAATGACAAATTGGAATTCTGAAAACAACTACGACAAATGACAAATTGGAATTATGAAAATAACTACATCAAGTGATAAAATGAAAACATGAAAACAACTACATTAAAAACATAAAATGCATAACTTTCACAATTTGGAGGGGCCCTCCATAAACAAGCGGTCAAATATTTACTCTTACAGTTACTTGTGCATCAAGTCTTCAAGGTACTTTTTCATTAAAAAGTAATGAAAAAGAAAGTTTTAAAACTTCACAATATGCTTCAGAAAAGTAACCTCCTCTCTGTGTTTGAATGGAGTGTTTATATAGAGGTTGCAATGTAACTTCATGGAGATTTATATGGCTAAAGATCATAACTGAATGGACATCTATTTTCCACAAATTTGATGAAGCACAATCCATTCCAACCTCTATTTGTTTGACTGGACGTTTATTGACACATGGGCGCAATGTTTGCTCACACAACTGCAAAATAAGGCTCCAAAGAACTTGGAATATATCCCAAATGGTAATGAATGCTGGAAATTTTTTTATGAAGAACTTAATTGTGCCCATGTGGAACACAACCCATGTTTTTGTTTTGTGATATTCACTTTCATTTGCTTAGAAAATGTGTTAGATGTTGACAGGTCAAAACTGCTACGATTTTCCCTTGATCTTTTCCTGGAGGTCCACATGTGTGAGTTGGGTGGAATTTGACCAAAAAAAATACATATTGGAGCTTCTAGAAACAATCTCCATGTGTTGTATTTCAATGTAGAGTGGTGCTACTACCTCAACCATGAAGGCAATTGTAGAAACTATAGAAACTTGAATTGTCAAACTATCATTAGTAAAGCCATGCATAATTATCTTTAATTCATTAAAAATAATATAAATAATAATAATAAACCATGTAAACATGTATGTGGGAGTTTGGTGCGTTTATGAAGAAATATGGTTAAAAATGATGGAAATGGGTGAATGGAACAATGCGAAAATGGATGGTTTCATCAACAAAATTATGACAAATTGGAGGCTCAACATTCCCCCACATCAGATATTTTGCATGTCCTCATGTAAATGAAGAATTGCAAAGTTTCATAATCCAAATGGTTCCTTTATTCTGCCATTTCAACTAAATCCTTGACCAAAGCTCCAAGAGAGAAATATTGACCCTTTATCTCAATAAGATACACTTTTCTCCAACCCTTCATTATTTATTTTATGCAAATTTTGTGAAAATAAAGAATGCCAACATAGTAGCATATAAAAGTACTTGTCACTATTATAATTGTGCTCAAATTGTTCAAGCCTTGGTAGAATACCATATTGTGAAGAACACATCAAGAATTTTACTCCATCTATAGAATGTTATTTCCATCCTTGTGAAGTTCTTCCCATTAGTATGGCTGGAAATGGTCATATATTACAACCCATAATGATTGTCTTCTTATCATCCATGCATAGCAACCAATCGCATTTCAAATATGTTATGAAATAGTTTCTTCAATAACTCACAAACTAATGAATAAAGAATACTTCCCAATGTGAAGCTTTTTACAAGATGAGATGCATATAACACAAAATAAGAGGTTCTTTTTAGGGTTATGAAACTTATCAAAGCCTAAAATATGCTTCCAAGTGACTTCAAGAGTGTGTGAACAAAGCCTTGTTGCAATTTTCTTATTCTTGTGGCTTTGTACTCATCATTTCTTGGCTTCCATTAAAAATCTGAAGATGAGAAATAGGACACATAATTTCAAGTGCTCCATGTACCTTTTGATCATGTGCTACAAACATGTACCATGAAGTCAAGTTTGTATATTTGTAAAATTATTATTTTTCTCAAGAACATCATGTTGATGGACAGTTAAGGAAAGCATGGATTAACAAGAAGAGAAATTTTAAACAAGAGAATGGTGAAAGCATAGAAGAACATCATTATGACCATGTAAAAAAATGAGATGATTGCATGGGTGGCAGGAATTTCTTGATAAATAATCAATCATAACCTATGGGATTGGTTGTTAAAAGGTATGACAAAACATAATGGGAGAAAAATTGGAACTACATGTTTACAATAGCTTTTCATCAAAATTTCTAGATTCTTTAACAAATTAAAAAGTTTAAGGATAGTTTTACCTCAAGTTTACCTTTTGGATTTGGAGAAGAGAACACGATCTGATGGCTAATGTGGTGTTGATTTGGCTCAGGTACTCTGCTATATGATGTGTTGACCTCCACTTTGACCTTGATCCACAAAAAGTATCTTTTTCATGTAGCAGATTTTTTTTTCCAATTTCTCTCAAATGGTAAATTATTCTCCTAAATTTTCTGAAGTTGTTACTATTAATATTATTCATATTCTCACAAAAAATCTCATACAATGGGTGCACATATCTCGATGAAAATTAGCAATGGATGTAGGTGAAAGTGGCTAATTTCTTGAAAAATACACACTGGAATTTTCTGATTTTTTTTTTTAATTTACCCTACCTTAATGCATTTACCATAAAAATTTCAAGCCCAACAGATGCACGGTTTGCATGTTATGATCAAATCAATTTCTACCATGTTTCACTTTTCACGTTGCCCAATGTTGCAACAAAAACATATGTCGTGAACTCATTTTAAGGAAACATTGAGTGATTCAAAAGGTAAACCATGTATTTTTACCTTTTAGACCACCACATACCTTTAGAATCCCATTTTGATGAAGAAAAGGTGTTGTTGTGAAAAATACTAAAATCTACTGTAATCTGTCCAAAATGGCGAAAAATGAAAATCTGCCTTAAAAACCCACTTGAAATGCCCTTCAAAATAGATCTTTTTTTAATTATGTTTGTGTTTTACTCAAGTTATCATATTATAAGAAAACCAAGCCTTGAAATTGCATCCTCTCCTTGCTTATATGTCGAGCCCTACCATCCTTGATTGCTTATTGGGCAGGGGGATAACAGTTAAGTTGTGCTTCACATCCTCTCCTGTTGTTCAAGCTATGCTTCACATCCTCTCCCTTATGGTCGAGCGTTAAAGGAATCCTTATATCAGTATTTTTTGAAAAGAGATGGTTATCTATTACTACTGTAGGATTTATTGGTATGTAATTAAGCTTGAAGTGGTGTTATTTGTAGTTATGATGCTTAACCTAGAACTAGCTTGAGGTTAGCTTATCTACCACTACGTGCTTTTTTCACTAACAGGATGTATTGTACCATTTACACTTATGTCGGTAACATGGTCGATTTGTGTGCAACATCATATTGATAAAACATCTCTTCCAAAGGTACCAAACCTCTTGGAATGGAGTTATCTTTTAGCTGAAGCACTTGCATCTCTACCGCATGGATTTATTGGTCATCTTCATAGCATTGGTTGTCCATTTGAGAATTTACAAACTCCTCTTCTGTCTGCAAGAAGTTTATGATTTGTTTATCATATTGAAAGTCTTGCCAATAATGAACATTATATGGGATAGCAAGATGGTTTTTTATATTTATCTCATACTTCTTATTAGGATACAATGGAATTTTGAACATGTTGGGCGAAGTGGCTAGAGAATCAGCAATAACATTGTTGTATCTTGGAATCAAAGATAACGTGTACTCAAAAAATGTCTTGATGATGTCTAGCACTGCATTTTGGTAAGCTCACATCCTTGGATTCTTGGCCTGGTATTCCCCTTTGACTTTCTTTATTACTAACTCGGAGTCTCCATATACAAAATCTTCTTTGCACCCAACTTCTTGAGAATTTTCAGGCCGGCTATCAAAGCCTCATACTCAGCTTCATTGTTTGAAAATTCGAAGGCTAGCTTGTAGGAAGACATTAGAACATTGGGAGGGATTTTTAATAATTGATTTATAGGGTTGTGAATCCACACTCCAATTCCAACCCCTTCTTTTCCCAAAGCTCCATCGAAGTCCATGGTCCACAAACTACTTTACTCATCCAGAAACTGCAAATTGGATGGTTGAACTATGCTTACTGTTTGAGAGACCTATGTTTTACCAAAAACTTCTGATTCTTTCATTGTTCCATAAATTTTTTGAGGGGATGCACTTGGTTCCAAACCATTTGGCAATTTTTTACAAATTTCTGCATTTGCAAATTCTAAAACAAAATTTGAAAAATCATAATTTTCTGCAATTTCTTCAATCAAAACTTCAGAAGACACTAAAAATTCATCATTAAACAATATAAAGGAATTTAAATCTGTATGAACAGCATGTATAGGATGGTTTTTTTTCTTTTCTCAGTTATTGATCATGTACTTCATCGTAATTTCCTGGTATAGTTTATTAAGTTTTTCAAAGACGGGAATTGTAGCATAAGAAAAATCAAGCTATAAGGTACCTCTAAGCTTCTCTCCCCATGACCGCGAAAGTAGCATTCCATATATGGGCGGGATATCAGCCACAACAACATCCATGAGGACATTCTTGGTTGGGATTTTCTCTAATGACACCACTGGGTCCTTGATGAGGCCAAGACATTTCACCCTCCCTAAATCAAATGATTAAAGATCATGATAAGATCTTGTGATGTCCAGTCCTAATATGTCCATAATGGCCTTGGGCATGAGGTTGTGAGAGGCTCCAAAATCAAGCATGGAATTATGGAGGATAAATTCATGGATTTTGAGGCTTAGATAAAATGGAGGGACTTCACTATCTTCTAAATCGCCATCAACAATAGGACCAAAAATAAGCTCAGGATGATCATCAATCACATTAACCATGTATCACATTTGATCAACTCTAAGCAACTTAGCAACTTGAAATTTTTACTCATCATTCTTAACTATTTTAGTTAGAGGAATGGAGACTTTCAACTTGGAAATTTTATTTTAAAGAGCAAAAAGAGCAAAAAATTTTCCTACCTCTTTCAATGGTGCATCTTTCTTCTCGGGTTGATATTTTTGTGAAGACTCTTTCTTTTGTCCTCCTTCTTGGACTTCTTTATCTTTCCTTTGACCGTTGGAAGAAGCTTCGTTACCTTTAACATGATTAGGAATAACATGTCCCTTATCTTTACTTTAATTCAGAGCAACAACTTATTTTGGATGAACATCTACTTGAGTATTCTATTTTTTCTGATTAGAGGTTATAGGAACATTCCTATTCCTCAATCCATACTGTATTTTCACTTGAGAAATGTCATTTAGATATCCCCTCTGATAATATTCCATGCACATTGATAATATGTCATCATTTGACAATACAAATTGTTGATCATCAGGTGCACAAATTTATGCAGAAAATTGATCTTCTTTAGTGAGGAAAATAGGCTATTGATTTTCCTCAAATAAATGGTTCTCGCCATAAATTTCTTCTTCATCATCTTCATCGAGGCCTTTAGTATAATTCTGCTGAAATGGAGTGCGAATTTTCTATTGATTTTGTGGATCCTAACCCATCTATTCCCTTTTCTTGATCCTATATTGAGGTTGGTGATTTTGACCCCTGAAATTGGGATTTCTAATGGAGGGTCCAACTTGTCGATCAACGATGGAAATTTTATCCATAATATTCTCCATGGTCTTAATAAAGGTATCTAGTTTTCCTTTAGATGAAGTGGATGTTTCTTCTGTGACAGTGACTCTTTTTTCCATCTTGATTTTAGACTTCTTGATGATCGAATTGGCTTCCACGCTCACCGCATTTCTCTGCATTTCTTCAAGAGTTGATGGGTTTCTTTACCTCAACTGATAGTGCATGTCAGGATCGAAACCATCAGGATGATGAAGTAAAGAAAGGCCTGGAGGAGGCTTAATAGTCTCAGTAATTGAATCATATATATTTTTGAATCTAGCTGTAAAGTCTTGGACAGAATCATTGGGATTCCTTTTCAAGGAATTATACTCAGCTAAGGTCTGCAATGGATTTTTCTTATCATCCCATTTCGCCATACAAACATCAATCAGCTATTGTGAGGTACCTATTGAACCATCTATGAGTGAGGGAAACCATTTCTTTACCTCTCCAGAGAAACTTTGTATAATGATGCGCATCTTGGAATCATCATTTTCGATCTCTTCAAGATCTATGAATTCAATTACTTTGGCAACATGCTGATAAGTTGTAACCTCTGATGTTCCATCGAAAAGAGGAAGACTATGACCATAATTCTAAGGTATTGGAGTGAGCTGAAGTGTAGGATCAATGGAGTTAATCTGGCCAGGACTAATGGAGGAGGTGTTGATGGAGTGAAAACTTGCAGAGGTAATGACAAAATGAAAGGAGGGATTGATGATGTAGTTGTATAAGAAGGTGAGATGACATGTTGAGAAAAAGTCTGTTGTTGATACTGAAAAGAGGCCTTCTCTGAAGTTTCTTGAAATTTGTCTACCAAGCCCTTGAGTTTATGAAAATTAGACCAGACTTCACTATCGACTTCAGACTCAAAAGATTCAAAAAATGGTGCAAAGGACTCGAAGTCAAAAATATCAAAGGTGGATTCAGAAAGAAAATTCTCACACTTAGTTCTAAACAAAGATTTTAGATTCTGGACTATGGACCAAATCTTCTGGAACAAATCTCGTAGGCAGAGCATTTGATTTGATAAGTAGAGGAACATCTCTTCCAACCTTCCGAGACTTGGTTTTATGTTTTCTAAAAATACTCTCAGGATCATACAAAATTGGTGAGGGATTTGGGTTTGGATTTGATCTGGTATGTCTTTTAGGAGCCATCTTAAGATATAAATTTTGGACTTTGTGTTGAGCCTCCAATTTTTCATAATTTTGTTGATGAAACCATCCATTTTCGCATCATTCCATTCAACCATTGTCACCATTTTTAACCATATTTATTCATAAATGCACAAAATTCCCACATACATGTCTACATGGTTTAATATTATTATTTATATTATTTTTAATGAAGTAAAGAGAATTATGCGTGGTTTTACTAAAGATAGTTTGACAGTTCAAGTTTCTACAGTTTCTGCAGCTATCTCCATGGTTGAGGTAGTAGCACTACTCATAGTTTGACAGTTCAAGTTTCTACAGTTTCTGCAGCTATCTCCATGGTTGAGGTAGTAGCACTACTCTAGAATGAAATCCAACACATGGAAATTGTTTCTAGAAGCTCCAATATTTATTTTTGATGGTAAAATTCCACCCAGCTCGCACATGTGGACCTCTAGGAAAATATCAAGGGAAAATCACAGTAGTTTTGACCAGTCAACTTCAAACACGTTTTCTGAGAAAAAAAAAGTGAATCTCACAAAACAAAAACATGGATTGTGTTCAAAACGAGCCCAATTAAGTTCTATATGAACAATTATCCCACATTTGTTACCATTTGGGATATATTTTAGGTTCTTTGGAGCCTTATTTTACAGTTGCGTGAGCAACACATTGCACCCATTTTTCACTAAACGTCCAATCAAGAAAACAAAAGTTGGAATGGACTGTGCTTCATCAAATTCGGGGGGAAGAGGTGTCCATTCAATTATGATATTTAGCCATATGAATATCCATGATGTTACATTTCAACCCCTATATAAACACTCCATTGAAACAAAGAGAGGAGGTTAATTTTCTGAAGCATATTGTGAAGTTTTAAAACTTTGTTTTTCATTCCTTTTTAATGAAGAAGTAACTTGAAGCTTGATGCACAGCTAACTGTTGGAGTAAATATTTGACCGCCTTTTTGTGGAGGGCCCCAACAAACAGTGAAGGTTCTGCATTTTATGTTTTTAATGTAGTTGTTTTCATGCTTTCATTTTATCATTTGATGTAGTTATTTTCAAAATTCCAATTTGTCATTTTCTGTAGTTGTTTTCATAATTTCAATTTGTCATTTTCTGTAGTTGTTTCCAGAATTCCATTTTTTATTTGATGTAGATGCTTTCATAAGTCTTCTTTTATCATTTGATGTAGATTCATCAATATTTCCTTTCAAATTGTCAAATTGCAGAGGATTCATAGTTTTACTTCTAGAGCAGCAATGATTTAAGTTTAGAGTAGTTTTACAAGTTCACGAGTGGTTTATTTCAGGAGCATGAGTGACTTATTTTCAAAACGTTAGTGATTGAGTGATTTCCTTTCAGCATATGTGTGTTCTTTTTTGTTCATGAGTGATTTCTTTTCAAGAGCTATAGTGATTTCTTTACAAGTTTCATTACCATAACATTTTATTTCAAAAACATAAAAATGTATATATTCCCTTTTCTAGAATTTGATTTTATCTTCATACACTAGACTGTATAATTTTTAGAGACTGACAAATCAATTTGTTAAGATTTCTTCATAAGATAGAGAAATTTTGTTTCAGTTTTTAAAGAGTATAAATCATGTTGATTTTTAGAACTTAGTTGTAATTTAAATTTATCAGTTTCGTTAGGAACATAATATTAAAAACATCCTTAGAAGTAATGTCTACAAATCCAATCATCACACCAATAAAATAAATGAATAAAAGAGGCTTCTAGCATATATTGTGCACTTGCACTTCACAAGCTTACAAACTTGGGTCGATAATTTATGTAATCAATTTAAGACATTTAAATTCACAAACATTTTGGCGCCATTTCCGGGGAAGTGTAAACATGATATTTTTTCTTTTCATTAAAAAAAAAACTTCAATCACCTACCACACCCACTATATGACATGGTGCAGTAAGAGCCACACATCCACAACATGAATTCTTATTTTTGCAGGTAGAAGAAGATGTGACAAAGGAGGTTGAATAAATGGAAAAAGATGATGAAAATGAGGAAGATCCTTTTGGATTTCCCATTCAAGAAACTGATGTCAATTGTCATATGAAGAGCATCCCTCCATCTGTACTTCCTAACTTCAAAGGTATGAGACCAAAAGACCCAGAAACCTTTATTTTTGAATTTGAAATTGTTAGGTCCCTATATTACTAGTATAGTCCCTTATTGTTGTTAGTGTAACCCCCTTATTGTTATTATTGTACCCCTATAACCCCCATGTTTTTATTATTGTGCCCTTAAATTATTATTGTTAGGTCGGCTAGGATTACATTGTGGCCCCACTAGGATTACATTATGGCCCCATAGAATCCTATATATAGAAAGGAGGTTTTGTAATTTGTATCATCCAAGAATTTTTCATTCATGTAATGTATTGGAGGTTTCCCCCTCGAAGTGGCTTATTTTAAAGGCGTTGATATCTCTTTTCTTCTATTTTTGGAGTTGGTTTCACAACATTTGGTATCAAAGCTTTGAGATTCTAGGGTTTCACTGCTCCAAACCAATCATCGTGGAATTTTCGCTATAACGTTTTTTCTAAGAAGTTTCAGAATCTGAAATTTTTAGAGTGCGAAGCCAAAATCCTGAGGAACATCGTCGCAAAAGTTCAGAGCTTGTTTCGTAATATTTTCGGAGATATGATCTGTGCAAGTTAGGTCAGCAGGCCCCTGAATTTAACCTAAACAGGTCATCGTGGTATTTTCGTAATAACGTTTTTTTATACAAAGGTTCAGAAGCTGAAATTTTTACAGTGCGAAGCCGAAATCTAGAGGAACATCTTCGTAAAATTTTAGATATTAGTTCGCAATATTTTCGGAGATATGATTTCTGGAAGTTAGGGCTTTTTCAGGCTCCTGAATTTCATCTCAAACAGGTGATCATGGGAAAATATTCATAGCTCTCTCTCTGAGCATTGGATTGGAATGCTGTAAAAAGTGGCCACATGCACACAGACTGTAGTTTTCTTTTGATCAATTTCAGAGTCAAAGGAGGAAACATTGACATGTGGCAAGTCATACAATTTCGCTCTATTGAACCAGTCCAAAATTGGGTCATTGTGGGAGATTGGACATAACTTTTCCTTAAAGAATCCAAATCAGATCAGACCTGTGGAATTTGAAAGAAGCTTCAGAGAGATAATACAGGGCTGAATTTCAGATATTAAGGTTCTACAATTATA
Source organism: Pinus albicaulis (assembly GCA_034641835.2). Classification (NCBI taxonomy): domain Eukaryota; kingdom Viridiplantae; phylum Streptophyta; class Pinopsida; order Pinales; family Pinaceae; genus Pinus; species Pinus albicaulis. The sequence continues at coordinate 1,080,438,941 of CM076575.1, read as the reverse complement.
TAGATAATTCAATTTCAATATCGAGCTCCTCAAAAGAAAGTAAAAGGTGTGTATTTTTTTTTTCCGAATTGCATAAGCCTTGTTTGAAGAATCAAGTTGAATTGATTTCAAGGGCATATTCTAGGATAGATATTAGTAGTGGATTCTAAAATGGCCCATAAAAATAATTCAACACCCATTAAGCCTTTATAAGGCTCTACTATGACTCTTGAAGACGAAGAATGGCAACATGACATATCAAAATTAGAAGAGCATTAAGTGCAACAAATTTCGCTCTCGCAAACAACAACAAAAAATGAAATGGAAGTTTTGAATAAAGGCATGGAAACTAATATTGATGGTTTGAAGAAAGGCGTGGAAGCTAAGATGAATGGTTTGGAAGCTAAGATGGATGGAATGGAAGTGGAAATGGAAGCTAATATGGATGACATGGAAGCTAAGATCGATGAAAAATATGAAAGACAACATGGAAAACATGAAGAAGGATCTAAAAGTAGACATCAGAGGTTTGGAAAAGTTGATACAAGAAATGTTTCCTAATGGTAAAAAGATAGTAGATGAAACTCATGATGAGAACAAAATAAATGTTAATCATGATTTCATAAACTCTAATGTTGGAGGCAAGAACCACCATATTCCAAAAATGGATATGAGGAAGTTTGATGGAAAGGATCCTGTAACATGGATACTACAGATGGAGCAATATATTGATCTCAATAATGTGCAAAACACACAAAAGGTACGCATTGCAACTTTACATTTAGTACAAAATACATTTGTATGGTATCGATGGCTTTGCTCCAGTAAAAAAATTGTCACTTGATCAATTTTTACGGAGGAAATGATAGCACATCATGAGGATACAAAGAGCAACACTTTCTTTAGCCAACTGATAAATCTCAAACAAAAGTGTTGTTGAGATTGCAACAAGATGATGAGCTTAGTGAAAAGATTCGCCTTCACTAAGTGGGCTCGCAGGCTAATTTTGGCACAAAGTCTATTTTTAGACTATGTCTATTTTTAGACATGTCGATCATATTCTATGAGTTGCAGGATGCTATTTGTGGATGGTTGGTCAAGTTGGAAAAATAGATGGAATTATATTTTTAGACATATTGGGCGGAATCTATTTTTAGATTACCAGTCTAAAAATAGATATGTCGAATATTATTAGCTCTTAATAATATTTGGACTATAAACATTATCTTATTCTCTTGGAGCATTTAAATATGTACAAGATGTATAATGAGGCCGATTGCATGAATTATGCTATTCGAGGAATTATTGGAGTTATTGTATGGAGGACTTCGCTAGAACTCATGTGACGTAGCTGGTGGAGTTGTAGAAGGAAGGTGGAGTTGTGTTCGCTTTAACTCGCTAGACACAGCTGAGCTAGTTGTATCTAGTCCAACTGATTGATACACTAGTGAGAGTGGTGTGAATTAATTATTTAATTAATTCACTAAATAATAACTCATTAATCAACCGAAGAATACATCAAGCTAACTGGGCGCGGTAATATCAGCTTTTAGTGGAGACTTGGAGAGATAGGAGAAAGGGAAGATAATTATCACAGACTATGGTGATGCATTGATTGCATCCAACACCTGTCCGCCGGAGATGCCAATGAGGATTGTAAAATTCAAGCCAGGTGAATACAATTTCATTTAGAGCCATTCTTCAAATAGCGATCGTTAAAGAGAGTGTGCTAAAGGTGGTAGATCGCTGCATGGATTTGTTGATTGGACTCAATAGTGTAGCGATTGTATTGTACCGAGAGCTTGATATGATCAGCTTTGTATGAGGATTGTTACATGATATCTATGACATATATTATATACAGATAGTTGGGGTTTTTAGCTTCAGGCTTTCCCGTTAAAACACTGTGTTAATGTGTGTGAATTTTTATGGTTTCATGTGTGCATTGCAATTGTGTTAATTTCCGCATGTGATGATCAATGGTGGAATAGATTCTGTATTGTGCATGAAGTTAAAATAGTGTGTGATCAGGAGAATCTTGGATATATAACACATAAGTTATATAATTTCTACATGGTATCAAAGCAGTTGATCATTGGAGCAGATTGCAATTATTGAAGCGGTTGAGTTTTGTGCTGGTGGAATTCGAATTTGCTGCAGTGTTTTCTTGGTGTCGAAGTTGAGCATTCATTGAAATGTCTTTCAATGAATTGTGATTGGAGTATGCCCTTAAGGGAAGCTCGAATTATATTGCATGGAAGGACATGATGGAGGCGGTGCTGGAGGATAATGGGTTGAAGGAGTTCATATATTTGTTTACTGATCTGGATGAGAAGGATCTTGGAGTGCACATCGAGATGGGTGATGATGGTAGATATAGTGCGACTGGTATCGGGACCATTTCCTTTGAGAGGGATTCTAGAAAACCTTTCATCTTGAAGGATTTCATGCATGTTCCGAGATTGAAGAAGAATATGATCTATGTGGCAATGTTGGAAGACAAGGGATATGATGTTGTCTTTAGCGAGGGAAAGGCTTTCCTACGCAGTAAGGAAACTGGTGAAACCCAAAGGATAGGGGTTTGAGTTAAGAACCTTTAGTTAAGAACCTTTATCAATTGTAGGTAGATGGCTGCACAGCAATGGCAGGCAAAGAAGAAGGAGTGGTGAGCCGGGATGAGGGAGAACTGTGGCACAGGAGATTGGGCCATCTTCACCATGGTGCTTTGAAAATTTTGCAGCAGATTTCTATTGGGCTTCCCAAGGGTACACTTGCGCAGTCAGAATAGTGCAAGGGTTGTACTTTGGGAGAATTTTTGAAAGCCACCTTTCATGAGAAGGATAGTAGTGCCACGAAGATCCTTCAGAGAATTCACATAGACGTGTGTGGACCTTTCTCAGTAGCTTCGACAGCAAAGCATAGGTATTATGTGATATTTGTTAATGATTTATCTTGTAAGTGATGGATCTTCTTCATGCAGAAGAAGAGCGAGACATTCTCAAATTTCTATGAGTTTAAGGCACTGGTTGAGAAAGAGTCGAGAAAGCAGGTGAAGGCTCTTAGGAGCGATAATTGTGGTGAATTCATCTCTGGCGAATTCAAATACTTTTTCAGCGTAGAAGGAATTTGAAGAGAGCTCATAGCGCCTCATAACCCACAGCAGAATGGGGTTGTGGAGCGAAAGAAAAGAATGATCGTGGGTGCTGCACGGGCGATGTTGCATGATCAGGGCCTTCCCATACACTTGTGGGCTGAGGCATGCAACACTGCGATTTATGTGCAAAACTGTTCTCCTCATAGAGTACTTGGCATGAGTACACCCGAAGAGGCGTTTTCTAGTAAGAAGCCTGATATTTCTCATTTGAAGATTTTTGGCTCACCTGTTTACATTCATGTGACGAAGGATGCCAGGAAGAAGCTGGAGCTTACCACAGAGGTTGGGATATTTGTGGGGTACACAGAAACACCCCACAACTATCGTGTGTATTTTCCAGATAGTCGGAAGACTGTTGTGCGACGGGATATCAAATTTCATGAGGAGAAAGCCATGAAGTTGTCGCTTGAGAGGGAGCTACACTTGCATGCAGATGAGGAGCTATTAGGTCCTAAGGATGAGCCTCAGGATGTGGATCAGCCACAAGAGGAGGTTCATGGAGTGAAAGAAACCACTCATGTAGCGCCAAACATCAGAGGACGAAAGCGCACTACAGAAGCTGAGTGACGGAATCTTGATGCGGCGCAAAATGTAGGCGCACCTACATCACATCGCAAACAAAGGCAGTCACCTGACTGATTTACTGGATACATGGGTCTGATGAGCAAGTTTATTGTGACGGAGCCATCCTCTTTTGAGGAAGCTGTGGAGGACCCTGCATGGGTAGATGCCATGGTGGAAGAGTATGATTCTATTGTCAGAAATAGTGCATGGGAGATTTTCCCAAGGCCAAAAGGGAAATCAGTGATAGGTTTGAGATGGATCTACAAAGTGAAGCAAGCTACTGATGGAAGCGTCGAGAAGTACAAGGCAAGATTTTTTCTCGGGGCTTCTCACAGATTGAGGGGATCGACTATGAAGAAACCTTTGCACCTGTCTCAAGGTATTCTTCCATACGGAGCAGCCTAGCTCTCTCAACGTAGATGGGTTGGCACATTCATCAGATGGATGTGAAGACTACATTCCTCAATGGGAGTCATTGAGGAGGAGGTGTACATAGCGCAGCCTAAAGGTTTCAAAATCTTTAGCAGCGAGTCGCATGTGTGCAGGCTCAAAAGAGCGTTGTATGGGCTTAAACAAGCACCTCGTGCTTGGTACACATGAATAGACAGTTATTTCACTGGACTTGGATTCACCAAGAGTGAGGCGGATCTGAACCTATACCAGATTGTGGTGGAGGGTAAGTTGCTGATCATTTTACTTTATGTAGATGATTTGATATTGAAAAGTGATGAACAGTTGATACTCTCATGCAAGGTTGATCTTGCAAAGGAGTTTGAGATGAAGGACTTGGGCCTCCTTCATTATTTCCTGGGATTGGAAATTTGGTAGCAGAAGGATGGATTGTTTGTGTCTCAAGGCAAGTATGCCCGGGAGATACTGGAGAAGTTCAACATGCAAGGCTGCAAGCCTATCAACACTCCTCTTCCTGGTGGTTGGAGGAAAGAGGATGCTACATCGACAGAGGTAGTGGATGCCACTATTTATCGACAGTTGGTTGGTTTGCTCATGTATCTAGTCAATACACGATCAGACATATGCTATGCTGTTAACCAACTTTCACAAGCTATGATTAAGCCTACCAAGCTCTTTTGGAAGGCAGGCAAGCATGTATTGAGATATCTCAGAGGCACATCTGGATATGGATTATGGTACAGACAGTTGGATGAGGTGAAGTTGCATGGCTTCACGGATGTAGATTGGGCAGGGAGCCCAACGGACAGAAAGAGAAAATATGGAGGGATATTCAATATCGGGTCTACAGCAGTTTCTTGGTACAACAGGAAATAGAGATCCATGGCACTCAGTTCAGCGGAGACCGAGTACATGGCAACAAGCTTGGCTTCATGTGAGGCTACATGGATGAGGAAGATCCTGGTCGGGTTGTTCAGTTCACACTTAGATCCTACTGTGATATATTGTGACAATCAGAGTTGCATTAAACTCTTGGTTAATCCAGTATTTCATGATAGATATAAACACATTGAAATTTGGTACCATCATATCAGAGATTGTGTGCAGCAGAAGATCATGTTACTATATTACATTCCTATAGAGGATCAAGATGCTAATATTCTGACGAAGGCACTCACCAGGAGAAAATTCGAATACCATAGAGACAGGATCGGGGTGGAAGATAATCCCTATCTTGTTGAGAGGGAGTGTTGAGATTGCAACAAGATGATGAGCTTAGTGAAAATATTCGCCTTCACTAAGTGGGCCCGCAGGCTATTTTTGGCGCAAAGTCTATTTTTAGACTATGTCTATTTTTAGACATGTCGATCATATTCTATGAGTTGTAGGATGCTACTTGTGGATGGTTGGTCATGTTGGAAAAATATATGGACTTCTATTTTTAGACATATTGGGCGGAATCTATTTTTATATTTCCAGTCTAAAAAAAGATATGTCGAATATTATTAGCTCTTAATAATATTTGGACTCTAAACATTATCTTATTCTCTTGTAGAACTTCAGTTAAGTGCACAGATGTGGCACAGGAGATGAAAGAAGGAATTATGCTATTCCTGAGGGTTTAGTGGAGTTATTGCATGGAGGAATTCAGTTAGAACTCATGTGACAGAGTTTGGTGGAGTTGTAGAAGTAGTTGGTGGAGTTGTGTTCAGTTTAACTCAGTTAGACACAGTTGAGCTAGTTGTATCTAGTCTAATTGATTGATACACTAGTGATAATGGTGTGAATTAATTATTAATTAATTCACTAAATATTAACTCTTTAATCAACTGAAGAATACATCATTTAACTACAGTGCATGGACAGTTTTAGTGGAGACCAGTGGAGAGATAGGAGAAAGGGCAAGATGACTATCAATTGTGACTATAGTGATGCATTGATTGCATCCAACACTCATTGGAGATTCCAATGAGGATTTCGCAGTGCAAGCCAGGTGAATACGAGTTCATTCAGAGCCATTCTTTAGCAGGGATTTCACATTAGAGGTAGGCTAGCAGGTGGTAGAGATCGGTGCATGGATTTTCTAGATCGGACCTGATTAGTGTGTAGCGATTGTATTGTACTGAGAGATTGTGATAAGCTTTGTATGAGGATTGTTACATGATCTCTATGACATATATTATATACAGATAGTTGGGGTTTTTAGCTTCAGGCTTTCCCGTAAAATCACTATGTTAATGTGTGTGAATTTTTATGGTTTCATGTGTGCATTGCAATTGTGTTAATTTCCGCATGTGATGATCAACGGTGGAATAGATTATGTATTGTGCATGAAGTCAAATAGTGTATGATCAGGAGAATATTAGACATATAATGCATTAGTTATATAATTTCTACAAGTGTTCAGTGGGGGAGCACATTGAGGACTTTCCAAAAATTGAATATAAGGGTAACTGATCTTTTAGAGGAACACGGGATTGATCTCCTTATAGGTACTTTAAAGGATAACATCCAACATGAAGTTCATGTTTTGGTACCTAATTCATTGGAGAAGTCATTTAGGTTGGCAAGAAAAAATGAATGTAAAATTATGGCGACAAGGAAGCCTACCACTCACTTCTATAAAGATGGAAGTGTTGCTACTCCTAGATTTCCACAACCTACAAGGTTGTCACCACAACAATTAGAAGAAAAAAGAGAAAAATGGCTTTGCTACAGTTGTGATAGAAAATACACTAAAGGTCATAAGTGTGCTAAGAAGAAATTATTTTACATATATTGTGAAGAGGAAGAAGAAAATGAACACGAAGAGGATATACACCAGGAACCAGCCCTAGAAGAGGAAGAAATGAGTCTGACCATATCGTGTAATGCAATGGCAGGAATAACCACTCCTCAAACTCTCAATATAGAAGGACATATCAAGAAGAAAAAGGGAATAGTGTTTATTGATTCAATAGCACCCATAATTTTATTCTTTGTAAGGTAGCCAAGGAATTGAATTGTTTCCTATACCCAACACCAAAATGTCAAGTGATGGTTGCAAATGGAGGAACTATAAATTGCTCTGGAAAATTCCATAATATCAAGCTAACCATTGGGGAATATATATTGAATATTCCAATGCTTTACATTCCTATGGGAGGTGTTGATTTTGTACTAGGAGTACAATGGTTACAATCTTTGGGGACGATAGCTTTTAATTTTCAAGAACTTTTCTTGAAATTTTTTTCAGAAGGAAAGGAAGTCGAATTACGAGGTATTGCAGGAAAGCCAGGAAAGATAATAAGCTCTAATGTCATGACAAAGCTTCTAAATAAAGAACAACGAGGTGTAATTGCACAACTATGCTCACTAGAAGTTCCAACATCAAAATCATCTATTTTTGCAGATCTCCAAAAAGTCTTGGACAATCATTCCAAGGTGTTTGAAACTCCCAAAGGACTCCCACCTATTCGTGATCATGATCAGGATATTCATTTTATTCTAGGAAGTGTTCCTCCAAATATCAGGCCTTATAGATATCCTTATTTCCAAAAGAGCGAAATTGAATGTATGATTGCAGAAATGTTAGAGGTAGGTATAATTCAACCTAGTCAAAGTTCTCTCTCTTCTCCTGTAATATTGGTACACAATAAGGACGGATCATGGCGCATGTGTCCAGATTATAGGGAGCTCAATAAGCTCACCATTAAAGATAAATTCCCCATTCCTGTGATTGATGAATTATTGGATGAATTACATGGAGTGTTTATTTTACCAAGTTAGATCTTCATTCAGGATATCATCAAATTAGAATGAAGACTGAAGATATTCCGAAAACAACATTTCGAACTCATGAGGGTCATTATGAATTTTTGGTCATGCCTTTTGGCCTTACCAATGCACCTTCAACATTTCAATCCATTTCAAGGGTTGATGTTTGTGCATTATCTCATCCATTTAAAGCAAGTAAAGTCGCTACTACATTTATGGACACAATTCAAAAGCTACATGGAAACCCAAGGGTTATTGTGAGCGACAGAGATCCCATTTTTACTGGAAATTTTTGGACAAAGTTATTTTCTTGTTTGGGTACTCAATTAGCTCATAGCTCATCTTATCATCCTCAATCTGATGGTCAAACTGAGATAGTAAATAAATTTTTGGAAGGATATCTTCGTTGTTTTGTATCTGATAAACAAACACAATGGGTCAAGTGTTTACCTCTTGCTGAATGGTGGTATAACACTTCCTTCCATACTGCAGCAAAAATGACCCCATTTATGGCACTTTATGGATATCATCCACCATCTATCACATCATATTTAAGAGAAAATTCGAAGGTTCAAGCAGTGGAATATCACATCGAGCATCAACAAGAAGTTCTCCAACTTTTAAAGGATAACCTGAATTTGGCACAAAATTGAATGAAACAAGAGGCAGATCAATATCACAGCGAAAGAAGTTTTGATGTAGGAGATTGGGTATTTTTACGGCTACAACCATACAAACAAATGTCCCTCAAGCAAGATAAGAAGGATAATAAATTATTGCCAAAGTACTATGGTCCTTACAAGGTGTTGCAAAAGATTGATACTATGGCATACAAATTGGAGCTTCCTGCTTCTTGATGATTTCATCTATTTTTCCATGTTTCATGCTTAAAGAAGGTTATAGGTGAAAATATTCCAGTTCAAACAATATTGCCAGAACTTGATGAGGAAGGAAAAATCATATTGGAACCTGAAGCAGTCACGGAAACAAGAACTCAACAGCTATGGAATCGATCAATTTCAGAGTATCTGATCAAGTGGAAGAACTTACCCACTGAATATTCTACATGGGAGGATGAGAATTTTATACAAAAGCACCCAGAGCTACTCAAGCATTGAGGAAAACACTTTTTTGAAGGACAGGGGCATGTTAGGTCCCCATATTACTAGTATAGTCCCTTATTGTTGTTAGTGTAACCCCCTTATTGTTATTATTGTACCCATGTAACCCCCATATTGTTATTATTGTGCCCTTAAATTATTATTGTTAGGTCAGCTAGGATTACATTGTGGCCCCACTAGGATTACATTGTGGCTCCATGAACTCCTATATATAGAAAGGAGGTTTTTTAATTTTTATCATCCAAGAATTTTTCATTCATGTAATGAATTGGAGGTTTCCCCGTCGAAGTGGCTTATTTCTAAGGCATTGATATCTCTTTTCTTCTATTTTTGGAGCTGGTTTCACAAAAAAAATAATTTGTAGATCTTATGGCTACTCATTACACATTCAAAAATTGAATTTGTCTCTGCCAACATTGAAGTATAAAACTCTTAGATGGTTCATGACATTAGTAACAAATTCTATAAGGACATGGGATGATATGAAAAGAGTATTTTTGGAAAAATATAACGCTTATTGCATACACCATGGAATTAGAAATGAAGTCTTTAAGATGAACCAAAAATATGATGAAAGCCTAGAAGATTTAGTGGAGAGATTTACATATAATATCGAAATATCTAAATTCCATAATTTAGTATCAAACACGTTAAAAAATATACTACTAAATGCTATAAAGGATCAATGGATTGATCTTCTTGATATGGTGGGAAAAGGAGATGTCTATCAATTGTCCTTTCAGAGATTTTTGAACTGTGCAAGAACATATCAAGAGGAAAATCAAAGTATGTAAGATCTCCTCAAGGTTTATTAATGGCAAGAGTAAGTAAGTCCGCATCAGGATTGGTAACTCAAACTGAACTTAAAAATTTGCTAAACATTCTTGGTAATTTCAATGAACAAATTGACATGCTAAGAATGCAAAACAAGAAAAAATTTGAGAATTTTATCTCAATTCTCAATTTCAAGTATATGCACAACAATCTAAAGGTAATTGGAAAACACCTTTGCCTTGGTAGGCCATCTCAATTCCATTCTCAAAACCAATCTTGGAAAAAAATTTGACAAAGGCCCTACAAAGGAAATCCGCCATATCCTTAATATTTTCCTCACTATCCTCAATACCATCAACAATATTATCCATATCATTCACCTCCACCACAACATCAATATCATCCTTAGTTGACCTCAATTCAACCTTTCCTATTACCAACTACACAAGCACCCCAAAGATCCATTCCCAATCCATTACATGCACAACCATTTTATATCCCCAACAATAAAACACCTAAATCCACTTACAATGTTGAGGTATTAAAAATTAATTCTCCAGCTTCCATTGAAGAACAACAACCAGAATAAGAATATTCAGATAAGGTACAAGAATCATGGATACCCATTGAAAAACAGGATTTGTTGGAACCTGAGATTGAAAAGTTTCTTGCATGCCTATCACCAAATTCTATAAATGGAAATCACATCTCTGAAGACTTGCATGAAATGATAGAAATAAGACAAGGAATACAAGATTACATTGAATCTTAGTTCAGGATAGTCATTGAATCCCAGTTCTCCAGTCTTCAGTACCTTTTGACATCATCTCAATCAAGACAGTTGGTCTCTCATATACTGGTACATATAAAAAAGTATCTTTCAAACTTGCATATGAATTTATCTACCATCTTTTTACATACATGGTTCCATTGGAAATATTCATATACTTGAAAAATATTTCTTTCAAGTAGAGTAGGACATATAAAAAATAAAAAATAAAATTAAAGAGAAAAATAAGTCTTGTTGTGAAAGCCAGCTTATTGGTGCAAGTAGACATGAGCTTTTCTTGAAAACCAGGAAATTGGCGAGCTAATTTGACAATAAGTTCTGCAATTTCATGATGGTTTCAACATTTTATTATGGTTCTTCAAATAATTTTTGGTGCTATGCTCGAGTTGGATGATGTGGAATTCCTTAAGGTCCACCTTCCAACAGATATTGTCCCATCGACCTCAACATCTTATCTAGGATCAATATCAAAGATTATTTGGAGTGCCTTGGAACTTGCATACCTCAATGGCAAGCCTCCTTATTGAAAACAATGGAAATACAACAATGTCTCTTGATTTTCAAATCTTTCAGGTGACTCGTCTTCAACGCATTCATTCATCCCTGTCAATATGCACTCAGGTACCTTAACACTCATTTAAATTATCAGTGAGTTGTCTCGCATTGGTTAACTATTTTCAACATTGATCAGTAATTTAATGATTTCTTCCCATGCTTGACTTCAACACATTCATTCACATAGTAATAATTGTACCATGAGTTTGGTTTTGATGAAGACTATATGGTTTTAGGTAATCAACAACAACTTGCAGCAATACATTTTATTGGTTTCTTGTAGCAGCATGTTCATTTTTTTTTCATTCAACAACAACATGATGGCACCATTACAACACTTTTTAATTCATTTTAATTTTCAAGAAAAATAATAAATTTGGGCCTATTTTAGTCAATATGCAGTATGTTTCATGGTTTATACTTCAGCATGTAGTACACAATTGAAATCAATAGTTCAGAATCGGAGAAAATAATTTTCTGCAAAAATTGACATGTTTTTTTCAACAACTGCAGAAAGTTGCAGTTTCTGCAACTATTGTTGTAGCAGTTTGTTTTTGCTGTATTTTTTTTTTCCAAAGGAATTTTTGGCACAAATATTGCAAGATATTGGAGTAGAAATAAAAAATTCAGAGCTGAGTAGAAGGTATTAATCTTGGCACTCTATAAAAGCCAAAAATGGTAAAAATTTCAAAATCTTTGAGTGCAGAAATGAAAGGTAAATATGCAGCGCTTATCTCTCAATTTTCTGATCTATTTTCTTGGGAATATTCTGATTTTAAAGTCTACGATAAGAGCATAATTCAACATACCATTCCCTTGAATCCGGATCAGAAACCTTTCCACGAGAAGCTATGTAATATTCCAAATCTGGAACAATCTACAATGTGAGGAATATCTTATAATATTCCCAGATTGGAGACCCAGCAATATGCAAACACAACAATGGAGTAGTAGTGACACTCAACTCATAGAAATGCGAGAAAGATCCATATCTATCTTATTAATCTATAGAAACAATAAATGAATATAATATCTTGAGGAAAAGGTTAGTCAAGATAGGCAATGCTCAGCCTTAAGAAACAAGTACATAAATCATGATAAAACACTGCTACACAAGTGTGCCCAAGATATGACTGCACAGTTTTATAAGAAAAAATACATGCTAACATATTTCAAATACATATATGTACAAATGAATGGCCCATACATCATTGGGAGTGAATATCTCAGCTCCCAGAGGCTACCTCAAGTCAATCCTGGAAGGATTGGTTGTAATATATAAAATTTGCAAAATGTTGGAGTTGCTGAGTAGCAGCTGTAACTCAGAAAATAGAACTAGATGGAGATGGCTGAAGATGTTGCATCTGATGTAAAGACCACCTCCAATGGATCTCTCAAGTGAAAGACTGATCCTATCACTGAAGATATCACCCTCCAAACAATCTGCAAAATCCCCACAGCAAATGCTCACTAGAAATAACGCAGTCACTGAAGAAAACTGTCCTATAGGGGCAAGGGAATGAGTTGGCCCAATGCCAAGATCTACAATCAGCTCCAAAGGCTTCCAAACAAATCTCTCAAAGGAAAGAGAGACTCCTCCTCTAAAAAACAAGAGATGGAAGTTGTGTTGTAAACCCTTACTGCAACACCTTGCACCACAACATTATTCTGCTGCAAAAATAACGTTGTACTGGAGGAGGATGCTTGGCCTCAAGCCTGGATGTGAGGAAAATCAGTACAACTCCTTCAATAGGCTTCTTAAGAAAGGAGAAGTATTCCTAAGCAAGAGATCCTTGTGCTAAGCAGCACTGCAACTCAGCTAAACAGTCAGAGATTACACAAATTCTGAATAGACCATAAAATCAATAATACATGACATGAATCACAATGGTTGCCTTGCCCTTATTTTAAACAAGTGAGAGCACTCTCTCCATGGGTCCCACTCATTAGGGTTTCCTCCACCAAATAACCCTCTACCCATTCACACTGCGTTGTCTATCAAAGTGTTCTCCACCTCCTCTCCTAGCACCGTTGACTTGGTCAAACTTGACCTTGTCTCCTTGCAAATGTCTTCTTTCACACATAGGGTTGTTAAATCTAGCTCTTTATGATTATCCCTTTGAAAATTTGAGGGATTTTATTCATGTTTTAATAATCATGGGCCTCCTTACCCAATTATTTAGCTGCTAGGTGATAAAAACAAAATTTTAATATTCCATTTAGTTGTGTGCTAAAATGAGAATATTGCAGTCCTCCCCTCCCAAATGTTGCTTGTCCTCAAGAAACTGCAAGGATAGAACTGGAAGGTCTCCACCCAAGGCATGGAGTCTGAAATGTGTTGAGGAACATCTTCCTCCTATCGATCTTCCATCCCCCAAGCATTCATCCATACAAAATGAGTTACCTCCCAACATGGAAACTCCTGAAAATCATCTTCCACCTCTGGCTCCTGCAATGCTGAAAATCTGATCTTGGTAAACAAAATAGCCTAACCCACGCTGTCCTCCTCTCCACTTAGGATAAGTGCAAAGTATATGCTGATCTTGGGCTGCAATAATATTGCCCTCAAATGGCAAGATGAAGGCTAGACCTCCAAGGATCTCTCTTCCAATGTTATGAAACATGTTGGCCCAAATCATCTCATATGTGATGAGCTGGAAGTCACCATCATATGGCATCCAATCAATCATATGGCTCACTTCAAATGGAAATAAGTGTTTTTATCTAGTGGCCACATATTGTCTCATGCTCCCATTAGAACATGCAATGCAAACAATGTGGGAGATCTCTCCCTCAAGGGACACATTCACCCAATGTGCCATTCCCCCAATCATGCTCCCAACAAATATAAAAACAACAGCAACATAAGGAACCATAACGAGAACCATGCTTGCTGCCATATGTAGCAAGGGAGAAGGATAATGGCCCCTTAAATGTAACCAACACAATTTGGCCCTCAACTAAAAAAGAGTGTGACAAAAGGTGTGGTTTCTCAACCACTTGCTTACTATCCCACTCTCCTCATATGTTTGGAGAAAGTGAATAATGTATGGTGAAAAGTGAGCATGTTCTCCAAAATACATCTCCTCCCCAAGTCCTCCTAGGGAATGGTCACCAATACTGTTCATGGCCTCAAGTAGACCATGAGGTCTAGAAAAAAGAATGCTCCTTTTTGGAGCAACATCCTGCACATGTATGGTTAAGGGATGCATACATACATCATACAAATCATTATGAAAATAAACAATACCCTTACCATATGTCTTGCTCATGCAAATGGAGTGGCTCATAGATGAGTCTCCTCTCATCGTCAAAGAGAAAAGTGGTGGTTGTGCTAATTCTTCCAAAGAGTTGTGTATCTCCTCCATCTTCACATGATCCATGCATCTTCTCATATGTTGATATAGCTCCTCCTCAAGCCCCTTCCAAAAATACCCCTCCATGATGGTGTGGTATGCTCTCAAAGAACAAGTATGGATGAAAAGGAAATCCTCATAAGCTGCTTGTAGCAACTTCTCCTTGAGCTTGGAAGCTCCAGATAAGAAGATCCTACCATGATAGTAGACGACCCCATCTCTGACTGAATATTCCTTCTCATGCAACTGGTCATCCAATATCATGCAAGTGAAAAGATCCTTGGAAGACTCCACCAACAGCTAGGAGTTCCAATATGGATCTATCCTCCATAGTGACAGTTCTAATGATCTCTCATGAATAACATCTATCATATGGTCATCTTCCTCTTTGACAGCTCCCATGCCAAAGATGCAAGTTGGAAGGTTGTTATCCTTCCCCTGTTGCTTCTGCCACAGCGTAGAATCTGAACTGAGAGTGGGTAAAGATGATGTTGAGAGAATGCCTCTCTCCTCCTTGAGTCTACCCAAGACTCTCAGCGCTATACAATAACCTCCTAATGTCTCCACTCCTCTAAAATCAATGAATGGTGCCTCAAAATGTGAAGCATCTCTCATCATCTACTGATCTAGTGGCCTCCTTGGTGAAATGTCTTCATGCAGTGAGAGATCATCATCAAGAGATGACTGAATATATGAATGGACAGACTTGTCCCTGCTCTCACTGCGCAATCCAGTCTCCCTTCTGGGTGCATCAACCTCATGAAATAGATAAGGATGCATGATCCTCATCACATGATGCTAGTAATCATCCCTATCTCCTCCTTGTATCTCCATAGTTCCACACCTCATCATCAATGGCACATGTAGAACATGAGTTGTGCCTTGACCTCCAAATATGAGATCTTGGGGACTTCCTTGCAAAGATGCAAGAACTCCTCTAGTTGGAGCAAGATCCCATCCTTCCTCTGCATGAGGTGCTATTTCAACTCCAGATTCGACAGCGTTGTTTCCCTCAATCTCCT
Organism: Pinus albicaulis; assembly: GCA_034641835.2. Classification (NCBI taxonomy): domain Eukaryota; kingdom Viridiplantae; phylum Streptophyta; class Pinopsida; order Pinales; family Pinaceae; genus Pinus; species Pinus albicaulis. Next base: position 1,080,423,459 of record CM076575.1, on the reverse strand, counting down.
CAACATGAATGGAAAACCCTCCACTGAATGGATCCTTTTGTGGAAAATGGATCACCATGCCTTCTTGTGCCAAAATAAAAGATGAAGGTCTTGCCTCTGGTAAAGTATAATGCAAAATATCAGCCTCCTTTATGGTTATCTGAAGTGATTTTGAGTCTATGGTTTCCTCCATCACATGCAAGGGTTTTGTTTGTTTATATGTGTTTCTTTCCTCCACATGTGTTTCCGAATTCTTCCTACCAAATCTTTCCATCAAATTTTTAATGAACCTTGCATAGGAAGAAGTATTTGCATTCTTTAAAGTAAAGGACTCAAATAACCACCATGCATAGACCTTACCTCCAAAGTGTAGTGTTGCTACTCTGATGGCTTCATCTTCAGAAATCTGATGCTGCTGCAGAAAGGTGTCTAGCTCTTCCACGCAAGCCCTGGTTGAACATGTAGGGGAACCATCAAAGATAGATAGAAGAAATCTATCCATATTATGCTGCTTGCTCCTCCTCACCTTGACATTGCAAAACTCTGGGAAAGTGATATGATCTCTAAACTTCTGAGTTTGAAATTCATATTCATGCAATAAAACACTAAGAGTTCCCCTCTTAGGCATTCCTTCTTCCTCCCTCTCTCTCATGGAAAAATTGGACATGAGACTGCGCTGCACATCATAGGGTGTGGCTACATGCTCACACTCACCATAAGAAAATCTAGAGTTTGACTCAGTTTCAAACCCTCTTGGAGATCCTGTACATATCTCCCTCTGTATCTTCTTGAAATCTTCATGAATGCTCTCTATAGAACTTGGAAGAAGCTTTGTAAGCTTATCTTCCCTTTTCTCTCCAAAATATGGAGTCTTTTTCCTACTCATCTCGCTGTCTCCTTCTCGATGAGAATAGGAAGTGCAGGGTCCTTCCTCTTCTATCTGCTTATCCTCCTTGGGGAGGTTCTTCATGGATATGAAATATGATGAGATAAAACCCATCCTCTTCAATCTTTTGATCTCTTTGGTTGAGACTCACAGGCTGAGCCAAGAAATTTTCTTTGATACCACTCTAATATTCCAAATTTGGAACAATCTACAATGTGAGGAATATCTTATAATATTCCCAAATTGGAGACCCAACAATATGCAAACACAAAAATGGAGTAGCAGTGACACTCAACTCATATAAATTTGAGAAATATCCATAGCCATCTTGTTAAGTTATAGCAGCAATAAATGAAGACAAGATCTTGAGGAAAAGGTTACTCAAGGTAGGCAATGCTCAGCCTCAAGAAACAAGTACTTAAATCATGATAAAACACTGCTACACAAGTGTGCCCAAGCTATGAATACGCAGTTTTATAAGAGAAACTACATGCTAACATATGTCAAATACATAGATGTACAAATTAACGGCCCATAAAACATTGGGAGTGAAGATCTCAGCTCCCAGAGGGTACCTCAAGTCAATCCTGGAAGGATTGGCTATAATATACAAAATCTGCAAAATGCCGGAGTTGCTGGGTAGCAGCTGCAACTCAGAAAATAGAACTGGATGGAGATGGCTGAAGATGTTGCATCTGATGTAAATACCACCTCCAATGGATCTCTCAAGTGAAAGGCTGATCCTATTACTGAAGATCTCACCCTCCAAATAATCTGCAAAATCCCTATAGCAAATGCTCACTAGAAATAATGCAGTCACTGAAGAAAACTGCGCTCTAGGGGCAATGGAATGAGTTGGACCAATGCCAAGATCTGCAATCAGCTCCAAAGGCTTCCAAACTGATCTCTCAAAGGAAAGAGAGAATCCTCCTCTAAAAAACAAGAGATGGAAGTGGTGTTGTAAACCTCACTGCAACACCCTGCACCACAACATTATTCTGCTGCAGAAATAACGCTGTACTGGAGGAGGATGCTTGGCCTCAAGCTTGGATGCGAGGAAAATTAGTAAAACTCCTTCAAGAGGCTTCTCTATAAAGGATAAGGATTCCTAAGTAGGAGATCCTTGTGCTAATAAGCACTGCAACTCAGCTAAATAGTTGGAGATTGCACAAAGTCTGAATAGACCATAACAATAATACATGACATGAATCACAATGGCTACCTTGCCCTCCTTTTAAAAAAGTGAGACAAATCTCTCCATGGGTCCCACTCATTAGGGTTTCCTCCACCAAATAACCCTCTACCGATTCATACTACGCTGTCTATCAAATTGTTCTCCACCTCCTCTCCCAGCGTTGTTGACTTGGTCAAACTTGACCTTGTCTCCTTGCAAATGTATTCTTTCACACATACGGGTGTGAAATCTAGCTCTTTATGATTATCCATTTGCACATTTGGGGGAATTTATTCATGTTTTAATAAGCATGGGCCTCCTTACCCAATTTTTTAGCTGCTAGGTGATAAAAACAAAATTTTAATATTCCATTTAGCTGTGTGCTAAAATGGGAATATTACAAGCTAAGAAGAATGAATCCCAATTTTTTGCCCTCTATTCAGAAGGAGGTAAATATATTATTCACTGCAGGTATAATAATTCCTCTTTTCTTTTCAAATTGGATGCCTAATCTAGTGCGAGTGAGGAAGAAGACAAGAGAGATTCGCTTGTGCATTGATTTCGAAAATCTCAACAAAGTGTCATTGAAGGAAAATTACCCACTACCGAAGATGGAACATATTCTGGAAAGGGTAGTTGGATCTTCTAGACTTTCATTGTTGAACAGATACATCAGCTATAATCAAAATATTTTTCATCTAGATGATCAAGAAAAGACAGCCTTCACAACACCTTGGGGTACCTTCATGTATGCAAAAATGCCTTTTGGATTGAAGAGCGCAGGGGCTGCTTTTCACTGAGAAATGGAAATTTATTTCATCAATGAAAAGGATGTCTTTTTGGTCATTTATCTTGATGATATCATGGTTTTTTCCAAGATAGATGAGCAACACTTCCAGCACTTGAAAACTATTTTCCAGAGATATAGAAATTTTGGCATATCTCTGAACCCAAAGAAGAGCCTTTTCACTATGGAGGAAGGTAAATTGTTGGGCCATATCATATCAAAAGATGGAATTAGGATAGATCCTTCAAGAATTGAATAAATTCAGACCTTGGACTATCCTAGGATCAAAAATGAAATTCAGTCATTCAATGGCAAAATCAATTTTTTTGAGAAGGTTTGTTCCCAATCTTGTTGAACACTTAAGACAAATTACTGACATGATGAAGAAAGATAGTGAAGGAAAGTGGTCTAAAGAGGCAAATAAATAATTCAATCAAGTTAAGTTGGATTTATCTTATGCTCCTATCCTTATTATTCAGGATTATACACTTGATTTTTTCATTTTTTCATTTTCCTCGGAACATACCCTTGCTGATGTCCTCATGCAAAAGAAAATCAGAATACATAATAGCCCATCACCTTCTTTAGTAGAACCATAAGAGACACATCCTTGAAGTACAACATCATTGAGAAACATGCCTTGGAATTATTAAAAGCATTGAAGGACTTACAAGTCTATATTTTACATTCTCATATCATTGCATATGTTCCAAACGTTGTTGTCAAATATGTGCTTACACAGAATGATCCTAAAGGGCGGCGAGGTGAATGGATCACTGCCATGTTATATTATGACTTGAAGATCAAGCCCACAAAATAGATCAAAGGACAGGTCCTGGCGAAGCTCATGGCGGATTCAAATCTTCATGCCTTGGACATCAATTTTATTGTTGCATTATTTGAAGTACAAGATGCTGAAACATTACTTGAGGTACTTGAAATTTTCTCTATCACCTTGGTATGCTGATATAGTACATGTTTTGCAACACTTGAATCCTCCTCCCGGCTTTCCAAGTAGAAAGGCTAGATCTTTGAAGTTAAAAGCTCTTAAGTATTGCATTCTTAATGGTTTCTTTTGGAAAGATCTGGGTGGAGTATTGCTGAATTGTTTGGTTGAAGGAGAACTTGAAAAAATCATGACAAATTTTCATAAAGGTGACTGTATTGGCCGTCATATTTTTTTGAAGACTACAAATAATAATATCTTAAGGGTAGGCTTCTATTGGCCAAGATTATTTTTTGATGTTTATAAAACCGTCATGAGATGTCATGAATGCCAAATATTTCAGGGAAAGAGGAAGCTCGTTCCTTTACCCTTAAAACCAATTGAATTTCAAGCGCCATTCCAACAGTGGGGACTTGACTTCATTAGCGATATTCATCCTCCATCATCATCTCAACACAAACGGCACTGCCATAGATTATTTCACCAAATGGATTGAAGCCATCACCACTAGGCAAGCTACCGATATTGTTATCATTCAGTTTCTTGAGAATAATATTTTGTCTTGTTTTGGTTACCCACACAAGATCATCACTGAAAACACAACTGCCTTCAAGTCCAAGAAGATGATTTGCTTTTGTGAAAAATATCACATTAGGCTTGGTCATTCAAAAACATACTATCCTCAGGGCAATGGACTTACTGAATCTTCAAATAAAACTTTGGTGAAAATGATAAAAAATATGTTGCAAGAAAACAAGAGGAATTGGCACAAAAAACTTATCAATGCTCAATGGGTGGATAGAGTTAGCACGAAGAGATCAATCAACATGTCACCTTTCTAGCTCGTGTATGGTGTTAACACAATGTTCCCTTCTCTAGTTGTACTGGTGATGAAAATTATGAAAGAGATCAATAGTGAGCCTAATGGAATTCAACGAAGAATCAACCAAATGATCCATCTATAGCAGTTAAGAGATGAAGTCTTCAACCATACTCCAAATCTTCAAGAGAAAATAAAAAATATTTATGATAGGAAGACCAAAGCAGATTATTTCAAGCTTGGGGATGTTTTTCTTCGTTGGGATGCCCAAAATGAAGACAAGAGTAAGCATGGAAAGTTCAACAATATATGGAAAGGACCTTACAAGATAATTGCATTTAGAGGAAACAAAGTATTTTTACTAGAGGATCTTAAAGGGCAAGAAGTGTTGGGATTACCAATCAATGGTAGGTTCCTCAAGCACTATCTAACTTGATCATTTAAGAATAAATCGACTGTCATTGTACATATAATTTTAAATTTGATGCCCCAACAAATAAGGAAGTTGTTGCAGAAGTTTGAAGCCCAAGGAGAAGGCCATGAGACTTCTACATACAAATCATGTTTTCTTTCAAAAATTTAAAAAAATTTCAGTTATTTGTCAAGTCAGAGTCAAATCAATTTTTTTTAGTCAAAGTCATTTCGAGATTTAGTTAATCATTTCCAGTTTTTCAAAGTCTAGTTTGACTCCATTGCCCAATGGTAAGGCTACCCAATCTACGGTGTTCTTGACACCTCCTAAACGAGCTTCCATCCCCAGCTAGAGCCAATGTTAGACCAGGTATGTTAGTGATCAAATGATTCTATCAATTTTTTTCCATTAAGTCATAGGTCAAATTTTTTACTTTTTCGAACCAGTTCTTAGAAATAATTTTGGTCACTGAAGAGGTCTAAACCATGTATTCTTCTCCTTAATTTCATTTATCATCACCATTTTCAAGGTCATCGTCATCATTAGTTTCAAGGTCACCATCTCCATCATCATCATTGAAGAGGTTTAGGGTTAGGTCACTCCATCTCATATAGATCAAAGTCTAGGTTCATTCCTGCCTTTGAAAAACTTTCAAATTTTCACTAAAATTAAGGCGGTAATCCTCCATTTCATCCATAAAAACATAGTGAGGTAGCAATAATGTTTATTAAGTTCAAATAAAGCCATCTCTCTTGTTTCATATGGCTCAAGTTCCAAAAAAATTTCAAACAACTCCAACTTGTTTCACTGTTTCATGAAAAATAACAATTTTGTTTCACTGTGTGATAAAAGGATCCAAAGAGTCATTCTGAATGTAAGAGCTCCAAAGGAGGTCAACCTGACCTTTTTTTCCACCCAAATGCAAAAGGATTCATCCTCAGGTTTTCAGACACACCTCATCTCATTTTAAAAGTCATATCCAATGAGAAATTTTCAAAGGTTTTTGAGAAACACCCTTACTGTTTCATGAAAAGGATATTTTTTTTTTTATAATTTCATTCAAAGGTAAATCAAGACACCTTTCATGTCAATGGGTTCAAAAGAGTGTTATTATATCTTCTTACCTCATTTGAAAGAGCAACCTGTCATCTTCCAAGTTTCATAAAGGGTTAAAAAAGGTCATATGCATATGTCAAAGGGTGTGGATTATTTCACAAATTTGAAAGGTGAACTGTGTTTTCAATGTCTCATTTAAAAATGCGAAGAAAAAGGTTATTTAAAAATTCACGGAGAATGAAGGAAGTCAATTTGTTCTCTTATCCCACGTGAAGGAGTAAAAAGTCACTTTCAAAGCACAAAAAGGTCAAAAAATGTTTTTGTAAGCATCAAAGGGAAAAGGTAAAGGGTCATCAAAGTTTATAAAGGGAAAGCAAACTTCATTTTAATTCATTGTTACCCTTTCCACGTATGAGAGAGCAGCTCTCCACTCCATTTTCCCTCCATAATCTCTTAAGCTCCAAGCCAACCTTCAAATTTTTCTCAAAACCATTTACAAATCATCAAAAAATTCTTTTGTTACGTTTCTGTAGCATCAAAATTCATTTTAGAGTGCTTTTTTATGCTCCTATGGACGTTGCACAGCATTGTTACGCTTTCGGAATGTTGCGCAGGTGCTGCACACTCCCATGTTATGCTCCTGTGACCTCCAAAGACCTGTTACACTTATGCAGATTTCACAAATTCATGTTGCTACACTCATGTAGGTGGCTACTTTTGGTTTTTGAAGCTCGAAACCCTCAACTTTAAAATATTTTGACCTTTATTCCTTGGTGTAGCTTCTTCACAAGGTAAGGTTTCATATTTTTCTTGTTTTGGGTTAGAATTCGATTGTTTTTATAAATATTCCATATCATTTATGCTGTCACCATGTCAGCACTGTCCATATATGCATTTTTATTTTTATTTTTGAAAAACCCTAACCTACCATTTAAATAAACCCTAACCTATCACAAAAACCCTAAACCTACATCCTCCATGCCCCTCTACATATGCCTATCCCCACACATCATCCATGACATGAATCAAACCATTAAAACCCTAAATTCTAAACTATTTTAACACAGTCAACAGTCAAAACTGTGAAAACTAAAGTGATTTTGTTTTAGGGTTTTGAATGACCTAAACCCCTCCATTCGCCTTCATTACACCTTCATTGTGGAGGTAAGGTTTCAGACTATCCACTGAATTTTTGTCGAAAATTTTAATTAGCTCCAAGGCCCTAAAACACCAAAAACACTTTTTCACTAGTTATTATCATAGTCTAAAACTGAGAATTTCCTATGTTTTGAGATTTTGACCACCATAAACTTACCCATTTCTCTCCATTCCACTTTCATTATGGAGTTAAGACACTACCTTATCCACTCAATTTCTCTCAGAATTTTTTCTTAACCCCATGACCCCCATTTCATCTTACCAACTTATTTTAATATTGCACAAGAAATTCTCACTGTCAAAATTGGGAATTTCCTACGTTTTAGACATTTTGATACCTTCCACACATCCATTTTCTCAAATTCCACCTAAAACTTGAAGCTAACACACAACACTACCTACTCGATTTTTTATATAATTTTTCTCAGCTTTAAGATCATCCATTTCATCCACCAAACTCACACCTTCCTATACCCTGTTTTTCTAAATTTCCATTCTCATTCACTCATTTCATTGACACCCTAGGGTTTTCATCATTCTAGTGACAAAAACCATGGAAAATGAAAATAAGAGCTTCAAAGGAGGGTGCCATATTAGGCTTCAGCCATTCACCATGCATGAGATTAATTCTTTTCCATTAGCCAGAAGGTTCTTTCAAAGAACTCAGTGTTTAACATTTTGTGAAAGGCTTATGGAAGAGGGGTATCATCTTCATTTTTCCATCCTTTTTTCAACCAGATAAAATATGTCAAAGGTCACTCTTGAAGGTATGGATATCATCCTATGATCTGACTTAATTGCTTCAGCTACAAGTATCCCCTCTCATGGAGAGAAGTGGTTCAAGGGTATGGACCTAGACATTGAAAACTACAAGCAATTCATCAAGCCTCATGCTAGAGATGATCCAAAATTTCTTTTTCCTTTCAGAAATATTAGAAAAAAATATGCTCCTCTGATGATTTTTATAATGAAGTACTTTACATGTGAAGGAATATTCTCCAGGCTATGTAGGTATCACATTAGGCTTTTGATGCACTTTCCTCAGTCAAAACACTTGATTTTCATCATTATTTATACAAGATATTGATTAAGATGGATGAGAACATTCATAGAAGAAGGGAATATCATCATACTAGTCTCTTTCATCATGGCCTAATCAAGCTCATTGTGTTGCATCACTTGTCCTCCATAAACATGACCTAGGAAGACTTCTTGGAGAGATTGTCAGCAATGCTTTCTGGCCTATTACATCATCACCATAGCCAATGGAGATTGGCTCTTCTAGCATGCATATTTAGCTTTCATATGTCCCTAGGGTTGTGGTATTTTCTCACACATATGAGAGAGGGGAGAGATACTTTTTTGTGCCTAAGTATACCAGAATTTTTCTTACACTTGGCACCCATGATGAGTGATGTCAGATAAAGGAGCAGCCTCTCTTGCATCAACATGATGAGTCAGTGCCATTGGAACTTGATGCATCAAAGCAGAGGAGTTAATATCAGCTCAATACATCATCAAAGAGAAAGATAAATAAATTTCAGAGTTGAAAGAGGCCCTCTCCACTGCCCAATCCCAAGTTACTTTCCTTCAGCATGAAAATTTTCAATTGAAAATTAATCAGCTCCTACAAAGCAAGTACAAATCAGACATGGAGGAAAATAGAGGTAAATGAAAGAAAATTGTTGTTGTTGAGAAAATTCAGGAGATGGAGGTTGAAACACACACAAAAATACCAAGAACAAGAGGCCTCAAAAGGGCACTGGAGCGAGAGAGACATCCAATTCACCAATTTGAAGAGTTGATGTTTGATGAGCTCATTGTCATGGAGATCAATGAGGATAGAGATCTTTGGCTATAAAGAAGTAAGGAGCATATGGAGACATTATTTAAGAAGGATAAAAGGGATCAAAAGCTGCAAAGGCACATGACAAACCGGTATCACACCAAGGATACCATTTCTCAAATAAGGTTGAAACAAGTGAAAAAGAGGCTTAAAGAGGCACAAATAAAGCTCAAGGACAAGGAAAACTTGGATTTATTGGATAAAGCTTCATTAGCTATGTAGCATATATCATACATGTTTCGAAGAATCAACTTTGAAATATTTTGAGCAATTTTTGTATTTTACATAATTTTTTGCAAAATTATGGAAATTTCTCATTGCAGAAGGTTAATAGATTATGATGAATTTTTGTATTGGAGGCATCCAAATGGTGATTTCTTTGCATGGATGGATGGATATTGATTAGTACATCATATATCGGGAACCCTCATGGCATGAAAAGCTGAAATTCCAGAGAAATAATGTTTCTGCCTCCTTTTGGACCCTCTGTTACACTTTTGAGTGACCCTAGGAGAATGGATTTGTGAAGGCCTTCCCATGGTTCATTTTGCAAAATTCAAGATGTTTTGGAAACTATACACATAGGGATAGTTGACCATTTTTTCAAAAGTGTATTTGGAATTCCCAAAGTGCCTAAAAAGTTCCTCCAAAGTTCTCTTAAGCTTCTGCAAATTTTTCTTAAAATCTTCAGTCAAAATTGTCACAGATCAACATTGGATTCCCTCAGGACACTTGTCAAGATCAGAAATGGTCACAAATTCGAGGCTATGAGTTGTCATTAGAGTTATTGGGTTGTTTTTGGCTTCCTATCATGAAGGAATTTGTAATCAATGTAAGGGAAAACACTCCTAGTTTATAGCTAAAAGTCAAGGAATGGTTTCGAACCTTCCTAGAAACTAGGAAATGAATCATCTTTTGCATTTATGATCCATTTTGGATGGTATTTAGACCTTATGAGGTGTAATAGTCTATATTTTCTATAAGTATACTCTCTTTTGTCTTTTTTGGGTTGGATAGTCTCATATTTTGCAATGGAGCTCTTGTAACCAGCTTGTGGAATGAAATCAGAGACAGATTTGTAAGAATTGTGTTGAGATACTTGTGGTATGCATTGGAAAATCTATGTTTCTCATGTTTGATTATTATCATATGCTTAATACAATGTCCACTTCTTCATATATTTCTATCTTATAAGTTTGAGAGAATAATTCATGTTTATGCATGTTGTGTTTTAGACAAGATTAACCATATTATGTTTATTTTCTTCTTAATTGACTGAATTCACCTCAGTGCTCATTCAAACTCTACTCCATCTTCATCCTATACTCAATTACTGATTAATATGTTTCCAAACTACCCATCTTTCCTAACACACTCTCTATGAGTTCACCTTGAATTTTAGACCTAAAAACCTCATTTACAGTCCATTCACTGACTTTCCTATCCAGCGTTCAAAATATCAATTTTTTTTTACGTATTTAAGGTTACATATATAGCCTAAAATCTTATGATATTCAGCCATTCATTTAACTATTTAAAGTGACAAAGATAGAGCGCTCTCTAGTCTGGGTAGGGCTAGCTACCTGACCTAAATTTTTTTCTGTGGTTACCTTTCTCCAATGCTACTATCAGCCTTAGGAAGTTGGGGAGAGTGATAATAGGTGGTGCCCACAAAGAATTATAAAATTAAGTTTCATGGTTTTCTCTTGAAAGGATTTCCACATAAATATTGTGTTCCATGTTCTATAGCTAATATATATATCATTTTTGATCATTTTAATCTAGTTCATGAATGTTTAAATTATTAAATTTGTCTTACATTAATTCACCCCCCCCTTTCTATAAGTGTTTTCTCAACAAAGGTGACTATGGGTTGGAATTTCTTGGAGTACTTGAGAAAGAAATTACATTTCCATATCAATATCCATAGAGGGTGTCCCATTATAGCATGGGAACTTGCATTGGGAAGGGTATTTACTTCAAAGTTAGTATAAGCATTTCTCATACCTTCACTAGCTAGGTATTATGGATTTCATCACCTTATGGGTTGGTTTCAAAATACCCCTTTATCATATAATTTTCTTGTTGTTAGCTTAGATTTACTAGAGGTTTGATCTATGGTTTTTAGTGTCTATTTGGACATAGGTTATTTTATTTCTATATTTTAAAACATCTATTGTCACCATGGATAAATAACCACATAATTTATCACAAATAAAGTGTATTTTTTTTATCACTAGAGGAACAATAAAAAACTACCTCATGGAGAGTGCCCATAACAGGAAATACTCTTCCCACAGACATTGAGAAACATTCGCAAGATTCATGGGATAATGATCACACTGAATTTAAAGTGGAAATTGAAATTCCACTACCAAAATTTAACCCTCCTTTGACTTAATTTTGAACTCCTTCGATCCCATACTCAATTATATAAGTTACCATATTTGATCTGTAAACTTCCATGGATATTACACTGGACAGTTCATCACAACATATCTAATAATATTATGTGTAAAATATAAAATTTTACATTATAACAACTATATTATATTTCTAGATATATATATTTTACTATGAATAGTGCATGCATGCAAATGAAAATTATGCATAAAATAGAGAACGACAAAGTAAAATCTGACACACTCATTGGACACAAGATTTGATCTGGGAAACCCTTTCGAAAAAAAAAACCAACTGGAAGGTGAGATTGCTCTGCTCTTTCTCTATATAGAAATATGGTTGTGAGTACAAATAAGTATGGTTTGTGGCCCATGGACTACTACAATGCACAAATCCTCTCTGTGTGCTCTACCTCCTATCCATGTTGGCTATTTTTTCTCAATTATGGAACAAATGCAGTCAAAAGAATGGAATCCCTTTTCCTCCTAGTGGCCCAGTTATAACACAACCTAATAGCCTACTAGTGGTTAGGTTTGACTACCTCAACCCTTAACCAAAGTTAAAATATAGAATCTTCTAGAGTATTTACATCATAATCACATGGCTAGACATTTTTCGATGAATAATGGGGACTGACGTGACATCCTCCTGAATTATGGGTGTGAAAATAGGAAGGTCAAATTTTGAGTAGCATAAATTTCACATGCAGACTCCGGTTGATGCGCTTCTTGTACCGCTAGAAAGCTCTCTATGTATAGAATAGTACAAAAAAAATTTATGCCCAAATGGAAAATTTTTACCCCCAAAAAATGTCATTTGATGCCTCAAAAAACTCTCTGAAGGTTTCAGACCCTATTTTTCCAAACTAGATCCCACTGGTAAAAATGGTCCCATGAGATGATTCCTCCACATTTTCCACTCCACATGCATCAACATGCATGAAAAATAATATAATGATCCAATATGGATCAAACCTCCCTGTTTTGGGAGATTTTGGTCCCAAAAAGCTTCTACTGAATGAGGTGAGAAATTTTTTCCTCCACCTTTTCTCTATTGTACCATTTAGCTTTACCTACAAGTTGTCCTTTCAACCCAATCTGCCAAAGGTCATTTTGCCCCTGTCTTATAGTTATGGACCTATTATATAATAATGTATCTTCTGTAAACTCTTCCTATGGATCTAAGGCCAAATCCTCCATAGAAGGTAGGACTCGTTCCTCTTCCTGGTCTAGCATGGAAGGCTAGTTGAGTTTCAAATTCTCTACATTCACAAATAAGTAAATGCACATATATGGTGGTAATCTAAGTCGATAGGAATTGTCACCCACCTTTCCAGTATCTCAAAGGGGCCATACCTCAGAGCGTTGATTTTCTTACAAGGCCCCTATAACCTCTGCTTGTGCAAATTTAGCCATACTTTGTCTCCCACCTTGATTGTTTTCTCTGTTATATGCTCATCACTCATGGCCTTATATTTATTCTATGACTTATGTAGTGTCTCTTGTATATGTAGATAAATCTTTCTAATATTTTATACAAAATTTTCAGCTCTCAAGGCACCTCTTGTAAGATATTCCCTCACTCCTCCTTGTTGCCCATATGTGATTTCCAAAGGTGAAGGTGAAAAATATCCAAAAAAAGTTTCAAATGGGGAATTTATTGTAGAAGTATGGACTACTTTATTGTAAGAGTGTTGTATATATACCAACTTTTCATCCCAGGTCTTCAAATTCTTATGGTTGTATCCCCTCAGAAGTTGCACCAAATTCCTATTGACTACTTCTGTCTTCTCATCTGTTTATGGATGGAATGTTGTAGATCTCTTTAACTTCATGTCCATATTCTCCCACAATGTAGTCCATAATGCACTGAGAAATATTGTATCCCTGTCTAAAATTATGCTCCTTGGTATCCCAAAGTGCACCCGGACTTGCCAAAGAAATTTCTTTTTGCTTCTTTCCAATTGATGGTCTTTTTATAGGGCATTATAACGCATATCTTGTTGAACCTATCAACTAACTCAAATAGGTAGTCATTTCCCTTCCTGGTTGTTGTTAAAACTCTCAAAAAGTCCATGGAAATTATTTCCCAAGGAGGAGTGGGTACAGGTAAGGGATGATATAGACCCTGTTTCCTATTTCTAGGCTTGCTGGTATAACAAAGCATGCATCCTTTTATGAACCTAGCTACCTGCTCTTGCATATTTTGCCAATACACATACCTATACATGTTGTCCATAGTATTCCCTACACCAAAGTGTCCTGCAACCTTAGAGGCGTCAGCCTCTCTAATCAGTTGTAATCGCTCAAATTTAGGAACACATAACTTATCCTACCTATAGATTAACACATCCTTAAAATGGTAATCAAAATTGTTGTCACCATTGTGCACATGACTCTGACTCTGCAACTGTTGATGCACCTTCTTGAAGTCCTCATATTATGAATATTACTCTTTGTATGCATCATGGGTAAATGGATCCATGTGAATAAGGTTACCCAAAGCTATGATATTTTATGTGGGTGGACTGGAAAGCATGTCAACCAACTTGTTTGTGTCGCGCTTCTTGTACTTGATCACTAAAAGAAATTGTTGTAGAAACCCCATCCACTTGTAATTCTCGGTCTGCTATAGCTTACTTTGGGCCTACAAATACTATAGTGGTTGGTAATTTATGTGGATTATTGTCTCCTTTCCCATTGGATAGTGCTTCCACTTATTCACCACTTGAACCAACACATAAAGCTCCTTGTTGTAGGTAGGATAGCTAAGAACTACCCCATGAAATACTTCAGAATGGTAGCATAAATGCCTTCCTCCATGCATAAATACCTCTCCCATAACATACCCACTCACATATGTCTCCACTTCAAAGGGGTGCTACAATTTTGGTAATTCCATAACTGGTGCTTGACCAATTTTATTCTTTAGCTCCTCGAAATCCCTCTGTCGACCCTTTCCACACTGGAAACTCTTACCACTTACTATTATGGTGTAAAGTGATGTTGCTACCACTAAAAATGATGCAATGAATTTCTTCAGGTACTATGCTTACCCAATGAAACTCCTGAACTCAAAAACATTAGTAGACGTCGACTATTTCATAATGGCCTCCATCTTGGCAAGATATATCTTCATCTTTCCTCCACTTATCACATACCCCGGATACACCAAATAATGCTGTAAAAACTCACACTTCTTGATATTTTCAAGCACTGTTAGTGCTTCTTTAATTTCTCCAACACTTGCGTCAAATGTGATATGTGCTCTTCCCAGGTAGCATTGTATACCATTATTTCGTATAAATATCCAATAATAAATGACTCTATAAAATTGAGTAGTAAATAATTAATTAATTTCATAAACATAGCTCGTGCATTACATAAGCCAAATGGAATGACTAACCACTCATATAAACCTCTCCTGGTTTTGAGGGCAGTCTTCTAGTTATCTTCTTCTTTGATTCAAACCTGGTGATACCCAGACTTCAAGTATAGCTTAGTGAAATATTTTTCTTGCTGCAGTTGTTCCAACAAATAATCTATTCTAGGTGGAGGGTACCTATTCTTGAGTGTGATTTTATTCAATGCCCTTTAATCTATTCACATCCACCAAGTCTCGTTCTTCTTTGGCACAATGATTATGGGTGACCCACATGGTGATGTACTCGGTCGAATGACACCCAGTTCTAGTAGATGTTGCAATTGTTTCTTCAACAAATTTTCTTCTATAATACACTACCTATACAACCCAATGTTTGACAATCGGGAGCTTGACAAAATTTTGATCTCATGCTCCACTTCCCTTAGGTGGAAACCTTTTAGGCTCTTGGAACACATCCTTGTATGCATGTAGAAAATATTTTAGTTATCGTTTTTGTTTCTTAGAACAACCCTCCAAGGATGCCTTGCCTCTTACTTACTCCTCTATAGATTGAAATTCTCTTAAAAACAATAAAACATACTTCTTGTTGGAACTAATCTTTTCCTTGGCTTGGTTGGCACTTACCAGTGAAATATTTGACTTGCCTTTGTGCACATTGATGATGAATGATTTCTCGTCCTTTACAAGATGGTACTGATTGACTCTTCGAATGAATATTTCATCTTGCATGTACATGTAGGGAATTCCAAAAATGACTCCACATACATCAAGGGGAACCACATCTAGTTCTAATTCATCAATAAATCAATACTGATAGAAATCTAATTTTTCACTGTTTTGTTAACTTTAGCTCTAGATCCTTAGTTACCCATCCCAATGGATATGGGTTTGGATGATCGTGAAATTCCATCCCCAAGTTCTTGAACAAATTTGCTAGAATTATATTCGCCTGCTATCCCACGTCAAACAGAGCATCAATCTTGGTGAGTCTTGACCTATATCTTTATATATAATAGTTTGGTCATTTATTTCTCTTTTTTTTGTTGAAGGCTACTTAGATTCACCTCCTTCTTCACTAAATACAAATGATCTTGTCATACACATTCAAGCTACTTTCAAATTGGTTACTCTAATATGTGGCCATGATATTCTTCTTCTTATTGTATTTCTTTTTCTTCTTTAGGTTTATCCCTGGATGAAACTTCGAAAAGTTTTCCTCTATATGGTCGTTAATGTTGCATTTGTTGATAGGATATTTGCACTCATGTGTTGTGGCTACCATATTTTTATCTTAAATTCCCCCCTTTTTCTTCTCCTTTCCCCTCTTAGAAGCATCGTTTTTCTTCTTCTGCTTCAATCGCTCTCTCTTCAAGCCTATGTTCTTTAGGTACTATGCCAACTGTAACCAAGCCTCATAGGCTAATTTGGGCTTGAAAAAAATCACTTCCTCCTGTAGATGGAAGTCTAAACCCCCCAAATAGTTGAGGAATATAGTCTTTGGGGAGATACCCAACATTATGGCCATATTTTTGAAATATGTGGTGTACTCCTGCATGTTTTGGCCAAAAATTTTTCTGAAGTAGTGCCATTGGATCCACTGGTCCCCTACATACCCAATAAGCTTAAAATATGACTTAATTAGTGTTTTGAAGTCCTCCCACTTATTCACTAGTGACTCTCTCTCCAACCTCAGGGTCTCCATGTGGCTCTCCCACCAAGTCAATGGATGGACCTCTAATTTCAGTTGTGCAAATGAAATATTCTATCCTTCTTCAATTTGATGGATGCTGAAATAAACTTTCAGTTGCTCCAACCAGTGATTCAAATTCAGAGAATCGATATTGACCTTTTCTTCCATTTTAAACAAGGACTATGATTGATTCACAACACTCAAACTGGGTTGATCTTTTATGGGGTTTTCTTCAGTTGGTTCTCTGTTTCTTCACGATCTCCCGATCCTCATTCTAATTTTTCATCTGCATTTGAACCACCATTTTCTCCAAATATCCAGATATTATTACTTCGAGCCACCATGAGGAGGTTTACATTGTGATTTATATCTGCAACTTGTTTTTCCAGCTGTGAAAGCATCACCTCTACAAGATCGTGAAGGTCATTCACAAATTCATTGACCATGATTAGGGTTTTACGATTTTCAACTCCACTAATCTAGATCCCTTGAAAATATACAAAAAATACCCAAATAAGGCTGATATGATACTAATATGATTTGTAAATTGCTGTGGATATTCCACTAGACAGTTCTTCACAACAAATTTGATAATATTATATTTGAAATTTGAAATTTTACAATATTACAATTTTATTAGATTTGTATATCTATATATGTTTCTATGAATAGTGCATGCATTCAAATGAAATTTATGAAGAAAATAACAAAATAAAAAATGAGATGTCTCACACACATTAGACACAATATTTACTTTGGGAAACCCTTTCAGGAGAAAAACCCAGCTGGAAGGTGAGGTTGCTTCGCTCTCTTCCTCTATCTACAAATATGACTTCTAATACAAAGAAGTATGGCCTGTGGCTCATGGGCTGCTACAATGCACAAATCCTATGTGTGTGCTCCACCTCCTATCCCTCTTGGATATTTTTTCTTAGCTATGGAACAAATTCACTTGAAATAATGGAATCCCTTTTCCTCCTAGTGGCTTGGTTATAACACAACCCGATAGCCTACTAGTGGTGAGGTTTGACTACCTCAACTGTTAACCATAGTTACAATATAGACTCTTATAGAGTCGTTTACATCATAATCACGTGGGTAGCCCCTTTTCCATGAATAATGGGGGATGATGTGACATCCTCACGAATTATAGGTGTGAAAATAGGAAGGTCAACTTCTGAGTGGAATAACTTTCGCATATGGAATTCGATTAACATACTTCTTGTGTTGTTGGAAAGGTATCTATGTGTACAATAGCATGAAAAGGTGCTATGCTAAAGAAGCAAATTTTACCTCCAATAAAGTTCGTTTGATGCTTCAACACATTCTTGAAAGGTTTCATACCCTATTTTCCAAACTGGGTCCCGCCGGTAAAAATGGTCCCATGAGAAGAATCCTCTACTTTTTCCACTGCAAATGCATCAATATGGATGACACACAATATAATTATCCAATCTGAATCTCTATTAGTGAAACTTACTATTTTTTCAATAACTTTCACATTATTTCTAGTGTAAGTGACTCATCTAACATACACATACTTCTTCCTTCCACAACCCCCACCCCCACCAATAACCTATGATGTCATCAAGGTTCCATTATATTTATTCCTTTCCTTAACTTAATGGAACAAGTACTTCCACCACTGTATGTAGCACATATTATTTCTCTATTTTTGGAATGTTGCTAGTTACAACTTTTCCTTAAATAGGTATGACTAGTGCTAGTACATCCATCACTTCAATGTCAATGCATACTTCTATTTTGTATTTGATGAGAGGAAAATCCTTGGTATTAACATTGTATGTGGATTCCCATCTACTTACAACATCTCTTTAGGCAACTCAAAAATGTTGAATGTTGGTTTTTCTTTTAGTTGAATAGTCCTAGTGGGTTAAGGACTCCTACCAATCTTTGGAGTGATAATGTATTAAAGGGTCAATTGTATTATTAGGTTATCCATACATTTGGACAAAATCATAATCATCGAATTCATTGTTAGTATGAATCTTGATTCGAGGTGTATGAAAAAAGACCACTTTAGCTGCGCATAACAAATAACCCTAACAACAGAAAAGATTGTTCATATCTTCAGATCTGCAATTAGCTGATCAAGAAAAATGCTGCAAAAATCTAGATCTATGCATTAGAAGACATTAAACAGTAGAAAAATAAGATTTACTCCATAGATCCAATAGACAAGACAAGAATATATCCAATGAAATTTTTATTAATGGGCACTTGGGAGGAAAACACAAGAGGGTGTTCCCTGTTCTCCTCAATGGGATGGGTTCTTGTAAGTCCTCAACACTTCAGATTTAGAATTCCTCTCTCTTGATGGTGTAGAAAACCCAGAAAAAAAATGGAAAAATATGGCTATGATAATGGATCAATTGTGAGACCAAGATTTGAGATCCAGAGTGATCTTTAGACAACAAAAGGTGACAAATGAATGGAAAAACCCTTCTATTTATAACAAAATATTGAGTTAGCCTAGAGATTGGTGCATAATTAAAATATTATTAACCAAATCTAGATCCAACTTTTATGGAATATTTTATTATATTTGTTGGAGGGAAAAGGAATTTGACTTGAGTCAAATCCCCTTATTTGTAAATAATAAATAAATAAATAATTTATTTATCATTTTAAGGATGTGATTAAGTAATAATAAATAAATAAATGATCTATTTATCATTTTAAGGATATGGTTGAGTAATAATCAAATAAATGATGATCTATTTAATTATTTAAGGGTGAATTAGTCATATTTAACAAAGAATATTATTTAGATAAGATTTAAACAATTATTCTTAGAAAATAATAAGATAAATAATGATTTATCTAATTAATTTCCTTGTTTTGGGTTAAATATAACCAGAAATATTAATTAAAATACTGTTTAATTAATTATTTCTTGAGGAAAATCAAACAAATGTATATTTATTTAATATTTCCTTATGGGGTTTCTTGCTTAGACCATAAACAACTTAATAAAGGTGATTCACGAAGTTATTTTCATAGTGAAAGAAATTTTACTTGGAGTAAAACTGGTCTTACATGATGTACTTGGGTCCATCTAATGATAATAGGTTAGATGACCAAAAAATGGTGTAACAGATTTCCCCCCAATGTGCGAGCGTCAGTAGCTAATCGTATGACTGAAGTATGTTGTAAGAACTCAATCACTAGACATCGAAGGGGAAGTCAAAGAGAGAGAAGTATAAGGTAAACCAAAGTTTTGAAAGAAATAGACCCTGAGGAGGCGACTTTCACGTGTGACAAGTCTTTTTAATGAGTGAGTACCTGCTATAGGTGGTGGGGGAGGCATACCTATGCCCGCCGAGGCAATAGTACAAACAATAAGGCACCTCGAAAACCACGGAACGCAATAATGAAGTATATGTTGGCCTAAACATGAGCCAGATAAATAACATGATAATGAATCCCACATACATATTGTGCCTGGGATAACAGCCAGGACTTTGTACAATAATATTTGAGTTCATGAGATATAAATACAACCTAGATGCCCTTGAAAACAGGAAAGGGCTCTAAAAATCTGACTAATACATGCGAACAAAAAGGCAGTGCAATCGGCTAAGGCCGACATCATCAAATGTATAGAGTTGCATCGAAGGCTGTAATGAAGATGTCATCCAAGTGTGTGGGGGGATACCTGTAGGGCCACCCCCTCATGACGACTGAGACATCTCACACACACCCGGGAATTATCGATGTCAGCTACTGCATCACTGAACCATCGAGTATACGGATCTTGATCATGCTGAAAGGAGCTGGAGCTGAGAAAAAATCAAGTCAAAGGGAATTAAGGAGTCCCTTTTCCTGATCCGAGGCACTGAACAAGAGTGGAAGATGGAACCAAGGTACATCGCCCTCTAGACCTGTCTTCTGGAATGAATGAGCTAATGTCGACAGAAGGAGGTCCACCATAGGTGAGGCAAAAAGGGATCCTCAACTAAGGCACGAGAGAAAATAGTTGAGTGACTGACAGACTGACACAAATGATGATGATGAAATGGGGGGGAACTAAGTAGCGAACGGACGACTTCCCTTGTTAGAGCATAAATGGCATGGATGACCTGGCAGCAACTGATACAATATCATGAGGGATAGGGGACAGTGGGACTGAAGGTTATAATGTGAGACACGAGAGAGGGACCAAGCAATGAATGATGGAGGACTATGGTGAGATGTAAAGGGACTCGGGATAGACTTCATAGAAGCAATGATGACTCTACTCGGATGCTCTAAACAAGGGTGACTCGATGGTGCTGCCACATATGTAAAGGGTCTAATGGGGACCATAAAAGCGTGAGTACAAGATGGTAACTCACGACAAAAGTCGACATGAGCATGGAAAAGTATGGAGGCAACATGGTGTCCCCAGTACAAGTGTTTCAAGTGAAGAAATTCGATTTTGAGGAAGGGTGAAGTATTAAATGAAAAAATCTAATAGATACCCATTTTAGGGCTTGGTGAGTTCTTTCCAATGGTATATACAGTTTGTGAAATTGAGCTACATTTTGGTCACAGTAAGCGAAAGAAAAATCATGGGTTTTCTTTTAATAGGGCATTTTCCTTCCAGATTCACTTATTTTCCGGTGGAGCTGTGGTGAATGTCATGAGGAGAGGAGGCCTTAAATCTTGCGAAAATTGTAGCGGATAAACCGATCGTTGGAATTTGAGATATATTAGTTGTAGGGAAGAGGCATAATCCTACTCTTTCATTTCAGTGGATTGAAATTTCAGCTTAGGTACCCAAAACTCATGAACAGGTCAGGTCGCACTTTCTTGGGGTCTGTTTAGCGACTTGGGTAGGAGGTACTGGGTAGAAAGTTGCTACATGTCCCAGGGAATGACCTGGAAAGTGTGACCTGTTAGAGAAAGGGGGTTTCAATGCTGTTATGGGCTGAGATCTGGGATTTTATGGTTGAGGGGCATGGGTGCCCCCGGGCATGTTATAGACATGCCAAAATGTATTTAGAAAAAGGGAGATCTAAACACATTTTAATGATGTGGTGTGCCACTCTTTTTTGGTATGGTTATGCAGTTTGAGAAAGGAAATAGACAATTACTAATCTCTTTTGGTACTACATATACGAATCAAATGGACTTTACATTTTTGGGTTGGCATACATGGTGTTGTTATCCCAAAGGTAGGGCTTGGGGATAATGGACTGATGTTCACCCAAAAAAATCATAGTTTGGTCAACCACAATGTCTATGAGATTGGGTTGCTGATGTAATATGAAGGAATGATGAGGGGTATCATCCCTAGAGTGATCTGAAGTGATATGGGACTCTATAGATTCTTCTAAATGTGGAAGAACAATGGGACTAGAGTCGACACGACTAGATTCACTAGGAGAGTTGTGGGGAAGTCTCCAAGGGGAATTCTACCAACAGTCTCATGGATGATGATAGGTAGAAAATGGTGGGCGAAGGCTCCGTTATCTCGACATCAAGAGGGGGAATGTCAATGGGAGCATTCGTGTCCTCTGGTTTTGCCGAAGCAAAACGCGCAAATATGGGAGTGGTGGACTCGTTGGGCTTGGCCTCGAATTGGAAAACCACTTCCAAGGAGGAGTGGTACTCTTCAAGGCAGGGACAGAGGTGATTATAGTGGCCATGGAAATCACACAAAGTGCAAGGGTGATTTGTGCACAAAGACTTGAGTTTTAGGACTGAATCCGGTATAGTGACATATACCTCTATGATATCAGACTCCAAAAACGTCTCATTGACCATGGACTTAAGGTGAGGCAGCTTCGGACAAGTATGGGTGGCATGGCTGGTGACATCACACAAAGCACATTGGGTGGTACGCTTTGGAGGCCGAAAAGGGGCATGTTTTGTTGGGGCAGTCTTGTCCTTTGACGCCCCCTTGCGAGCTTTACCCTTCTTACGCGAAGTGGTCGCAACGGGAGGTGGTTCCTGTTGAGGTGAATGAGGCACTATTGGAGTGGAGGAATTCATAGGGACCGGTTGGACCGAGGTCAAAGCAAGATAAGGTTTTGGTTGACCAGGTGGGGTAGCGGTTGGAGGATTGAGGTACCAGACGGGAATCCAAAGGGTCAGGTTAGGAAGAGAGAGGGTGGCCATAACAAGTACTATGTACACTCCTGGTGGGGGAGCTAGGAATGGTATCTAACCAGAGGGGTAATGACCAGGCGGGATGGCTCCAAGATGGTGAGGAACCGTTCCAAGAGGGTATAAGGGGTCATGAGTACCAGTTGAAGGTGAAGGGCTAGGAGAAGAAGGTTCAAAAGGCTGATCAGAGGACATCATGAGAATTTGGTAATCAGGGGAACTAGATGGAAGAGGTTGAGTGGCCACCTGAACTTCAGTTGGTTGGGTAGCCAAAAATCCCTGTTGTGCATCCACCTGCACCTGGGGGGGCGGTGACTACTGTTGCGGGGGTTGAGAAGGCGATGGAGGTAGAGGTGTTGATGTTGGAGGAGCTGGAGCGCCAAGCTGCGGATACAGATAATGAGGGGGTTGGGTAACAGTGTGGTAAATAAGAGGTTGGGCCAAAAGAGGAGGCATGTCGTATCCTCGTTATGTGCTACCAGGAGGGGGAAAGGTGTAGGAGGTGTTGCCCCCCCCAGGAAAACCATAACCCATGGGAGGTTGAGTGTATGGATGAGAGAGAGCTCCAACGATACCATCAGCGGCATGAGGTGCCTCCAATGCATTGGCACCACTAGGTCTGGGGAGATCAGGTAGAATGGTATAAACATAACCCGTATGATCGTAGACCAGGGCATATTTTAACGCCATTTGGAGGGCGACTTCTTCAATTTGAGGAAAATGCGATGCGACATCTTTTCCAATAGCAGGCAAGAGATATCTAAGGAACCAGTCCATGTAGACACGGTCTTTGAAGGTAGGGGATTAACATAGGCTATTTCATCTCCACCATTCCCGAACATGATCGGATAGGCGGGTCACAGAAGATTGACGAAAAGAAGTCAAAATTTCGATGCCAGTGTCATAACGAAGGGAAAGCTGGAAGTAAGATAAAAAAAGCCCGGGAAAGAGTCACAAAGGTGGTATGAGAGGAAGTGGCTTGATCAACATACCACTTAGAAGCTTCACCAGTAAGCATTCATTGGAACAATCGAAGATGGACAGAGTCATCGATAATGGAATTAGACGAACACCACATGTGGAAAGATCTAACATGATTTGAGGGATCGTGTCCAGCAAGACCTTCAAACTTTGGGATGTCTGAAGGGAGCTTTGTTGACATAGCAGGCCAACTAGCATCATGGTGTATAGGGTCATTTATCAACTGGTTGAAGTCGGGGAGGTTAAGGCCTACCATGAAAGGGAGCAAGGGTGCAGCCAGGGTAGTGTTCGTTGCGGTCCCACTAGTGGTATTCCCGATGGGAGGGTCGGGGTTACCACCAGTATTAGGTCCTGCACCAGACATGGTGAAGGTGACAGGGGGAGAACCGAAGGCAAAATGAGAAGGAGAACCCAAAGGACCAGAAGAAGATTCAGAGTGTAGACTCGGTTGAGGACTAACTCGAATCCTATGCGGACGAGTAAGTCTCCATACCAGAAACTAATGATGAAGGCCAAGAATTCTCTGAGATAAACGCCTTGGTGGCGCAATGGTGACGATACAAACACGACACAAGGGAAAAAGAGACCAACAAGGGTAGGAAGGTGCAGGATAAAATGATTACAATGCCGAAACAAGGGCAAAGAGGTGCAGGATCAAATGATTTCAATGTTTTTAGAGTCTTTGCTTGGCGGTGTTAACCAAGCCCTTTTTCACTTAGGGTGTGTGTGTAAAAGTGTGTAAATTTTAATTTTTAAACCCAGATGTTTGTAGAGAAAAAAGAAAAAGTTTGTTGTATAAATGTAAATAAACCTGCAAATGTTTGTATATAGGCCTGCAAAACAGAAAATAAACAACTGATAATGCACTATTCCAAACCCAAGGAGGCGGGTCTCTCAACAACTAGTCTATAGGTGAGTAAAAAAAAAAAAACTAATCTGAACACACTAAAAAATGCTAATAGATCTAGGGTCAAGAGGGACAGAGATCTAAAAGACAAAATCTGCTGGAAAGTGGTGCAGAAAACAACAACAAATCAGAGGAAAATTGTTATAAAAAATAGTGGCAAAAGGCCATCTCCAAGAGGGAAGCGGAGTGCCCCCTAAGGGAAAACCCAAAAAAAACTAAATGAGGGGATTTGGATGGATAACAAGCCAATCTGAATTGGATCTGAAGATGAGGTATCAGATCTGAAAAAATGGCTGAAAACTCTGAAATTTCAGACAACCTGCAATAGCAAACACCATTCCACAAAAAGTAGAGGGTACTAAATCCCTAGGGGGCTAGGTTCCCACTTATTTGAGTGAAACAGAACAAGTACAGGTGCAAAACGGGCAGAGACAGAGGTCAGAAAACCCTGAACAGAGGCTCAGAAAAACCCAGAAAACTTTCAGAAAAATCCCTGCAGAAAGTACAGGTCACAATTTTCAGCCTTTTTTAGTAGAGGTTGCACTTTTTGGACTGTATAGTGTGCCCTGGAGGTCCAGGTCACAAGTTTTGGACAGAAAAGTGCGACTTGCACTTCCGACACTCTCGGCAACAAGTTTCAGAAAAATTTGTCGTCTCAGTTGTGGCTGATGTCGTTCACCTGCGCAATGGGTTCGAAAACAAGCAGAAGTTATAATTTTAATCATTTTAGGGTTTTATGGATTAAAAAAAACATCAAGAATAAGAAAAACAAGGGACTTAAGAGAAATCCTAGGGTTTGAAGCAGCTGGATATGCAAGGATTAGAAAAACGACAGCGGTCATAAAGGTAAACCCGTGTGGAGTCGCCAATTGTTAGTATGAATCTTGATTCGAGGTGTATGAAAAAATACCACTTTAGCTATGCATAACAAACAAACCTAATAGCAGAAAAGACTACTAATATCTTCATATCTGCAATTATATGATCAAGACAAATGCTGCAAAAATCTAGTTATATGCATTAAAAGACATTAAACAGTAGAAAAATAAGATTTACTCCATAGATCCAATAGACAAGACAAGAATATATCCAATGAAATTTTTATTAATGGGCACCTGGGAGGAAAACACAAGAGGGTGTTCCCTATTCTCCTCAATGGGATGGGTTCTTGTAAGTCCTCAGCACTTCAGATTTATAATTCCTCTCTCTTGATGGTGTAAAAAACCCAGACAAAAATGGAAAAATATGGCTATGATAATGGATCAATAGCCAGACCAAGAGTTGAGATCCAGAGTGATCTTTAGGCAACAAAAGGTGACAAATGAATGGGAAAACCCTTCTATTTATAACAAAATATTGAGTTAGTCTAGAGATTGGTGCATAATTAAAATATTATTATCCAAATCTAGATCCAACTTTTATGGAATATTTTATTATATTTGTTGGAGGGAAAAGGAATTTGACTTGAGTCAAATCCCCTTATTTGTAAATAATAAATAAATAAATTATTTATTTATCATTTTAAGGATGTGATTAAATAATAATAAATAAATAAATAATTTATTTATCATTTTAAGGATATGGTTGACTAATAATCAAATAAATAATGATTTACATAATTATTTAAGGGTGAATTAGTCATATTTAACAAAGAATATTATTTAAATAAGAATTAAACAATTATTCTTAGAAAATAATAAGATAAATAATGATTTATCTAATTAATTTCCTTGTTTTGGGTTAAATATAACCAGAAATATTAATTAAACTACTGTTTAATTAATTATTTCTTGAGGAAAATCAATCAAATGTATATTTATTTAATATTTCCTTATGGATTTTCCTGTTTAGACCATAAAAAACTTAATAAAGGTGATTCACTAAGTTATTTTCATAGTGAAAGCAATTTTACTTAGAGTAAAATTGGTCTTACATGATGTACTTGGGTCCATCTAATGATAATAGGTTAGATGAACAAAAAATGGTGTAACAGTCATAATACCTTTAATAGTACTTTTTTCCTTGGGTCCAATACCCTTAGGGGAAATAATCCTTTTGGAAACCCTTTTTTCTCTAGGATCACTTCTCCTAAGGTTAATAATCCTATATGAGGTACCTTTGTCCACTATGGAACTCTCCCTTGGGGTAGAAATCCTTCTATGAATACATGTTTCCATAGGGCTCATTACCATGGGGGAAAAAATCCTATTGAGACATTTTATACCACTAGAAATCATCGTATTGCGGGGGGGGGCTTTGGATCTTATTAATAGGGATAAATGACCCAAAATTATTCACAAGGTTTCTCTTCAGTATGAGGTCACAATTAAATGTCACAACATTTTGGATATGAGATCCATCTATATTCTGGCCTAGCAATCATGTTTGGTTTGTTAAATGTTATGATATATTGAATGATCATCACAATAGGGAGCACACAAACTAAACTAAAAAACTATTTATTGGAAAAATAAAACTACAGTAAACTAATTAAACGTTGAAAGATATAATAGAACATAAACATTCGAGTTTCTAAACACAACAAAAGCCAATCAAGAAAATAGTTTGTTGATTTTCTAGCAATGTAATGTTTAATTTATTAGAGCACATAAATAATAGTTAGTATCTGTTATAACAAGTACTCATTGAAGAAAAAAACAAAAAAAAATTAGTAACAACAGGAGAAAGAGATATCTAGTTCAAAGAATAATCCATTAGCTAACAGCAAAAAAATCTCACAAAATGCACACACAAATGAAAATAATTGAGGTTAATCTGAAGAGTAATCACAATGCATTTTGAGTCACAATTCTGGTAGAGACCTTTTTTGGCTTCTCAATATTATATTTCAATAAATACATTTACACTAGCTTCCTATATCCTGTCTTATAAAATCTACAACATTTTACTAAATAATTGAAAGTTCAAAAGTAAACAAGTTCAAGAATTAAAAAAAAGGCCCTTATTACTATGAGTTCACATCATTTATATATTTGATTAGTAACCGCCCCTAAGGATTGTTGGACTTCAACTGGGAAGTAACAATCACTTCATATCCTCATTATTTTAAAATGCAATTAATAAAAATAGTTTGTAACTCCTAAATATTGAGGAAGACGGGTGCTATAATGTGATTAGATCTTCCATAGGGACACTTAGGACTTATTGAAGATAATAACAAAGATCTTGTAATATGAATAAAACATCTCAATCCTCCTAGGTAATAAATTCTCCATGGTGACATGGAATTCTGACATGCTCTATCAGAGGGTTTGCACATATTTCTTTAGTGATACCACTAGGTATCTTCAAACTATTTTCTACTTTGAGGACTCCACAACGTGTTTCTTGAGATTTTATTTTGTGTGCTTGTTTGAGAAAATAATAAAAGACAACTCTTTAGTAATTGAAATCTCTTACAACTACCTATCTACTTATTCATATGGTATAAATTCTTCTTGGGATGCAATGACTAGTAAATTATTCATTTTGATTAATATATCAACCAAGGAATAATGTTATTGGTGCTAAGCTATGGGTTTGGAGATGTATTTCTCCATTTTTTCCTAAATATTTAGGGCCCTATTGACAAGGATGGAGTCATATGTCTGTTATTATTCACATATCCTAGGGACCATTGTTGGAGCATTTGGATATTCTTTAGGCCATTTCTATAGGTGGTTTATAGCATTTTTTACTCCTCGCAGTTGATTGCCTCTTTCCTAATCTAATTCCCACAGTGGAAATGGCTTGAAGGATATATTTTGGAGCTACTAGAGGCATGTGTATACTTATTTGACAATGACCTTGTAATATTTATGCATTTTCAAGGCACAAGATATGTAATATTCCATGTTGGTGACATATTACTTCAAATTTTTGTGTCAACCTTTAATGGCTTGACCTACTACTCCAACTCTACTATGACAACATATTTCTTCTTCAAATATTAAAGGGGGTATTTCATATTTCTGTTAATGGATAGAGAGAATTATGTGCCTATTAATTCCCTATCAAGTGGATCTTTCCTGGTGTTTGGAATAATGAGCCTTTCTATGGTGACTAACACTAGATGTAGATGGGAACTTGACTAGGTCTTCTAATTGTGCTCCACTACCTTGTTCAGGATGTGATATAGATAAATTTTCCTAGGTTAACCACTTTCCTCTTCCATTTTGGTGTGATTACCATCTCTATAACTAGAAAGTGACCACTTGTGATGGTAGGAACTACTAGTTAAAAATTTTCAATGTCCATGGAAGATATGCTTTATTTGACATCTTATTCTTGTGCTTCATGCTGGGCCTTGGGAACTTATCCATTTGATTTGGACTTGACTTCTTGCTACTATCTATTCTCTTCTTCTTCATTTGATTTTCTCCTTTCTTCCTTTTATTTTTTCTTTCATTCTTTTTCCATACTCATTTCTTCCTCTTCCTTATTCTTGAGCTCAAGCTCTTGGGCCATCCTGGTGCTTCTTACTTTGGCCTCAACTTTTCTTCCTATCAAACAAACTACTTCCTACTATGCAAATTATTTCTTGGAAAGGATTTATCTTTCAACTTGGGTTTTATCTTTCTTTTTTTCTTGAGATGAATTATATCTTATCCTAAAAATAACATAGAGAGTTTCAAGGCATTTTTCAATTTATCTTCCTTAGTCCATGTCTCTAATTGGTAGTCCCAATTGTATTTGCACTCCTTACATTGATTATTTACCACAGAGCTAGGATCATATATGCGAAAATTCAGATCCCCAAAACATAATGATTCCATAGTGGTATATTTTTCTATGGGTTCTTTCATGCATTTTAACTGATAGGGGCCTAGGTGTAATGGCATGTGTGGCCAGGGAGCCTTATTATCTCCTGAAAGTGATCCACCTACTCCTTTGCAAACCTAATATGCTATTTCTTGTAGTATCATTTGGTCAATTTGGTAGTAGATGAGGAGGTTTTATTTCTCCATATATTATCAGATATGTGCCCCCTAATCAACAAACCAATTGCTAACTTTGAAAATCAGTTGTAAGACCCTTTCAATCATACACGAAGCATAAAAAATGAATAATTTTTCATCCAATTGGATTAATCATGGCAAACCTTGGTGTAATACTGGATGTAATGAGATTCCCATATGAATTTGCAATAAGTGTGCATTGGATTTTCTTTCATTGACCAATTCCATTCCATTATTGGGAATACGTGCTTGCCACAAATGATCTCCAACTAGGAGGATGTCATGAAGAACTAAGGATATTTTCCTTCCTTCAGGTTCTAAGCTTGTCGAATAATTTAGGGTGAGAGAGGGGATATCAACCTATTTGATGCTTCCCTCGATTACTACATAATACATCAATGGGACCCATCCTTCATCAAAGGCTTCTTCATAGGGATGACCTTACAACTTGCAAAACATGGAAGTCACTAGATGAAAGGGATTATTTAGCGGATTGGTAGGGTACTCCTTCTTTGGATATGACTTGAAGGTTCCTTTGTTGGTCCACCATCTCTTCAGAAGCTCTCTATGAAAGGTCTTGAAATATGATAACCAACCCTCATCAAAGGATATCTCTTCCTTGGGGAACTTTTAATACATCTCAATTTCAAAGGCTCTAAATGAGTAAATATGCTTCCTAGATATCATCATGCTTCACCAGAAAGAAACTACATATGCACATGGGAAAACAATGGTATGAGCATCCACATTGTGCAACAAAGGCTTCCTAATACCCCTGTATATATTTGAGTTTGAGTCAAATGGAGGTAGGTTTTCCCTCTAAAACAACTAATACAACGTTTTCCATCCTTTTGTTATATATCTATTAATGAAGCATGGGGTATCCATAAAATTGGGACCAAACGAGTTGGTAGGTGACTATTCATCTAAGGTATTAACCGTAAGGGATTTGTAGGTCATGGTTTTGACACGTACATATCTTAAATGTAAAATCCATTAAAAAAACAATACCCATTATTAATATCAACTCACAATGTTAAATATAGGGAAGTAAGAGGCATGGGATCAAGTATAGCAATGCTTTTGTATTGGCTTATTCTTTTACTTTTCAGTCAAGCCAAGGACTTTGGGTCTCAGTCGTGAGGGAAAAAGCATGGCTGGTAAAGAGTGGCAAGGAAATTTTAATTTATGAGATCATAATCTTGACCATGATGTCTCCATATTTTGTTGCAAAGATGATTCTTTATACTACAAAGGACGAGGTTTGGGTTTTTTGTAGAGAAACCCATATGATCATGTCTTAAAGGGGAATGACTAGTGTGATAGTGAGTGATATTGGAATCGAGATGCATAAAAGGTGTGTTATAGGGAGGAACCCTAGGTGACTTGGTGAGGTTGACTCTAAAAAGTGAAGAGAGGAAGATTTCAATGTTATTGGATAAGGAGAAGGAGAAATATAGGGGTTTCATTATCATTAAAAATTAATCCATAGTCTAAAGAGCCATATCATGGCTGCTATGGCATAATTCTAGAATTGAATAAAACAAGGAATGGTAGAGATTAGATAATTGGGAGTGTTTATTTATTATAAACTTGTTAAGTATATTCTCTCAAGAAGAATAAAGGAATTTATGGTGTTTCCATGAGTGCAGGGGAGCGTGCAAGGTTAGGGTTCGATGGGAAAACTTGAAAACATAACCTATGGCTTCAATAAAGTATCTTTGATTTCACGATCAATGCGAAAAGGGGAAAACTAGTCGATATAACATAAGAGATAGAGGAAAATGTATTCAAATGGTTGATATGGATGATTTTATTCAAATAAAAAATAACTAAAAACCAAAATTCAATAACAAAGTGGGATATATTT
Organism: Pinus albicaulis; assembly: GCA_034641835.2. Classification (NCBI taxonomy): domain Eukaryota; kingdom Viridiplantae; phylum Streptophyta; class Pinopsida; order Pinales; family Pinaceae; genus Pinus; species Pinus albicaulis. The sequence continues at coordinate 1,080,392,088 of CM076575.1, read as the reverse complement.
GACCATAATTGAGCTAATCTAGCTTACACTTTGCACTTGCGAGGAACAATGAAGTGCTTTTTCTATTCTATTATCTCAATCACATCAGAGAAATATACCACTAATAAATGTGAGGCAAGAGGGTGACATGGTTTCCTTTTAAAGATATTTTATGAGGGTGGTGTTGGGCCACTAAATTTTCATTATTATTACCACTTTCTAAACGTCTATTTCATCCATTTCTACCATTATTTATCACATTCTTTATCACAATTTATCACTTAATTCCATTTTATAATAATTTATGCTCTTATGGATAAGTAATATGTATTCTCCTTTATTTCTAATAAATTGATAATTATTATGCATGATTTTTTCAAGTATGGTTTATTAATCTGTTATAACATCACTCACGCTTTTAGCTTCCAAGATCTCTTCCAGATTGGAAATTCGATCTCCAACTATTCCAACTGAGAAATTCATTGGGATAAAAAGTGATGGTTTTGTGTTAGCTGTTTTAGACAAATGAAGATGAATCCTGAAAATTCGAGACATGGGTTTTGTGTAGAGTGGACAAATTCAATTTTTTAATGAGGAGTTTTCCAAAATTCGGTTTGGATTGAGAGAAACGTAAGGTTCTATGAAGGTGCTTTTCTCAAATTTGTTGTTGTGGCCGTTTTCCAAATTCTTCCAATTGCAATACCAGATTTGAGTTGTTCCAAATGAGTCATGATATTTCAGATCTGATCTTGCTAATCAATTTGTTGTAGACAATCTCCAATTGTAATGGTAAATCATTTTGTAATCAAGTTAGTTGTAATTTCCCTTTTCTCTCAGTGTATTTAAATGAAAACAGAGATCAAAGAGGGGGAAGGAACAAATGAACAATTGTTGGATGAACGAATGAAAAATTGTTGTATACGAGATGAATAATTGTTGAACTTAATACAAAGCCAAGAGCTTCATTCTGATGAAATTATTTCTCTCATATATTTTAATGAAGGAAGTTTTCCATTGAGTTCTACATCTGTTACTTGTAATTTGATCTGAATTATTTCTCAAGTCAGAACTGAGTCTTGGGAAGTTGGGCCCACTACCTTGGACGAGGTGTTGTCTTGAACATCTAAAGTAGTATAGTTGCGTTCTTGTTTATTTGAATTTCAATTCTCATTCCTTAAAGTAGATTTCCTTTCTTTTAAGTAATTTTTTGTTTGTTGCATTTTCCAGATTTTTATTTCTTGCAATTTCTATATTTTATTTAATTCACTGCTATAGATTAGCATTTGAATTATGTTGGGTGTAATAGGTTAAATTTAAAATTCAGTGATGTGTAGTTTAATTTAGTATTGATTCAAATCATGTGATTAGCATAATTATTTTCATGTCATTTACTTTCTGGTTTTGATATTTAGTATTGTTTTTCAAGTCTTGCATTTTATTTCTTTTCAAATGAAATTGATAGTGTAGAACATAATCATGTAGAACCAGTGTTAGGTGTTGGTATTTTCTATGCATATTTTTTTCGATTTCCTTGAAATAAAAAGACATTCCTTGGTCAATAATTAATGAATAGGTGATTAGTTGTTTTTATTAAGAAATTAATTTTACCCAACATTTTGGCGTCGTTGCCGAGGAAGGCAGTCAATTAGCACTACCACACTAATATATGGTTGTAGATACATACATCATTCCGGTGAGAGTGTTTAAAAGTAATTTATTTTTATCTTCTTAATGTAAAGTAATTGGGTATTAAAAACGGGAGGTAAGAACCTACATAACCAGCAAGTAAAACTCTTTCTCAACAACCCAATTTTTGGAAAATGCATATAGGTTAAATAGGAATAAGGGATTTTATGAATGACTAAGAAGAAAAAGGTAGAAATTTGAAGAAATATTATCATTTCACTTAAGTGGTGATGTAAGCACCACCATTCCACTAACCAATTAGCAGGAACATTTGAAGAAGGAGCTTCAAAGTAGCCCATGAATAACATCTTCTATTTTGGGAAGAAATGGCACACACTGCTACTTTTGAATTCCCTATCAGAGATCTAGGAGGAGTTACACAAATACACATAATTCCCCCATATTCTCTACCAAATTTCATGGTTTAGAAAATGAGATTCCGGATACATTCTTATTTGAGTTTGAAGTAACTTTTAGAGGATATGATTATTGTACTAATGATCAAAGGTTGAAAGTGTTTCCTCTTACTCTAAAAGGAGCGCTCCCTGATGGTTCATGAGCCTTGGTGGGAACTACATTCAAACATGGGAGGACATGAAGAATGTATTCTTGAAGAAGTACCAAAAATATTGCAAGGTCATTGAAGACATTTTCAGTATGATATAGTGGGAAGATGAAATAGTGGAGGAATATGTGGAGCGATTTAAATACAGCCTCGAAAAATCAAAGTATAAACATTTGGAAAAAGAGCTCTTGAAAACACTCCTACTCAAAGGAATAAAAGACGAATTTTTAGAACTCTTAAATCTGATAGGAAAAGGTGATGTTTTTCAGCTATCATATGATGATGTTTGTGATTTATGCATAAGGTTTTCAAGAGGAATCTCTAAGGCTAGTAAGAATTCTAGAGAATTTTCTTCTTTCCTTTCCAAATCTGCTGCAGAACTGGAGATACAAGAGCTGAAATCAATGATTTATTTGAATATTTTACAATTGATTTTATTAGCTCTCTAAATTCACAATTGCATGTTTTGTAGGTTAAAATAAATCATACATAATTTGAAGAAGTTTTTTTTCCTTATTCCCAAAAGGAGCATCCCATGGATAATTGCTCTTACTTACTTGGGATGAAAACAATGTATCCAAGAGATAAAGAAGCTACAAGCTCACAACCATGGAAACCATGGCCTACATGTATGTTTCAAAACACTTCATTTCCATTTTCTTACTTGCATAATCCATTATGGAATACTCTTGTGTTAGGGAAGCCATGTCAATCTCAATATAACCCTCACTAATCTTGTCCACAAGCTTAGCATGGCTCATCTTATGATTACATGAATACTCTTCCACGTATTGTAGCACAAACATATCATCCATATTCTTTTTCAGCTCTTCAACAACATCTTTCTTACCTATAAAAATCATCCACACAACTCGATCAGCTACATCATCAAAATCCTCCATGCCCTACACAATTTCCTGCTCAATCCATTCCACACCCTCATAGTAATAAACCAGTACAACATGCTTACAATGATGAACTGCAAAATTTACCCACCTTCCCACCAAATCTATCTCACATGTACCATTACAACAGACTTATATTCAGACTAGAAAGGTTTCAAATAAAAAAAATGCAGAATTTATGGAAGAAAACGAGGTTTCTTCTAGTCTACATCAACAAGTCGTCGAGATATATAAGACATTAGAAACTCAAGAATTTCAAGAAATGAAAACTGTAGGAAATCAAGATATTAAAGGCTATATTGAAGACTAGTTTCACTCCATCATTTTCTTGCAGCAAAATTCCATACTTCGGAAATTCTTAACACCATCCTTTCAAGCAAAGCTGGTCTCTCACACCCTATTATTTATTAACATGTATTTTTCAAATTTGGGTATGTACATACTTGAGGCCTTATTTCAAAAATGGTTCCATTGGAAGTACTCTTACACGCAAGTATATTTTATTTTTCAAATTAGAGTGGGTTAGTGTAGAAAATAGAATAAATAAGAACATAAATAAATAAATTCCTTTATATATATATATATATATATATATATATATAAATTTGTTGCAACACGCTGTAGAAATAAACATCGGTGATAAATGCTTGAATTTATTTATGCATGTAGATGTATTATATTGAAGATAATTTTTCTACATATACTCATACTCAATTTTGTCACCAATTTTGAAAAATTGTTTGAATATCATATTTTTTTGGCTTGTGGGCTTGATAAAATTTCTGAAAATACAATCTGGACAATCATGTTTTGAGGGAACAAAAGGGAATATTTTAAAACATATTTATATCCTAATTATCCCTTTATTTATAAATTCCAACCCAATTTCAATCACTCAATTTGGATTTGAAACAAAAGAATTATAATCAAAACATTGACAGGGTGTCTAGTTGGCAGCTCAAGGACAGAGTTGGGACATTCATATTTTGGAGGCCCAAATGACTACATATTACAAACATATTTTTATGGTATATTCCCCTATGAATCTAGTTTAGAAGTCAATTTTAATCACTATATTTAGATATTTTATGAGAAAGTTATGACCAAAATACTGATTTCCTATCGTAAATCAGCATTCTCAAAACTCTGTTTTTTCATCTATTCACTAGCATATTTGACTCATAAATTCTACTTGCCTTCAAAACATCTTTCTATTGGAGATACATAAATGAATCCACTTTAATCTCCAATTTGAATCATTTGAATCCGTCATCAAATGAACAAGTTATGCTTAAAATACCAATTGTTGGTATAAGTTGAAAAATAAAAAATGACTCTGTTATGCAGGTTGCTATAAGTAGATTTGACATATCATCTCATGGGGTTTTTAAAAACTGTTTCTTTTGGAGATATACCTATGAACTCAATTTCATTTTCCTTTGGAATCACTCACATCGGATGAAAAAAGAAGAAGTTATGATTAAAATCATGCCGGTTAGTATGGTTGGCCACCGCTCCCCCGCAGGTAAAAAATTAATTTTACTTTGTTTATTTTTTTCCTGTGGATTTTTTTTAAAGAGTAGCTACTTGTTATTTTTTTCATATGTCTTGGATTAGGAGAGCCCGATCACCTCTCTTATTCCATGATTTCATGTTTTATTGCAAGTAGACGCTCATTTTTTTTGTAGGTCCCAAGAGAATAAAGGATGTCAATTTATGACCGAGTGATTCTTGAAGGCAATGATAATGAAATAAGATATTTTCATCCAATCATCTATTAAGAAATCTAATATTATATGATTTTGAGTTTTTCTAGGTGTCCTAAGAGCTTGTTGCAAAATTGTCCCCACTATTGCTCACCAACATGAAGAAAACAACATGAAGACTTTTTCATTACCTAATGGAAACATAACAGAAAAAATGAAGAATTGAAAATTCAAGTAATTTCCATCAAAGATTTTTTTTTTCAAAATATCATTTTTTTTCATTCATTCGCCATTGACAAATTGTTGTTCCTGGAAACAGATTGTTGTTCCCTTAGGAAACAACATTACTGCAACTGAAATCACAACCATTGCAACTTTATTTATTTATTTACTCTTTTTAATAAAGTGTTGTTTCTTTTCTGATTTCTCTTATGTTTTTGTGTTTCAAGTGTTGCTTCCTTCAAATTTGTGGTTTCCATTCTGTTGGTGAATGTGCAGTTTCTATAAACAAATAGTTGTTGTTTCGTCCAATGAACAGTTGTTGTTTTATCAAATGAACAGCTGTTGTTCCATTCTTGACTACACATTTGTTGTCCCGTCTTCGACTGCGTAGCTGTTGTTCGGTAGAATGAAAAACTCTGATTTCTTTTGCGTGTGTTTAATAACTGTTGTTCAATCAATTGAACAACTATTGTTTAGTCAATTGAATAGTTGTTGTTCGATCAAATGAACAACCGCGTTTCTTTTGGGTGTATTTAAAAAATGTTTTTCAATCAATTATATAGTTGGTGTTCAATCAATTGAACATCTACTATTCGATCAAACAAACAACTGTGTTTTCTTCTGTGTGTTTAATAATTGTTGTTCAATTGATTGAACAGCTACTGTTCAAAAGAGAGAACAGCTCTGATTTTTTTTTTTTTTGGTTCAATCAATTGAATAGTTGTTGTTTAATCAATTGAACAGCTGTTGTTTAGAAAATTGAACAATTGCTATTCAGAAAAATGAACAGCCATAATTTTTTTGGTGTGTTTTTTTTGTTCAATCAATTGAATAGCTGTTGTTAAATCAATTAAATAGACGCAATTTTTTTTGGTGTGTTTTTGTTGTTCAATCAATTAAACAGACACAATTTTTTGTTGTGTTTTTTCTTTTCAATGAATTGAACAGCAGTTGTTCAGAAAAATGAACAGCCGCAATTTTTTTGGTGTGTTTTTGTTGTTCAATCAATTGAACAACCACAATTTTTTTTGGAGTGTTTATGTTGTTCAATCAATTGAACATACGCAAATTTTTTGGTGTACTTTTGTTGTTCAATCAATTGAACAACCACAATTTTTTTGGTGTGTTTTTGTTGTTCAATTGATTGAAAAACTGTTGTTCAATCAATTGAATAGCTGCATTTTTTTGATTTTTTTTGTTGTTCAATCAATTGAACAGCTGATGTTCAATCAATTGAACAAACGTAATTTTTTTTGTGTTTTTGTTGTTCAATTAATTGAACAGATGCAATTTTTTTAGTATGTTTTTATTGTTCAATCAATTGAAGAACGATTTTTTTTTTTTAATGTTCAATCAATTGAACAATTATTTTTCAGAAAAATGAACAGCCGCAATTTTTTTAGTATATTTCTGTTGTTCAATCAATTGAACAGCTGTTGTTCAATTAATTGAACAACCACAATTTTTTTTGGTGTGATTTTGTTGTTCAATAAATTGAACAACTGTTGTTCAATCAATTAAACAATTGTTGTTCATAAAAATGAACAACCACAATATTTTTGGTGTGTTTTTGTTGTTCAATCAATTGAATAGCTACTGTTCAATTAATTGAACATCTGCAAAAAAAAATTGTTTGTTTTTGTTGTTCAATCAACTGAACAGTTGTTGTTCAATCAATTGAACCACAATTTTTTTAGTGTGTTTTTATTGTTCAATCAATTGAACAGTTGTTGTTCAATCAATTGAATAACTATTGTTCAGAAAAATGAACAACCACAATTTTTTTTTTTGTGTTTTTTATGTTCAATCAATTGAATGTTGTTGTTCAATCAAATGAAAAACCGCAATTTATTTTTATGTGTTTAATAATTTTTGTTCAATCAATTGAATAGATGTTGTTCAATAAAATGAACTTTTGCGATTTTTTTTGTCATTTGATTTCAATCAAATAACCATTTTTCCTTCATATATTTTGCCATGAAAACCATATTTTAATTGTAAATTTGTACCCAATATAAAGGGAAAATAGCAATATTAATGAAATTATGACTTTTAAAAACTTTGATGGTTATCTTTATTCTGAAACTGACATGGTTCATCTATATAATGACTTGCTGAATATCTACTATTTGGACATATCATAAAATGATTCACTATCTCCATACCATGTTGGTTTATATTTCACACTTTCAATTGATAATTTCCTTTGGTACGATGATATGGGGATAAAAGCATAACTTTCATTGGCATTCTATTACTTCTCACGTCATCCCTAGCTCTTAAGGAATTAATGAGCCTCCCTTCATTTATAATAAAAATATGAAAATCTAATATAAATTTTCTTAGAGAGAATAGGGGGTCTCAGCACGAGCCAACCTACCATGATCATAAGGATGTAACTAGTGGCATTCCCATTATGGCCACCACACTAGGGTAATGGCCTTCTAGACAGTCAAAACTATTAGAAAGACAGGAGGTCTCATCACGAGCTGAACTAATCACTTTGTTATATCCTGGTGAATGGCACTATGATTATATGGTTACCATGCCAGCAGAGTGATCTATTTATAAAAATAAACAGTTATCTAAATACTAAATAGAGGATCCTGGCTCATTTTTGGGTTAAAAAGAAACCTTGTCGAGGCTATGGATGTATGCTAGCAGTAGTGGCTCTGCTTATGGTATCGAAGTTCTATGTTACATTGCCAATTATTCTATATCCCAATATTTCCCATTGATTCATTTCCAAAGACGAGTTTAACATTTGAACAACGTTTATATCTATGCTAACCAATGTGCATGGTAAACTATACTTTTATATGAATTATATTAAAAAATGTCTAATCAAATGATATCAACAGTCGTCATCATACATTGTCTGTCATGATTTCAACATATCTTGCTACCAAAGGAAAAAAAAAATTCTCATAATGCTTAAATCTCTATTTTACTCTTTTTTTGGTCAATTCCTAATCATCTTTACAATTTGTGATGCTCTAACTGTTTCTATCATATGTACGCTACTCTCATTATTTTTATGCTGCATTTATGAATCCACAATGTATTTTCCTCTTTTCCTGTGCTTTATGGTCGTGGATGCCTGGGGAAACAAAACCATGCCACACTTTCTAGTTACTTTCAGCTTGCATGGCTTCCACCTTTTGCATCACTTTCAACATCATCTCAGCCTACATCAACTTCAACAAATTTCAGTCCATACATGTCATTCCACATTTCTACGGAGGTAAAACTTAAGGTAACATAGCATAAGTTTCCGATTCATTAAAAATGTAAGAGGTCATGAACATCCATTGAGCATTATTTATCTTCATTTGTTTCACTTATTTACCACTTCCCATTTTTCAAAGACACAAAAGGTTTCAGTTTGGGGGAATGTTACTTTCATTCATTTTTTTATTATTACCATGCCATCATCCATCGATCTCCTTATTCCTTCTCAAAGCCTCCCTTATTCCATGTTGTTGTACACCAAGCATAAGAATTGTAGCAACTACCTCAATCTGTTTTCTAGTATAGCATGAGGACATGCTAATTCTCCAGTTTGGGGGAGGAATTGCTACACATGATGGATGTTTTCTAATTTCTTTCTAATTTAAGGCATACAATTTCATTTTTATACAGTGTCGAAATTGATTTGCGCATATATTTAAAACTATGAACTGAATTCTTGTGATTTTTGGACAGCAAATAAGTATCTTTAAACTACTCAAACCCAAAAAAATTCAAGCTAAATTAGTTTGTAAAATTTCAAAAATCATGCACTATCACCTACAACCATTTTTCTTATATCTCATGATCCATGCATCAAAACGATCTGATTTTTGGATTAGAGAAGCATTAATATAGATGCAAAATTTCAGCAAAATCTGGTTTGTATTTTTTGAGAAAATGGTTAATGAAGTTTGTAGTTCCTTGTATCATATTTTTTTGTAACGTGATGTACAGATGGTTGAAATTCAATGTGAAAATTGTTATGCCTTCACCAACATCACTAAAATTAAATATTTATTATTTGTGGAAGAATTTATTTTTTCCATCAATATAATGACTTGGGGTGAACATTTTGATTATTGTATTACAACTTGGTTAATACAGAGGCTTTGGGTTGCATGAGGACATGCAACATATTCAGTTTGGAGGTATGTTGGGACACTAAATCGTCATTATTATTACCACTTTCTAAACATCTATTTCATCCATTTCTACCATTCTTTATCACATTTTTTATCATAATTTATCATTTAATTCCATTTTATAATAATTTATGCTCTTATGGATAAGTAATACGTATTATCCTTTATTTCTAATAAATTGATAATTATTATGCACGATTTTTTCCAATATGGTTTATTAATCTGTTATAACATTACTCACGTTTTTAGCCTCCAAGATCTCTTCCAGATTGGAAATTCTATTTCCAACTATTCCAACTCAGAAATTTGTTGGGATAAAAAGTGACAATTTTGCGTTGGTTATTTTTGACAAATGAAGATGAATCCTGAAAATACGGGACATGGGTTTTGTGCAAAACAGACCAATTCAATTTTTTGAGGAGAATTTTTCCAAAATTCGGTTTGGATTGAGAGAAATAGAAAGTTCTCTAAAGGATATTTTCCAAGATTTGTTGTTGTGGCCATTTTCCAAATTCTTCCAATTGCAATACCAGATTCTACTTGTTCCAGTTGAGTCATGATATTTCAGATCTGATCTTGTTGATAAATTTGTTGTAGACAATCTCCAATTGTAATGGTAAATAATTTTTTAATCAAGTTGGTTGTAATTTCTCTTTTCTCTCTGTTTATTTAAATGAAAACAGAGATCAAAGAGGGGGAAGGAACAAATGAACAATTGCTAGATGAACGAATGAACAATTTCTGGATGAACGAATGAACAATTGCTAAATACGAGATAAATAATTGTTGAACTTGAGACAAAGCCAAGAGCTTAATTTTGATGTAATTATTTCTCTCATATAATTTAATGAAGGAATTTATCCATTGAGTTCTGCATCTGTTACTTGTAATCTAATCTGAATTATTTCTTAAGGGAGAACTGAGTCTTGGGAAGTTGGGCCCACTACCTTCGACAAGGTGTTGCCTTGAACATCTAAAGTATTTTAGTTGCATGCTTGTTTATTTGAATTTCAATTCTCATTCCTTAAAGTAGATTTCTTTTCTTTTAAGTAATTTGTTGTTTGTTGCATTTTTCAGACTGTTATTTCTTGCAATTTCAAGATTTCATTTAATTCACTACTCTAGATTAGCATTTGAATTATGTTAGGTGTAATAGGTTGAATTTAAAATTCAGAAATTTGTGGTTTAATTTAGTATTGATTCAATTCGTGTGATTAGCATAATTATTTTCATGTCATTTAATTTCTGGTTTTGATATTTAGTATTGTTTTTCATGTCTTGCATTTTATTTCTTTTCGAATGAGCTTGATAGTATAGAACATAATAATGTAGAACCAGTGTTAGTTGTTGGTATTTTCTATGCATATATTTTCCGATTGCCTTGAAATAAAATATGTTCCTTGGTCGATAATTAATAAATAGGTGATTAGTTGTTTTTATTAAGAAATTAATTTTACCCAACAGCTGGTTGTATTAATTACCTTTTACACTTTAGTTCCACTAAAAACAAATAAAAATGTACAATAGATAAAGCTAAGGATTAACGTGCCATGGAAAAATATGCCAAAAGACTGTATGTATTTTTGGGATGAGAATCATTGGGGTGATATGTTGTTGAGATAATGCTTAGTGCTAGCTTATTCATCATCAGGGTGATACATTGGTGTAAAGAATCTACAGAGTGGGGTTAAATTCAAATTTTGAGGGTGTGTCACTAGACTATTTAAAGTCAATTTTTAAGGGTGTTTTGCTAGACAAGTCACAATGGAGCAATATGGGACTTCAAAACATAGGTTTGAGGGAGAAAAGGCTAGAATTGGTCATCTCTTGAGTGTTATATTGTTGGGATGATGAGGATGGCAACACTTATCACTGGCTAAGTCACCATCAGGGTAGTGACAAGGCTGCAAAAAGAAAGCTAGCAAGTCTAAGACTAAGTTGAAATATTTTCGTTGCGAAAAATCAAATATTGGAGGATTTTGTAATCACATTTATCCTTTACCTTTTTGTATTCACATTTAATATTTTTTATTCTTTTTTTATCTTTTTTATTTTTCTTCATTGGTCCATAAGAGGAATCAAAGATATTTTTCTTGTTTATTCAAGATGGTTAGTATGATTCTTGTTCTTGAAAATTTATAAATTTCTTGTAATATATATGTATCCTTGATAACATTGCTTAGGCTTTGTCCCTCAAATTAGGCTAAAGAATAGGTCTAAGACTTTATAATATGTTTTAAGGCTTATTAAGCAACTCGGGAATTAGGTTGGTTCCCATCCAACATTATCACTATTCATAGAGTGTCCCCTACATGTATTGATTATATTATCCATTTGTGGAGTTTGAGACTGTGACTATCATGAACACTCCGTAGATGTGATCCAAAAATTCATGGTTTGACCAACACCATGCCTGAAATTAACAACCTAGTGAGGAGGATCCTTACCAGAGAAAAATGAAGAGATTTTAATGTCAAATTAGGGTTTATTTATGTACAAAATAAATCAAGGTAACCAAAAAATGGAATGGAAACAAGAAAGAGGAATCAAGAAAACTAAATAGGAATTAAACTTATGTACAAGTGACAATCGCTAAGTTTTTTATACAAAGTATTTTTTCAGAATTTGGCCATTTATTGGGAGATCAACTTCTCCATCTATATTTTGAAGTTGATATTTCCTAGACTGAGATTTTTTGTGACTAAGTAGGGATTGAGCTATCTATTTACCCTTATCTTTAAGTGGTTTATCCCATTTGAGCATGGGGTCTCCTACTTGAAATTATTTCTCACCAACATATTTGTTGTCAAACCATTTCTTGATGGTTTACTGGTGGGTGGAAAAATTCTGCTGAGATTTGGTTCTCTACTCTTTGAGCTTCATCAGGGTGTTGATTCTCCTTTGTGTTTCTAGACATGAATGACCTCAAGGAGATTGAGATAACTACATGGAAGATATAAAGATATTGGGTGGAAGTATGAATTCTTTTCCATTGATTACGTAATAAGGGGAGGTTTCTAAGGTAGCCTTGGGGGTTACATGATCTATTCACAATGGTTTGGAATGTGTTATATTCTTTGTCTAACTAGCTCCATAGATGATACATTGCACTAGGAACAATGGGCAGGGGTTGCAGCGGGGTAATAGCCCCTCTGCATGGGGTTGGGGGTAACACCCCGCATTTTTTTTAGTAGAGCCACTCGTGGTTGGGCAAAACCACCCATGGTTTTACACATGATGGTTTTTCCCATGGTTTTTTATATTTTGTCAAAGGAAATACGATTATGTTCTAATCCAGGGTTAATGGATTAGGGGTTGATGAATTCTTCAACATGCATATAATTTATTGTAACATTGAAAGGAATATAATGGAAAACCAAATTTTTTTCCTGGTTTTGGGTTCTAAGAGAAAAATATCTACGTATTCATATTCATATTCTTATAGAGAGGTCATCCAATCACATCTCTATTCCCCTAACTATTTCTATAAGAACAACGATCTTACTATAGGGTGGGGAAATATTACCTTGGTGTGTCTCTTTAGGAAGCATGGATACAAATTATTAACTTCCTTATACATTGCATATACTTTCTTATCTATGGCTAGATAGTACACCTTGTAAAACTGTACTCGTAAATGATATTAGCCTTTCATATCCCTATTCATCTTTCTAGCTGAGTACAACTACTAGGGAGGAGTTATACGCAAATATTTACAACGAGAATTCTTTTCAAAGCTCAGGAATGTACAAGATAGGAGATTGTGCTATGGAATCCTTTAGTCTATTGAAAGCCTCCTTTTATATGGAATTCCATTTGACCTGAGCCTCCTCTTGATATTTTGTTGTAGAGACTTCAAAATTAGGGTGAAATTAGACATGAATATTCTCACAAAGTTTATTTCCCCAAGAAGGATTGCATATACTTATCTCTATTAGAAGGAGGTATCTATGTGATTTCTTTTATCATTTTTGGAGCCACAAAGATCCAAAAATTCATTTCTTGGATATCATGTGACCCAATAGGTTTCCTTTAGCTACAATAAAAATTTTGTTTTTTTATTGAGAAAAAATCCATAATTTCTGCACCTTTCAAATATTTACTCAAGGTGGTGGGGGTGGTTTGAATTTCACTCAGAGAAGATAGTGAAATCATTAAGATAAACTACTTCATTTTTACCTAACAAACCTCTAAGGCATTAATTTGAATGCAAATTTCCCCTGATTGGTGAAAAAAGTGGTCTTGAACCTATCTTCTTCCGCAACTACTGCCATGTTATAACAAGAGAATCCATCCATTAGGGTATTTAAATTTTTATCAATGTGGGTATTCTTAGAGGTATGCATAATGGGTATACTCGTTGGATGTGGAATTTAATTCTGCATCCAATGGGTGCCTCCACTTGAAAGTCGAATAAACCTATAAGGAGATAAACCAAAAATACACTAAAAAAATAGTTTTCTTCTTTTCCCTCCAAAATTCATAACTCTTACTTTATTATTTTAAGTATTATTTTATTAATTTTCCTTTGGATGCCACTTTTAGGCTAAAATTTCGTCTAATGATCATCATATGTCCATGCAAAGATATTTATGGACTTTGTGAAAAGTTTGACAAAAGTGTGCTTTTCTGCTAATGAGCAATAAGTGCCTAGATTGACAAACTTTGGGTTTTGGTTACTCCATAGATTAACAAGTTCATGCATAAATGTAGGAATGTGAGTATTAGCATTGGTAGGTGTACAAAATATTGACTACAAATAAAAAATATTTTCAAGCAAAACTGCTCCTTTTGGGATGGGTTTACCCTTGTTTTCATTTTGATTGTGCCTTTCTTGCTATTCTTGCTTTTCATGTTCATCTTCCCTAATGAAAATATCTTTAAACATGTTTTCATTGGTTATGAAGTCCACTATCTGTGTATCATCATTGAATAACCATCAATTAGTGATGTCATCAAAAAAAAGAATTTTGAAAATCATTTCAATTGAAAAAATATGACACAAAAGAGTAAAGCGAGTAGCTGCATTGACTAGAGTGTCAACAAAAACATAGGGCTCAAGGAATGGATAAAATATTAAATTATTTGAATAATGAAATTAGTTTCCACACCTTTTGTTGATAACCTAAGGTGCAAACACAAGCAATGAGTGGTATTATGTACTTGACGGACAATTGTCTCAGAATATCCAAAAACACTCTACCTTAAGGTCAAGATATTTTTTCAGCACAAATGTAAGTGCTTCACTCTCAATAATGTTGTTAGTACTGTAAAATTATAATTGATAGTATATAAAAGTTTTCAATTTGTGTGGGTCTGTTAGGATGCATTAGGTGCCAGCTCCATCCTCAAATGTTAGTATCTACTTCTATGTAGAACTATTTCTATTTAAATCTAAAATATAATGATCATAATCAATGTTTTGTGAGAACTCAAGGAGTTCAGACTACATGCTAGATGGTAAGGGTGATGGCTATGTTGTATAATGACAAAGATATTTTCCAAAAAATAGTTTCCAAACATGGCATATGAAAAATTGATGGCTTCATTTAATCCTTCTAACTTTGTCCCTGTGTATTTGAGGTTCTATTTATACCCTTATCTGATTATTATTTGCTTTGTATGGTAGCCATAGGTGAGCCCAATCTAAATCGAATTATCCTTGAATATTATATTACCAATCCCTACTTAGTAGTAGACTGTATCCTTCAAATATGTCATCAAATATGATGTTTCTCACTTTATGAACTCAAGGTTCATAGCACAACCAAATCAAGACATCTTTTAGCTCATCTATGACTTGTATTTCTAACATGTCTAGCTAAAATATCTTAGTAGTAGTCATTATTGGCATAACAATAATTTTCTAGCACACAAATTAGGGCATGGTGTTGGTGCAAGAAGCTTTAGAGTGAACCACAAAATTGTGGCCATTATCAGTGAAAATATCGAAAGTTAGAGGGAAACATGGGTTTTGAGACCTTAATTGAGCTTTGATATTAGAAATGTTGACAATGGACTTGGATTTGAGTTTATAGGTGTTATAGTAGGGGTTTTCCTCATGGTTTTAGTATTTTTTGTTGGTTTTGGCTAGGAAGGAGAGGGTTTAAAATTTTTCATAAGTAATTGTCTCTATTGGGGAAGGATATAAAGATCATAAAGTGGGACATTTTCCCTAGAATTCTTCACATATTTCATAAAATTATACTCTACGAGTTTGTCTTTTGTGGAATTTGGGGATACAATTTTATTATTAGGGGTTAAAGACTTAGTATTCTATATAGTAGTATAGGGCTTGTTGTTTTGCATATAATTTTAGGTCTTCTTTATGGTCTGAGTTGGGATAAGACTTGTCTTAGTATTTATATAAATCTATAAATAGATTCAAATGATATTGTAATATTCTAAAACAAAATATTTAATAAATTCTACAAATTGCGGAAACCAATTACGATCGCACAATCATAAGAACAAGAAAGAGAAAGAATTTCAATCACACAACAAAAATATATATCTGGGGAAAGCCTCAGCTAAAAATCCCACTATTTGGATATTACATTAATTAAAGAATATGAAACAATACAATGATATTTACCTTATTGATAAACCTCTGCACTATCTCTTATTGTCTCACTCTGATCCCAACAATAATGGTCTAATACTTAACCAATTTCCTGCTCTAGGTTGTTCAACCTTGCTTACAAATTCTTGGAGGAATTGTGGCCCTATTAATTAGGAAATTCCTAAGAATTGATTGCACAATTATTCTAAGGCGTCCTGTTGACCTCATGCAGGACCTGTACAATTTTCTAATTATACAATGGATAGTTCTCTTCCCTTTAACTCCAATCTCAACTAGGCCTTCTTTAGAAATGACATGCAACAACTATTTATAGTGAATTATTAGTTATCTGATTGATCATTGCATGTGAATTAAATCAGATTTAATTCACTGGACCTATCACTAGCTCATCTCTTAGTTAGAACTAATTAAATTGATTTTAACTCAAATAATTTAGTTAACTATTTACAACTAAAAATAGACTACAACTGGACCCTCTAAAACTTAGGGAGAAATCTACATGCCTCCAATTTGACCCTCAACTCAAATTGACTGAGATAACTAAGTCTTCCTAACTCATTTAACTTGTAGAAGTTGTCGTGTGGTGTGGAATACAATTTCCTTCTAATTTAATTAAGAGAAAATTAAATTAGAATCCTTTCTTCTTTCCAAATTCAATGCTCCCTATCAACAAGAAAGAGAATGCCTGCTATCCCAATCCTACTTTCGTGGAAATTAAATTTTCTTCTTGACAGTTCCTTTGTCAAGATGTCTGCATCCCGCTCCTCCATGGGAATGTACTCTAATGACATAATCTGCCTCTGCACACGATCTTTGAGATGGTGATACCAAATATGAATATGTTTGGACCTGTCATGAAAAAATGGATTATCCAAGAGTTCGATGCAACTTTGGTTATCACAATAAATCACTGTCAGACCCATCTCTTAACCAAACAAACCTACAAGTATATTCCTCATGCATATGGCCTCATATGCTGCATGATTGACTGCCATGTACTCTAACTCTGCTGAATTGAGTGAAACTGACCTATGTTTCCTACTGTACCAGGAAACGGTTGCTGATCCTATGTTGAAGATGCCCCCTAATGTGCTCTTTCTGTAGGGTAGAATCCCTGCCCAATCTGGATTTGTGAAGCCTTGAAGCTTCACTCCCTCTGTGCATCTGTACCATAACCCAAACTATGTAGCACCTCTGAGGTATCTCAACACATGCTTTCCTGCCTTTCAAAAGAGCTTGGTAGGCTTAACCATATCCTGACTAAGTTGGTTAACTGTATATCATATGTCTATTCATGTGTTCACCAAATACATGAGTGAACCTATAAGCTGGATGTAGACAGTAGCATCTACTACTTCGCCTGATGTGGCATCCTCCTTCCTCTAGTTTCCTGCTAGATGAGTCTCCACGAGTTTGATGCCTTCCATGTGGAACTTCCTGAGAATATCATTGGCATAATTTCCCTAAGATACGAATATCTCCCCATCTCTTTTCCAAATTCCCAATCCCAGGAAATAGTGAAAGAGCCCCATGTCCTTCATCTCAAATTATCTTGCAAGATCCTATTTGAAATACTTGACGAGTTTTTCATCACTTTTCAGTATCAAATCATCGATATAAAGTACAATGATCAAAAGGTTACCTTCTATCACAATATGGTAAATGTTCACATTTTCTTCACTCTTGGTGAAGCCCAACCCAGTGAAGTAGCTTTCAATCTTGGTGTACCAAGAACGAGGTGCATGCTTCAGCCCATACAGTGCTCTCTTAAGTCTGCACACATGTGATTCTATTTCGAAGGTCTCAAAAACTTCTAACTGCTCAATGTACACCTATTCCTCAATCACCCCATTGAGGAAGGTTTTCTTTACATCCATATGATGTATCTGCCATCCCATCTTCTTTGAGAGTGCAAGGATGGATTTGATTGATGAGTACCTTGTGACTGGTGCAAAGGTCTCACCATAATCAGTACCCTCCACCTGAGAGAACCACTTGGCCACAAAATTGGCCTTGTGCTTCTCCACACTCCCATATGCTGCCTGCTTCACCTTGTAGATCAACCCTGATTCTATAAATTACTTCCCCTCTGGTATTGGGACAACTTCCCATGCACTGTTCTTGATTATGGATTCATAATCCTCAACTATGGCATCAACCCAAATTGGTCGTTGTACTTCTTCCTCCAAAAAGGATGTCTCTATCTCTACACCTTTGCCCATAAGATCCATGTAGCCAATGTACCACTATGGGGACCTTCTCTGCACGTGTTGTGATGTGCGTGCTCCCATATTCTCTCTGGCATCAAGCACCAACCTATCAGTCTCTCTAGTGCACTTCCTTCCGTCTTGGAGTGTATCTACATGAGTGGGTGCTTCCACTCTCTACATCTATGATTGTGGCTGATCCACATCTTGAGGTCCTTCTTTTGGAGCCAAGAAATCCTCAACTGCATGCAACTAAAGCTCGCTTGCAAGGGAAATTTGCATGGCCTTCTCTTCATCGAATTTCACATCTCTTCTTACCATTGTCATCTTTTTTGCTGGAAAGTACACCCGATAGTTGTGAGGTGTATCCATGGACCCCACAAATATCCCAAAATAAATTGTTTTCTCTAACTTCTTCCTAACATATTTGGTCACATGGAAATAAAATTATGAACCAAAATTTTTAAAATGCGACACATTTGGTTTCTTACCCGAAAAAGCTTCCTCTGGTGTACTCATCCCATGTATCCAATTGGGACTTATGTTCTACACAAATACTACTATATTGCATGCTTCCAACCATAGATGTAATGGTAGGCCCTAATCATGCAACATAGCTCGTGCTCCTCCCACAATAGTTCTTTCATTCCTTTATGAAACCCCACTCTACTATGGGTTATGAGGTGTTGTCAATTCCCTTCAAATTCCTTCTGAGTCACAGAAGTTCTTGAATTCTTTAGAGCCATATTCTCCACCATTGTCGTTCCTTAGAGCCTTCACCTTCCTCCCTGTATCTTTCTTGAGAAGTGCTTTGAACTCACACAACTTTGATAACGTCTAATATTTATTTTGCATGAATAAAATCCAACACTTACATGAAAAATCATCAACAAAATCCACACAATACCTGTGTTTTGTTGTGGAAGCTGTCAAGAATAGTACACATACGTCTGAGTGAACTCTCTCAAGGAACAATTTTGATCAACTTTCCTTATCGTGAAAGGTGGATTTGGTATACTTCCCCAATGTACACCCTTTGCATGTATCTCACTGCTCAAGTGCACCCTTTGAAAGTCCTGTATAAATCTGCTACATGATATTCAAAGCACCATGGTGTAGATTGCCCAACCTTCTGTGCCATAACTAACCGATGTCTTGGATCTCCACCTTATTTGATTTCATGCTCAAGGAAGCACGTACGTATACATCTAATTTGTAGATGTTCTTTACTTGAACCTCAATCTTATTCACTTGTCCTGTGGCTTTGTGATGAAGGAACACCTTTCATTCACTGAATATCACATCATATCCATGGCATTCCAACATAGAAACATAAATAAAATCATTCTTTAAACCAAGAACAGACATGGCATCTTTTAATGTGAGAGGAGTACCTGACTCCTTCTCAAGGAAAATTTTAACGATGGAAAATTATCTCGAAGTTTAAAACATTGGCGAATCTCACTAGTCCCTAATATGAAAACTATAAAACGTTTATTGATATATTTGTAAAATTATTCAAATTATAATGATTTTTTACATATTCTCTATATAATGTTGGCGATTTTTAAGGTAAAATAATTTTAGATTATAAAATCTGGACAAATCATTTTTAGAAAAAATGAAAATTGGAAAATCATTTTTTCTAGAAAATTCATGAAAAATTAGCCCACCTGCGAATATTAGCCCCTAAAATTTTCGATGCTCCCTCTGAAAGGTAATTGTACTTGTGCCAATAGCGCTATATCTCCTGTCATCTCCCATCTTGATGTGCATCTGGAGATCCTCCTCCTCAAAGTTACTAAAGAAATATTTGTTTCCGGTCATATGGAATGAAGCTCCACTATCTAAGTACCACAAAGAACCCATCACTGATGATACCATGCATGCAATGAGGGTGAAATCCAGCTCGAAATGTGAAGCAAGTGCTTCACCTACTACTCTTCCTGGGGACTTCTTATTGGTATTATTGTGCAGACACTTTGTAGCATAGTGTCCAAGCTCATGACAGTGAAAACATTTTACCTTTTAAAAGTATCACTTATTTCCCGCCTGATGGGAATCCAATTTGGAATGGTATGCCTTCCCTTTCCCATTCTTCACCTTTCCAGCCAAGGAAAAGGTCTCCTTATCATCTATCTTTGATGAGGATCCATCTCTAGTGTTCCGTCAAATCTCTTCTTATACCAAGTCAGACCACAATCAATCCCACTCTGGTAGCTTCTCCCTCCCATTCACCAAGTCTTGGTAGCTATGCCAGCTCTTGGGAAGGCCTAGAAGTGCTAGTCTCACCAAATGATCCTGGGAAATAATCACACCAACACTTCCAATCTCATCTTGACAATGAGTGAAATTCATCAAGTATTTTGGGATCATGTCGCCTTTCTTATATTGATCTTTTTGAGCTTTTCCTTTAGCTCCAACTTCATGTGGTCACTGCTATTCTGAAATATATCTGTTAATGCTTTCCACATATCATATGGATTTTCCTTTCTATGGATTTTTGAGACAATATTATCTTGAACTCCTTCTAATAGAATCCTTCTCTCATGTACTACATTCTTCTTCAATGCATCAAGAAGTTTAGCATATGTTTCTATGGGCTAGGGAATATGTCTATGAATTCCTTCAGTTTGTTTTCCTCCAACACTGCCTCCATCCTGTCCTTCCATGCTATATAATTCGAGTTACCCTCAAGGGAATTTTGGAGTCTCAATCCAGAGAAAGGCATCCTGATCTACTACTGATCCTTAAGAATAAATATGAAAATTCGATTCATCTGTTCCAAAATAACTCTGGTTCTTCTCTTCTATAGTAATTCCTACTCTGATATCATGTAGAAATATATAAATAGATTCAATTAATCTTGTAATATGCTAAAGCAAAATACTAAATCAA
Source organism: Pinus albicaulis (assembly GCA_034641835.2). Classification (NCBI taxonomy): domain Eukaryota; kingdom Viridiplantae; phylum Streptophyta; class Pinopsida; order Pinales; family Pinaceae; genus Pinus; species Pinus albicaulis. The sequence goes on along the minus strand of CM076575.1, from coordinate 1,080,371,183 downwards.
TTCTACAAATTGCGGAAACCAATTATGATCGCACAACCACATGAACAAGAAAGAGAAATAATTTCAATCGCACAACACAAAGATGTATCTAGGGAAAGCCTCAACTAAAAACCCCACTATATATATATTTCATTAAGTCAAGAATATAAAAAAATACAATGTTATCATTTCCTGAGAAACCACTACACTATCTCTAAATGTCTCACTCTGATCCCTGCAAGAATGGTCCCATACTTAACCAATTTCCTACTCTGGGTTTCTCATCCTTGTTTACACATTCTTGGAGAAATTTTGGCCCTATTAATTAGGAATTTCCCAAGAATTTATTGTGCAATTATTCTAAGGTGTCCTGTTGACCTCATGCATGACCTGTACAAATTTCTAATTATACAACTAATAGTTCTCTTCTCTTTAACTCCAATGTCAACTGAGCCTTCCTTAGAACTCACATGAAACAACTATTTATAGTGAATTATCAGTTATCTGATTGATCACTACATGTGAATTAAATAAAACTTAATTCACCGGACCTATCACTAGCTCATTTCCTAGTTAGAACTAGTTAAACTGATTTTAACTCAAATAATTGAGTTAACTAATTACAACTCAAAATAAACTGCAATTGAACGCCCTAAAACTTAGGGATAACTCTAAATGCCTCCAGTTTGACCCTAAACTTGAATTGAAGAAGCTAAATAAGTCTTCCTAACTCATTTAAATTGTACAAGCTATCATGTGATGTGGAATTACAATTTTATTCTAAATTAATTAAGGGAAAATTAAATTAGAAGCCTTTCTTGTTGCCAATTTCAACAACATTTTACGCATATTCTAGGTTTTTCTTATGTAAAGACTTAGTAATTTTTTGTATAAAATTGGGGTGGAAACACCTATCTTAGCATAGATTCTCCTTTGGCAGGATAATAAATATCATATATGTCCCTTACTACAAATATTATAATTTCTTAGGCATGACTTCGTAGCTTGGATTTCTCCTAAATACATTTCCCTAGTGGTCTACGTGTTAGTGTCTAATTCCCAATCGCATAAGAACATAACTGACCCTTTAGTGCCTTCTTCTTCAATTGTATGGGGTTCATCATTAGCTTCTTGAGCCAGCTCATTAGATAATGATTTTTTTTTCAGGAGATGATTGATAACTAAGCTTATAGACTTTACCCATTGAGAGTAGGTTTCTTAGAATGATTGCTCTAATGATAGGAACACAAGTTAATTGTGCCAAAATCATCCAAGTTTAGGTTCACTTGAACTGTCAGTGGGTTTGGATTTGCTGTTGATTTTCTTTTGAAAAGGATGAAATACTTGAGATTAGTTTCAGGAAAAATCACAATGTATGTTGAGTCACAATTTTGGTCGAGGTCATCCCAAGATTCTAAATATTATATGTGAATAAGTATAAATTACACTAGCTTCATAGATCCTGTCTTTTTAACTCTACAAAATTTTACTAAAGACTTGAAATTTCAAAGGTAAATAAGTTTAGGAATCCCCAAAAAATTCCTTCTCACTAGGAATTTACATCATTTATAGATTTCATTAGTAAATACCCCTGGGGACTCTTATATTTCTACTTTGTAGTTACAATCTCTTCATATTCTCATTATTTTAAAATACACTTAATAAAAGTAGTTTGTAACTCCTAGATATTGAAAATGACAGTTCCTACAATGTGGTTAGACCTTCCCGTTAGAGGAAATTTCACCCTAAAAGTGGCCTCCTAAGGAAAAAAAATAAAATAATAGTTAAAATAATAAAATAAGAGTTATGAATTTTGGTGGGAATACAAAAAACTACTTTTTTTAATTGTATTTTCGGTTTATCTTCTTATAGGTTTACTCACATTTCAAGTTTAGACACTCATTAGATGCATAATTAAATTCCGCATCCAATGTGTTGAGATTTAATATGATGATGAGCTTAGTGAAAAGAGTCGTCTTCACTAAGTGGGCCCTTAGGCTATTTTTGGCGCAAGTCTGTTTTTAGACTATGTCTATTTTTAGACATGTCGATCATATTTCAGAAGTTGCATGATGCTATTTGTGGATGGTTGATCAAGTTGGAAAAATAGATGAAATTCTATTTTTAGAATATTGGGCGAAGTCTACTTATAGATCGTCAATCTAAAAATAGATGCATGTCAATTATTATTAGCTCTTAATAATAATCGTACTCTAAACAACAACTTATTCTTCTTCGTGAGAACTTCGGGCCCAAGTACGATGTGGCACGTAAACCGACAAGGGAATTACGCTATTCCCGAGGGTTTACTGGAGCTATTGCATGGAGGACTCAGTTAGAACTCAAGTGGCAGAGTTATGACACAATTGGAAGAAGTAGTTATGGAGTTGTATTTAGTTTAACTCAGTTAGACTCAGTTGAGCTAGTTGTATCTAGTCTAATTCATTGATACACTAGTGAGAGTGGAGTGAATTAATTAGTTAATTAATTCACAAATAATAACTCATTAATCAACTGAACAATACAGCAGTTAACTACAGTGCATGGAAGTTTCAGTGGAGACTAGTGGAGAGATAGGTGAAAGGGCAAGATAGACTATCTGTTGTGACTATAGTGATGCATTGATTTCATCCAACACTCAGTGGAGATGCCAATGAGGATTGCGCAGTCAAGGATGGAGTAATTCAAATTCATTCAAAGCTATTCTTCAGTAGAGATTGCGCAGTGGTGGTAGGCTAGCAGGTGGCAAATATCGGTGCATGGATTTGCAATATTAGACCTGTATAGTGTATGACGATTGTACTGTACTGAGAGCTTGTGATAAGCTTTGTATGTTTGTATGAGATTTTCATATGATCTCCATGTTACATAATATATAGTTGGGGTTTTCAGCTTTAGGCTTTCTCAGTTAAAAACTGTGTTATGTGCGATTGAATATATTTGTTTATGCTTCACATGTGTGTGCAATTAATTTTTCCGCAAAAGATTAACATGTGGAATAGATTCAGTATCTTGCATAAAGTTAAATAGTGTGAGCTCAGGTGCATCTTGGACATATGCATGCTTAGTGCATATAATTTCTACACAATGTGTACCCATTATGCATACTTTTAAGAGGACATGCATTGATAAAAATTACATATACATTAAAAAACACGTTAAAACACTTTTTTTTAATGTATCTGCAATTTTTATCAAGGTGGGTATTCTCAAAAGTATGCATAATGGGTACTTGTTGGATGTGGAATTTAATTCCGCATCTAATAAGTGTATAAACTTGAAATTTGAGTAAACCTATAAGGAGATAAGCAAAAAATACAACTAAGAAAAGTAGTTTTCCTTCTTTTCCCTCCAAAATATTTACACGTAGCTCTTTTTAAATTTAAATAATTTTTATTGGTTTACATATTATGACATGGAAATTACATGAAAATTTCTTGGGAACTTTTAGGCTGAAATTTCCTTTAATGATAGGGACACCAAGAATTCCTAAAGGCAGGCTACCTAGATCTTGTAATATGAGTAAATCATCTTAATCTTAGTGGATAATAGCCCTTCCATGATTACATGGTATTATAACATGCTCCGTGAGAGGGATTTTACCTCTTTCTTTGATGATACCATGAAGTAGTTCACAACTATTTTCTTCTTTCAGGGCTCCACAAGATGTTGCTTGAGATTATCTTTTGTGATCTTATTTGTTAAAATACTAAAATAAAACTCTCTAGTAGTCAATATCTCTTCTGACTCCCCATCTTCTTCTTCATATGGCCTAGTTTCTCCATGGGCTCCAATGGATGACAAGTTGTTCATTTTTATTAATATCTCAACTAAGGAATACTGTTGTTGGTATTAAGCTATATATATCGGGATGTATTTATCCATTTTTCTTGAATATTTAAGGCCTTGTTGACAATGATGAAGTCATATGTTATTTATTATTAACTGATCATATGGGACTTTGGTGGAGCCTATGGATATTCCTTGGGCCATTTCTCTAGCTGGTTCACAACATTCCATACTCCTTGTAGTTGATTTCCTCTTTCCTTAGACAATTCCTAGAGTTATAGCACGGGGGCTTCACTTAGTGAACCTCTAACATATCATGTGTGATCATATCATATTAAAAAATACCCTTATTTGAGTACATATTGGAAAATACCTCTAAAAATCACATTATTTTACCCCCTACCAATATAAACACAATACACCTTCCCAATTCAAAAAGCCCCTACTTTCACTATATATTGTAGGTATCTATTTTTTCATTAACAATTTGTATACCCCTTTATATTTTTTCATTAAATTTGAGCTCCATTTTTTATACCTGCCAATATAAAAACCCTTTATCCACTATATATCCCCCAATATATTACGTCATTTTTTCCTCATTATATATTCCCCAATATGAACCCACATGCTATGGTATTTTTCCCACAGTGAAGCCCCCGTGAGTGGTAGAAACTTGGTGGACATCTTCTAGAGCTATTGGAGGCATGTGTAGAATTTTTTTACCATAGATTTGTGTTAATGAGTGATATTAGAACCAAGAGGCCCATAAAGTGTGTTGAAAGGAGAAACCCTAGGTGACTTGGTGAGGCCAACTCTAGGAGGTGAAGAGAGGAAAAGTTCAATGTCATTGGAAATGGAGAAGGATAAATCCAAAGGTTTCACCATCATAACAGATTGATCGAGAGACCATAAATCCATATCATGGATTTTATGGCATGATTATTGAGTTGAATTAATAAACGAATGAGTGAGATTAGCTACTTGGGGGTGTACCTATCCTCTAAATTCACCGAGGATGTTCTCTAGGACTAAATGGAGGCATTTATGGTTTTTTTCATGAGTGCATGGGAGTGTGCAAGGCTAGGGTTTATGGGGAAAAATTAAAACATAACTTATGGACTTAGTAAATTATCTTTGATTTCCCAATCAATGTGAAAAGGGGAAATATAGTAATGTATCATGAGAGAGAGAGAGAGAAGAAAAGGTAGGCTAGTGATTGAGATGGGTGATTTTATTTGCACAAAAAATAAATAAAACAAAAAATCAATAGTTGAGTGGGATAGATTTGACCATACTTGAGTTGAGCTAGTTGACACTTGGCACTGAAAAGGAGTGGGGAAGTGATTTCTCCAATATACACTCTTAATCTCACGAGAGAAAGAAATAATTAAGCAAAGCGAGGAAAGAGGGCGACATGGTGTGATTTTAAAGAGTCTGCTTGAGGTTGGGTGTATTAATTTCCATTAATAAATGCCTTTTACACTTTAATTCCAATAAAAACAAAGCCAACAATAAGCTAGATAAAACTAAGGCTTAGTGTGCCATTGTAAAAGAGGCCAAAATACTAGTTGTATTGTGGGGATGAGCATCACTGGGGAAATATGTCATTGAGATAATGCTTAGTGGAGTGATATATCACTAGCTAGCTCATAATTAGGTTGGTACACTAGGATAAATAAATTTCATAGTGAGTTTAATGTGAAATATTTCGGGTGTGTCATTAGACTAACCAATATATGGGTGTTGTATCATTGGAAAAGTCACTAGTTGAATGAAATGAGGATTGAAAATGCAATTTTAGGGGAAAAATGCTAGATCCATTTATCTCTTGAGCATTATATTGTTGGGATGATGAAGATCACAATGTTGTATCCACTGACTAAGTAGACATCAGGGATATACAAGGCTTGAAAAAACAAGTTTTCAAGTCTAAGATGAAGTTAAATTCCTTTCGTTGGGTTTCATTTCACTAGGTAAAATCAACTGCTAGAGGAATGTATCATTGGGATGACCAAGTTCACAACATTATATAACTAGATTGGTCATCATTGCAGCCCTGCATCACTTGGTTGAGTGACTTATCAAAGCCATACTTAAAATACATCTCAAGGGGTGGCATGGCCAATATAAAGGTGATTTCAATAGAGAAAAATTAGTCAATTTCATAAGGTGTACGATAAGTCTCTTTAGAATAAGGGACCCTCATTTTCCTCTACGCAGTAGTGGTGCTTATAGGAAATGAGGGGGGTGGTTTTAGCTACTACAAAAAATTAATGTGGTTCACATCCACTTTCCAACTCATAGTTTTCTTCCTTCTTCATCGTGGACCTTCCAGCTCATCTATTGACTCATATATGACTCACCTATTATCAAGAATTAAATTTTTTGCAAAGCTTGTTATACCTAGTATTGAACTTTAATGAAAGTAGGTGGGATCTCATTAGCAATGTTAAGCCCTATATAAGCCCCATGTTAACCCTGAAAACTCCTTATTAAGCCCTAGATTTTGAATGATTAGATTTGTATTGTTATATTGGTATGCCAGGCTAGAACCTTTCATGGTCCCATTTTATTATAATTGTGCCCTTTGTCGCCTATATATATATATATATATATATATCATGAAGACATAATATTAGGATCAACAAATCTTATATTATACACTATATTGATCGTAAAAGGAGACCCAACCCCCCCCCCCCCCCCTTGAAATTGATTATAATTATTGGTTTATTATCATTTATAAGGCACAAGGTTCATAAAATTTGGTATCATAGCATAAAAACCTAGGGTTTTTCTACTTCAAGCAGGTCTTCTTGCAATTTTTGGTATAAATTTTGTTTTGGGATGTTTTATATGATGAAATTTTGAGCATATTAAGGAGAAATTGTAGGGAAAATTTGGCTAAAATTTCATATTTTTGTTCTCTATATTTCTGAGATATATGTTGTGGAATTTAGGGTTTGTGATTAGTCTTGAAATCTATTTCAAATAAGTCATCTCAACATTTTTGTTATAATTTTTTTTTTTGATGTTTTAGGTTGTGAAAATTCTAGCAGATTTATAAGAATCTCAAGAATCATATTTGAATAAATGGACAAGTGAACAGCAAAAAGGTTTTCTCTTGGGAAGAGGCCAAAAATCAACAAGTTTTTGGAAAGTTACCATAAATTTCACTAGACACATAAATTCTGATTATACTCATGGATTTGCAGAGAGGACATATCAAAGTATTATAGGCTAACATTTTAAATTCAAAAGGGATCAAATCTTATATATATATATATATATATATATATATATATATATATATATATATATATATATATATATAAAGAAAAAATTCAACCATTTATATATTCTCCAAATTATTTTTTTTAAGTTACATAACTTATAAGTAACACAAATTTTCAATTGAAAATCTAGTTCTTTTGGTGATTGAAAGGTTTGATAAAAACAAGTATTATTATTATGCATTCAAAGAAAGATACTATACAAATTAATCCTCATAAAGGCTCATCTAAGACTCATGACCAAAGTGAATACTTAGACTATAGGTTCTCCCAATTAGATAAGAAAGCTAATGAAATGGATGGTAGTATGTGGAAAAAGGTGGATTCATAAGGTTCTCATGAAAATATCAAAAGTAAAATTTTGGAAGAAATGGAAATGAAGTTTAAGTAAAATAAGGAGGAAATGAAAAATGCAAGGAATATATGAAAAATATACCAGGTAAGAAATAAAATAATTAAAAACCATTCTATTAAAGGATATCCCTAAAAGAGATATGGAGATCCAAGGAAATCATGAACATAAGGAGAAACATGGTTTGAGACTCAATCAAATATGGGGAGTATTTTATCACAATTGGACAGAAAAAAAAAGTTGAATCACAAAACCAAAATCATGAATTTTTAATCCAAGATCCACATCATCAGGTCTTTAATTCCACACCAAGGAACTACTACATTCCCAAGATCGATATGAGGAAGTTTGACGGTAAATATCCTATAATACGGATATCCTAGATGGAGCAATACTTTGATCTACGCCAAGTGGAAACCTTACAAAAGGTAAATATTGCATCCATGTTTTTAGAACAAGATCAACATGTGTGGTATCAATGGATTTGTGAAAGGAAAAATAATTATATTGTATCTTGGTCCATTTTTATGGAGGAATTGATAGCACATTATGGGGATATTAAGAGCAATACATTTTTTAGTCAATTGGTAAATATTTGAAAAATATGTCTAGTTACAAAGAATATTCAACAATTCCATGAGTTGATTCTTAAGGCGAAGAACATTTTAAAGGATAATTAGTTATAACCATTTATGGGAGCTTCAAAGGAAATCATCCAAAATGAGGTGTGTCTCTTTAAACCCAAATATCTAGAGTTGTAGCACCTAACATCCAGGAGTTGCAACACTTAAAAATAAAGAGATGCAAAAACTACTCATACTGAGTTGTAACACCTATGTCCTTCTCCTATCTAAAGGTACATGTGTATATTTTCCTCTTATTCTTCATCCATTTGTGACTTTGATGAAAATTTCTTTTTGTATTTAGTTTTAACTAAGATACAGTTGGGACAAGCTTCTAGGACTTTGGAATTTGATTCATGGTCCTTGTAAGGAATAAAAAACATCCCTGTTTGAATGTATATATAATATGCCCTTTTATGTGAAATTTTGTCCTTGAGAATCACTTGTGTGAGGATTGACCTTCTTGTTCCTCTCAGAACATGCAAAATAACACTTATCTGCAATAAAACATGAGATATTGGGAGAATAAAGGAGACTATTATTTATTGACCCAATATATATGAAAACAAATACAAATAGTGCTAGATAATATATATCCAAAGAAAGGAAAAAAATAAATTCAATTTTTAATCTGTCGAGGAGTGTTGGCTAACTAGACAACTCGATAATGTTTTTCTAATAAATTATTTTCCTAGTGTCTAACTAAAGTGATTCCAAATCCAAATGAAAGTATATTCAAAGGGATATATCTGGTAGAAATTTGTTTAATATTCCATGAGACAATATGTAAAATTTTATTAGGAATACTTTGTATAACATAGTTGTTTTTTAATTCCCACATAGACCGACAATTATAATTTTAGGTGTAACTTTTTTGTTTGTTGATGGATTTAAATTATTCAAATTGGCGATGAACGTACATTCGTTAATTTATATCAAATATAAATAGGTGTTTAAAACGGTATTGGAGATGAAAATGTATTCATTAATGTATCTCCAATAGAAACATGTTTTAAAACTTCAAGAGATGATGAGCCAAACTTGTTGTGGAACATGTATGATAAAGTTGTTTTTGTTCTCTGTACTAGAAAAAAAATCACTAATTTAGGTGTATATTTTTCATTTGATGATGGATCTATATGAATCAAATTGGATATGAAAGTAAATTCATGTGGGTATCATCAATAGAAACATGTTTTAAGGATAGAAATAACTAATGAGTCAAATATGCTAGTGAACATACTAAGAAATTGAGTTTTAAGCACTGCAAATTTAGGATAACCAATTAGTCGGTTAAGTTCATGGGACATAGAGACAACATGCTCCTAGGATATCATAAAGAATTTTTTTTATGGAAATAGATGTCATAGCATAATTTAGGGACAAATTCAAATCCTTCAGTCACAAAAATGAAAATATAAGCTTTTTTAAGTGATCCCCCAGCGAAAACCACACCATAGCATTATCATATCCAAAAATAATAAAAATGAAGGATGTATCCGAGGGTTAAAACCTACTTGATGAGCTCAAGGAGGAAGGATTTGAAATCCTCGTTATGCCAATAAATCAAGAAATATCAACAGTATTGGTGGAACCTTCTAAGGAGACTAATATTAGGACATCAAATATTCCAAAGTTAATCTCCCTAGAAACACCTTTAAATCTCAAAGAAATTATGAATTTCATAGAGTTCTTTTAAAAGAGAGTATCAAATTTTCATGGTCCTATGCAGATATGCCTAGGCTCAACCCTTCTCTAGTGGTCCATCAATTGACAAAATTTCTAAATGCAAAATCAGTCAAACAAATTCTTCAAAAAATGTGCCCTCAAATAACATTACTGGTAAAAGTGGAGCTACAAAAGATGTTATATGTTGGATTCACTCACCCTATTAATTATCTTGAATTGATCTAAAACTTGGTATCTATGTCAAATTTCACCAAGGGAATCTAAATCTACACTGAATTTAGAGACTTCAATAAATCATATCTGAAACATGATTTCCCATTTCCAAATATAAACATGATAGTAGATTTGACAAATGGTCATGCTTTCCTTAATGGATTTATTTTTTGTCTCTAATAATATCCACATAACACTCAAGGACCAACATAGGATAACATTCACATGTTATTAGGGTACTTACTATTGGAATGTTTCACCTCTCAATCTCAAAAATGTTAGGGAAAGCTGTTAGAGAGCAATGAACAACATATTTCATGACCTATATCACAAAATCATGGAAGATTAAGTAGATCACATCTTGTGAAAATCCATTACTAGAGCATCACATTTGGATAATATGGAAATTCTCATTGACATATTAGAGGAATATAAGGTGATATTAAACCCCAAGAAGTGTTCCTTTGGTGTCACATCAAGGAAACTATTGGGATTCATTATTTGATGTTGAGGCATTGGAATCAATCCAACTAAAGTCAAGGAAATTATTGATATGCATCCACCAACTACATTGAAACATCTAAGGAGCGTTCAAGGAAACTACAATATGTTAAACAATTCATTTCATAGCTTGTAGACACGTGCCATTTATTCAATCATCTCTTACATAAGGATTTTACCTTTAAATGGTTTGAGAAGTTTCAATAAGCCTTTTCAAAAACTGAAAGACTACCTAACATCAACAACACTAGGAGATATCCTGGCATAATATGATGATAATAGGAAAGAGAGATATATATACTATATCAATATAATCCTAGTGGGATATGAGATAAATTCAAACACCAAAAAATGAGCATTTTATCAATTGTCTTTGCCTCTAAGAAGCTTAGACACTACAAGTTGAATCGACAAACTAAGCTCTTCTCAAAGATTGATCCAGTCATGTATCTTTTGTCTAGGGAAACTCTAATAGGGCATATGGAAGTGGGTAATGATGTTAAATGAATTATATATATAATATATGGATCAAAAAGCTATTAAGGGATAGGATATTACAGATTAATTGGTTGAAGCACCAATATATGAAGAGAATCCATCAACATCCAAGTTTCCTAATGAATTGATATTCAATATCACAATTGAATCTAAGTGGAAATTATAATTTGTTGGTTCTTATAATCAACATGGATTAGGAACAAATATACTATTTATCAAACGCTAAGGCAATTTTATTTCGAAATCATATAGGATAACATTCCCATGTATAAATAACATAGATGAATATGAATCTCTCATTACAAGATTGAGGATGGTTATTTAATGGTACACCAAAGAGTTTTAGGTTTATCGAGTTTCTCAATTAGTCATCAGACATGCTAATGATGAGTACCAAACAACATATGAAAATTGATACCTGATAAAAACATTACTGACAATTTTAAGAAATAATTATCTGACATTACTTTCAAGTGGGCATCAAACCTAAATAATATAGTTATCAATGTAATGGAAGCCATAGGATCTCTTTAACATTCCTAACAATAGTTAGTGATATCCTATCCTAGTCAAGAAATGATTCATTCCAATTTTCTAGGTCTCAAGTACTGAACTTGTGTGCAAAATTGTTAGCTCTGATTCACCTTGGTACAAATACATTTATGCCTACCTTCACAATAATATTCGAGCACCCAAACTTACCAACACTCTAAATAAGACCTTCATTCATTGGTCATCCTTCTTTGTTATACACATAGATACATTAGACCAAATAGGCCCTCCTTAGATGTCTCAACTTGGAAGAGGCTAATATTGAATTAAATGAGATACATGAAGGAATATGTGGTTTAGACTCTAGTGGTCCAACCCTAGCTAAGAAATTACTCAGAACAGGTTATTACTGGGCTACTATAGAAAAATATGCTCAACAATATAGTAAGAAATGTCTACAGTGTTAGAAACATGTATATTTGATAGATGCACCAACATAAGAGCTCCAATTGATTACTACACCATGACCGTTCTTAAAATGGGGACTTGGTCTCATATGAAAATTCATCGCACCTCATCCAATGGACATAAATTCATAATAACCACCACTAATTGTTTTATGAGGTGGATAGAAGCCATTCCTCTCACGTATATTACTGGAAAAAAAATATTGAAATTCATCTTGAACTATATCATTTGTCGATATGGTGTCCCATAATCTATTATCACTTGCAATGGTACACCATTAAAAAACATTGGTATTCATGATATTTTTCATAAATTCTATATCCAACACCGTTTCTCCACCCCGTATTACCCACAAGGTAATGACAAGCCAAGGCGACTAACAAAACCATTCTAAAAATCCTTAAAAATATGGTTAATGAAGCTATTCGTGATTGGAACTTGCAACTTAATCCCTCCTTGTGGGCTTATTACACTAATATCCATACTCCCATAGGCACCACCCCATAATCTCTCCTTTATGGTACTAAATCTATTCTACTTTTTTATGTCAAGATCCCATCTCTATGTATATCCTTCCAACTCTTGGTTTATAATGAATAATACGGATTTTCCAAATTGCATAAGCTAGAATTTATAGATGAATGATGAATCAATGCACTAAACCATTTAAAATATTACCAAAATTTCATTTATTGTAGCTATAATAAGAACATTAAGTGCAAAAATTTATGGGTTGGAGACCTAATCCTTGATGAAAATCAGAAGCTTCCATCAGATACAAATTAAAAGAGTAAATATGAACCTAACTGGTTGGGGCCCTTTATCATCATTTCTCGTTATGGTACAAGATCATATCAACTTTTGACACCTAAATTTGAGCCTCTGGAAGATCCCATCAACAACAACCGTATTATGAAATTATACACATAGCTCTTAGGGTATCCCAACTAAAAAAAAAAATAGTAAAGAGAAATAATCTATCCTATGATGAAAACCACTTTGGTGATGCTTGGATAAGTACCATGGTGAAAAATTGTTCTGTAGGTGCCATGTGTAGAGGTATACTTCCACCATCTATCATGTTTTATACTTCCATAATAACTCTTCCATATCCATCCATAATAAGCATTCATATCATCTGTAATAAATACCTAGCACATATCAATATATTACCCCATCATAGCTTGGAAATGTCTTTCCTATTCCATAATAGGTTCATTCCATTATCCCCATAATAAATTAATCCACCCATCTCATAATAAATAGTCCTTACCTAACAAGGAGAATCTTTCTATGCTTGGTGAACGGATTAGTTCCATATCACAGATCACTCATGTCATCCATAATAAACCATCATTAACCAAACCATAATAAAGGAAACATGATATCTCACTTCACCTCATATCACTATCACTTAGACTAAGACACTTAAAATATACAACAAAATAATCACCATGTAAAGCATAGAGTTGTCATGAAAATCACATAAGAATAAAAAAGAGTCTAACCAATTTAAACTAATATTAAACATATCCATCGCCTAAACATCCTAATCAAATATCAATTAGAACACTCATGGATTAATTCCTATATCCTTCCTACAATAGGCATAGTATAAACATTATTCAATGTCAAAAATGATATTGGAAAGAAATACAATGGTTGTTGCTTGTTTGGTCAACTGGCCTTTTTCTTTATTTGATTTATCTTTTTCTTCCTTCTAACACCCACTTGAATCCATATTGATATTTCAATATCATCATGAGCTTAGAGGAGTATGGGACGAGTCATGGTAATTTCTTTCATTTGTTGTGCTTGTGGATGGTTTTGTAATAATTCCAGGTCATTTACTTTCCTTGTATATCTTGGAATAAATTTTAGCATAACATTCATCCTCTTTCATATTAGGTAATATATACCTTTTTCACATTAAGGATATCATGCTTCAAATGACTATCTTCCTCACATGGTTCTTTCAAGTTTATAGTATGTCTTGTATGAACAAGGATACTCCTCATTTTTTCTAGATTCATGGTCCTATAAAAGAGATACATCTTCACCTTGGTCTTCATACCTTGTTTCATAGTGTCCATTCTCCATATCAAATTAAGGGTCACTCTCTATATTTTTTTTAATTTAACTACAAAAAATATAATAAAAAGTAGTTTTTCCATCCTATCATGCATTAATCCTATAGCATAACATCTAAGTTTATCATATCACTATCATTTTTCCATCCCTAAAATTTCATTCCATTCCATATTTATAGTTTTCACTCAAGTGTCGATTGACACCCCCTTCTTCTAATTTTTTCATCCAATCTATATTCTTCTGACTAACTCCATATTTCTTTTCCCTCAATTTTATTTTTGTAGAAATTATACAAACAATATGTTTAGAAATGGATTCAATCTGATCATGAGACATGCTAACACAAGATACTGAATCCTTCTACAAATCAATTGCGGAAAATAAACATGGTCGCCAATCACAAAAAGTAAAGAAAGAATCAAATCACACCACAACAAAGATATTTTCCCGGGGAAAGCTTGCTGCTCAAAACCCCTCTATCTTCTTTTGTATATTCACCAAGGAATCATGAAACAATTACAATGCACTCTTCTCATAAGAGTCTCCTACACTCTCACAACTGTCTCACACTAATCTGGACAAAATCGAAAAACACTTATCCAATTTTCAGCCTCTGTTTAGCCTTCCTTGCTTGTGCAATTCAGGTGAAATGCAATCCCTGTTCTTTAGGAAATTCAGCCTTCCAAAACTATGCAATGCTCATGGGAAATCCTATGGTTTTCTTACTACATGCGGGAAACCTATTAATGATACAACTGATAGTTAAAATCCCTTTAACGTTTGTCTCAACTGGGTCTTCACTGGAACTGACATGCATGCAGCTATTAATAGTAAATCATCAGTTGCATGGCATATCACTGCATGTGAATTACATTTGATTTAATTCACTTGATATCTCACTAGTGCAACAAAAAATTACAACTAGTTCAACTGACTTTAACTCAATAAATTGAGTTAACTAATTTCTCATGCATTAAACTAATGCACTAACTGCAACTTGAACTCCATAACTAATAGAATCACTTTGCATGCCTCACCAACCACCCTCAACTTAAAATTCATGAGCTAATTGAGTTTATCACACTTAGTTAACTATTACAAGTGATTATGAGATAAGATTACATTTTATTGTCCAATTTAATTAAGGGAAAATTAAATTAGACACACATTTCTTTTTGACTTTTCAACACTCCCTCTCAACAAGAAAGAGATTATCTGCCACCCCGATCTTGCCTCTATGGTATTCGAATTTTCTCCTCGTGAGCGCCTCTGTCAGAATATCTACATCCTAGTCTTCCATGGGAATGTATTGAAGTAACATAATGTGCCTCTGAACACAATCTCTGGTATGGTGGTACCAGATGTCTATATGCTTGGACCTATCGTGGAATACCAGATTAACTGAGATTTTGATGCAACTCTGGTTATCACTATGTATCACCATCGGATCCATCTGAAAACCAAATAAACCAACTAGAATATTCCTCATCCAGATGGCCTCACATGCAACTTGACTGGCTGCCATGTACTCTACCTCGACTGAACTGAGTACCACAGATCTCTTCTTCCTGTTGTACCAAGAAACTATTGTCGATCCTATGCTGAAGATCCCTCCTGATGTGCTCTTTCTGTCTGATGGACTTCCTGCCAAATCTGCATCGGTGAAGCCTTTAAGCTTCACTTCCTTTATCTGTATGTACCATAATACATACTCTGTAGTGCCCCTGAGATATCTCAAGAAATCCTTCCCCGCCTTCCAAAAGATCTTGGTTGTCTTAACAATAGCTTGAGTTAGCTGGTTAACTGTGTAGCAAATTTCTGGTCTAGTATTCAGCAATTACATCAGTGAACCCACTAGCTTCCTATAAAAGTATCATCCACTACCTCACCTTAAGTAGCATCCTTCTTCGTCTAGTTTCCTAGAAGAGGAGTCTCCATGGGTTTACAACTCAACATGTGAAACTTACTCAAAATTTATTTGGCATACTTTCCTTGAGAAACAAATAGTTCACCATCCTGCTGCCATATTTCCAAACCAAGGAAATAGTGAAGGATTCCCATGTCCTTCATTTCGAACTCTCTTGCAAGATCCTCTTTGTAATAAGTTATCAGTTGCTCATCACCTATAAAAATTTGATCATCAACATAAAGTATGATAATCAAGATCTTACCATCAACCACAATTTGGTACAGGTTCACATCCGCTTCACTTTTTGTGAAGCCCAACCCAGTGAAATAGATGTCAATACTAGTGTACCAAGCACAAGGTGCTTGCTTTAGCCCATACAGTGCTCTCTTGATTCTGCACACATGCGACTCACTATCAAAGGTCTCAAAAACTTCTGCTTATATATGTACACTTCTTCCTCAATAAATCCATTGAGTAATGAAGTCTTCACATCCATCTGATGTATCTTCCACCCCATCTGCGCTAAGAGTGCAAGGATAGATCTAATCGATGAGTACTTTGAAACCAGTGAAAAATTATCCTCACAGTCAATCCCCTCAACTTGTGAGAATACCCGGGCTATAAATATAGCCTTGTACTTCTCCACACTCCCATATGACTCTTGCTTCATCTTATAGATCCATCTAGATCCAACCACTAATTTTCTGACTGGTATCAAGACAACTTCCCATGCACTGTTCTTAACGATGGAGTCATACTCCTCAACCATAATGTCAACCCAAATTGGTTGCTACATTGCTTCCTCAAAGGAGGATGGTTCTATCACAATACACTTTCTCATAAGAGCCATGTATCCAGTAAACCTGCCAGGAGACTGTCGTTATCTGTGTAGTGAAGTAGGTGCTCCTACATGTTCTGTCGCATCAAGTCTCAATCTATTAGCTTCCGTGGTGCGCCTTATACCATGTCTGGTGGATGGCTCTGCATGAGTGTTTTCTGCCACTCCATGATCCTCCTCATGTGGTTGCTCCATATCTTTAGGTTCATCCTTTGGAACCAAGAGTTCCTCATCTACATGAAAATCCATCTCCCTCTCAAGGGACAATCACATGGCTTTTTACTCATCAAATTTTATATCCCGTCTCACAACAGTCATCCTGTTGTTTGGAAAATACACCCGATAGTTGTGGGGAGTATCAATGTACCCCAAAAATATCCCAATCTCAATTGTCGGTTCAAGCTTCTCCCTGGAATCTTTGGTCACATGGAAATAGACAAATGAGCCAAAAAATTTAAAATATGAAACATCAGGTTTCTTACCAGAAAATGCCTCTTCTGGTGTACTCATGCCAATTATCTGATGAGGACTATTGTTTTTCACAAATATCATTGTGTTGCATGCCTCCTCCCACAGATGCAACGTTAGGCCCTGATCATGCAACATCGCTTGTGCCGCACCCACAATTGTTTTGTTCTTTCTTTCTGGGACCCAATTATGTTGTGGGTTATGAGGTGTAATCAACTCTCTCTGAATTCCTTCTTTGCTACAGAAGTTCTTTAATTCATTGGAGATATACTCACCACCATTGATGCTCTTAAGAGCCTTCACATGCTTCCCCATATCTTTCTCCACCAGTGCTTTGAACTCACAAAATTTTTAGAATGTTTGATCTTTCTTCTGCATGAAGTAGATCCAACACTTTCTAGAAAAATCATCAACAAAGATCATATAGTACATGTGCTTTTCTGTAGAAGCTGTAGAGAATGGTCCACACACGTCTGAGTGAAATCTCTCAAGGATTTCCGCTGCTCGGTTCTCCTTCTCATGAAAAGTGCCCATTGCATACTTCCCCATGGTACATCCCTTGCATGTGTCTATTTTCACAAGAGTACCCTTGGGAAGTCCCGTAGAAATATGTTGCATGACCTTCAAGGCTCCATGGTGTAGATGGCCTAATCTGTTGTTCCATAACTCACCCTCATCTCGGCTCACCACTTTGTCTGCCTTACCCATCAATGTTGCACAACCATCTACATCAATTTTATAGAGTTTCTTCACATGAATCCCAATCTTCTTGGCTTTTCCTATGGATTTGGGTCGAAGGAAAGATTTCCCTTCACTAAAAACCACATCATAACCTCTATACTCCAACATTGCGACTGAAACTAGATTTTTTTTCAAGCCTTGTACATGCATTACATATTTTAATAAGAAGGGTTTACCTGACTATCTCTAGAAGGTAACTATACCAATCCTGGTAGAACTGTATCTCCTGTCATCACCCATTTCGATATACATCTAGAGGTCCTTCTCCTCCAAGCTACTCCAAATTTATTTGTCTCCCGTCATGTGAAAACATGCACCACTATCAACTACCACATTGATCCCATCGCACTTGACACCATGCATGTGATGAGTGATAATTCCAACCCAAATTGTAAGGCCAAAGCCTCGCTATCTATAGATCCTGAATCCTTCTTGTTCTTCTTCTTTTGTGGACAATTAGTGGCATAATGTCCATGCTCGTGATAGTGAAAACACTTGACTCTGGACATGTCGCACTTCTTGCCATCTTTGTCGGTCTCGTATTTGGAATAGAATTTCTTTCCTTTCCCCTTCTTCAACTTACCATCCAAGGTGAAATTTTCTTCATCACCTGTCTTAGATGAATATCCATCCCTAGTATTTCGCCTGAATTCTTCGTGCACCAAATCTGACCAAATTTGTTCCCAATCTGGCAGCTTCTCCCTCCCATTGACAGAGTCCTGATAACTATGCCAAATCTTGGGAAGGCCTAGAAGAGCTAGGCTCACCAAGTCATCATCCGTGAAAGTAATTCTGGCACTCCCAATCTCATCTTGACATTGGAAAAACTTGGTTAAATATTTCGGAATAGTGTCGCCTTTCTCCATTTTGATTTTCCTGAGCTTGTCCTTTAGTGCCAATTTTCTATGACCACCGCTACTCAGAAACTGATCTATCAAAGGCTTCCACATTGCATATGGATTCGCTTTTCCATGGATAATTGAGACAATGTGGTCTCATACTCCCTCCAATAATATCCTCCTCGCCTTTTGAACCTTCCTTTGCCAAGCATCAAAAAGAGTGACATTTGTTCCTGCGGGTTTTGGAATGTCATTATCAAAGAATTATTTCTCCAGAACTACCTCCATCTTGTCTTTCCATGCAATATAATTGGAACTTCCCTCGAGTGCATACTCCAATCTCAAGCCATTGAAAGACATCTTGATCCCCATCCACCTATCGCACCAAAGAATACTTTTGCAAATTCGAATGCTATTCAGTCACAAACTCAATTTCTTCTCCACTATAGTGATTTTCTATGCTCTGATACCATGTATAAATTATACAAACAATATGTATATAAATGTATTCAATCTGATCATGCGATATGCTAAAGCAAGATACTGAATCCTTATACAAATCAATTGCGGAAAATAAACACGATTGCCAATCACAAAAAGTAAAGAAAGAATCAAATCAAACCACAACACAGATATTTTCCCGGGGAAAGCTTGCTTCTCAAAACCCCTCTATCTTCTATTGTATATTCACCAAAGAATCATGAAACAATTGCAATGCACTCTTCCCACAAGAGTCTCCTGCACTCTCAGAACTGTCTCACACTGATCTAGACAAAATTAACCAACACTTAGCCAATTTTCAGCCCCTATTAAGCCTGCCTTGCTTGCGCATTTCATGTGGAATGAAATCCATATTATTTAGGAAATTCAACCTTCCAAAAATGTGCAATGCTCATGGGAAATCCTATGGTTGTCTTACTGCATGTGGGCAACCTCATAATGATACAATTGATAGTTAACATCCCATCAACCTTTGTCTCAACTAGGTCTCCACTAGAACTAACATGCATGCACCTATTAATAGTAAATCATCAGTTGCATGGTAGATCACTACATGTGAATTAAATCTGGTTTAATTCACTTGATCTCTCACTAGTGCAACAAAAATTTACAACTAGTTCAATTGACTTTAACTCAATAAATTGAGTTAATCTATTTCTCATGCATTAAACTAATGCACTAACTGCAACTCGAACTCCATAACTAATAGAATCACTCAGCATGCCTCACCAACCACCCTCAACTCAAAATTCATGAGCTAACTGATTTTATCACACTCAGTTAACTTTTACAAGTGATTATGAGATAAGATTACATTTTATTGTCCAATTTAATTAAGAGAAAATTAAATTATACACACAATTCTTGTTGACTTTTCAACACTTTTAACATATCCTGCCCAATCTTTAGAGATATTTTTTAGAAATATATGTTTTCCCCATGTTTTCCCACAACATTTCTCAAGGGTGAATGTACTTCCCATTTCTCTAATCCCTTGACATATTGAGGCATATGACATCATGTCTTTGAAACAATGTTGACAAATGCATTGCCTTAAAGAGGGGAAAAATGTAGACATCAAAAAGTGACTAATGCAATTTCTTTCATTTCATAAATGGCATTTCCATCTTCCATCATAATTAAATAATTTTTGAGTATTTAATTATTTAAATTCTTCCAAAAATCAATTAAATAATTCTTATTATTTAATTAATTCTTCTTATTCTAGTTTCCTATAATTAAATAATTATTTTAATTATTTTTTTTTCTAAGTAAAACTGATCTATTAACAGTAAAAGTAGTGTACAGCGGGCAGAGGCCTTAACATTGCCCAATATTGAGACATTTTAGACAGACAAAAAACGAGGTTTCAAACTGCTCTGCAGGAGGGAAACCAGCCTGTAGAGTTCACCACAAAAAATCCCACACAGGGGATCGAGATACTGAAAGTACTGAGGACTGTAGTTAACAAAAAACAAAACATATTTTGAAACAGTAGGAAATTCAAAAACAAGCCCATTGGATAGGGCGAAAACATAGTAAAGAAACCATGACCGAAAAGCAGAACTACTCATCAGGAGCAACTTGTTCGACCCTGCACCAGTATTCGTCTAGTTCACCACGCTCATTGTACAGGTCTTCGACAGAGTGGACAAATTTCCTGGAGGGAGAGGCGACCATTTGCTCCGCATGCCCTTGCTCCTTGACTTCCTGCACAACGTCCTTGCTTCCTCTGGGCTACCCCACCAGATCTTGTGGCACTTGGTCCTGCTCAGTGTTGCCATTTGTACCCTGTCCAGCTGAAGGATTCTGGTCTATCTCGTCCTGGGGCTCCTCAAGAAACACGACCGAGATAACAGCAGTGACTCTTGAACGATTGAGGGAGCAATCGAAGGAGAAAAGAGAAGTGTGGGATTGAGCTGGGAGAGCAGAAGATGAGGGAGAGTCCAGTCTGTGGCTCAAACGGAGCAAACGACCACGGAGAAGTTTGGGCAGGCTGTCTGAGGGGGAAGAGCTCTCAGAAGGCGAGCTGGAGGAGGAAGGAGAACGCCTCACAGAATGCCTAGTAGACCCGCGCCTACAGCGCATTCTTTGCCTGAGGCGAGGCATGTTAGAATCGGGGCTGGAGTGCCAAGGAACCGGAGAGATGACCGGGGAAAAAGTCGAGCTGGGATTCAGAAATATAGATGCCAACATGCAGGAACGAGAAAGCGAGAGATGAAGGTTATCCCCGAGCTCCAGACAACAGTTGATGCGGCTTCGCTTACCAATGATGGTGCGCTCATTTGCAATCCCAGCAGCTGGTCGACACCACCAATTCACCGGTAAGGGAGAAGACGGGTCCATGGTGTTTAACAGATCTGTGTTGCAGTAGGAGATCACTTGCAATGAATGGAAATTAATGTGAGCCGAAGGTTGATCCATTACACAGCAGTCGAAATTGCATCGAGGAGCGGCAATATGTTTGTGAATTGCGCCCATAATTAATGCAATTAATCTCAGCATTAACATGTTTATGGTTGGAGTGACGTTCCCCTTGCGGGAAGGCAGGTGGCCTCCCGTCCGGCTAGACCTCCATCCCATCACGTTCATCACACCCAAAAGCACCCGCATCCGGGAATTATTTTAATTATTTAATTAGCTAAGTCTTTTATAATTGAATAAATAAAATCTTTATTTTGTTTATATATGCATACATACATATATATATATATATATATATATATATCCTCTCAAGCACATAATTAGATTATTCCTATATTTCTACTCCACTTCCACTATTAACTGCAACTTACTTCAATATCTTTGATCATGTAATCAATTAACTATATCATATAATTGGTAACCTTCCTTAAATCAAATCTTCTCATTGAAACTTATCAATTGATCTTGAATATGTTGCATGCAATCTCAAAAATTGATCGATGCCTGACAAGCCTATAAATGCAACTCTCGTTTCACTATCTATGTAGAAATTTGCTGAATAATGAAGATTTATCCACCGAGATTATCCTGATCACATACTAATTCGAATTCATATGCAACACATAATCTCTTCTACTCAGATCATCACACATGCGGAAATAAACAAGCGGTATGCGATCAAAAGATCATCAAAACATCACACACATTACACAGTATGTATGGGGAAAGCTTATAGCTGAAAACCCCCAGCTATTTTGTATATTAATATGGAAGAGAACATGTAACAATCTCAGTACAATACTCCTCACAAGTACTCAGTACTGTCTCATGAAGTTACACACAAACTAGCTTGGTTTTGAACAGGTCACTGATTCAAAACTCATCCACTAATTGCCTGCCTCTATTGCGCAATCAAGGCTAGTCTAATGAGAGATCCAAGGTTCGAATCTCCTTGGCTTGACAGCGCAATCATCATGGGCAATTCCTCCAAGTGTGGTGCAAATATCATGCACAACTGATGTCACAACTGATAGCTGTACTCACCCTTTCATCTACCTCTTTCACTGGTCTCCACTGAACTGTCCATGCACTGTAGTGAACTGATGTGTTCTTGAGTTGAATAATGAGTTACTAATTAATGAATTAAATAATATTTAATTCACTCCACTCATTTCTAGTTGATTAGCTAGTTAAACTAATCTCAACTAGTTCAACTAAGTTAAACCGAACACAACTCCACCAACTGTCTCATCAACTCCACCAAACTTCTGCCACTGAAGTCCTAACTGAATTCAACCATGCATGAGCTCACCAAACCCATAGGAATAGCGTAATTCCTCTGTCAGATGCATGAGCCACTTCTGTAGCTCGAACTGAAGTGCTCCAAGAGAGTAAACTGAAGTTTAGAGTCCAAATATTATTAAGGGTAAATAATATTTGACTTTTCTATTTTTAGGATAGGTAGTCTAAAAATAGACTTCGACCTAAATGTCTAAAAATAGAGGTCCATCTATTTTTACCAACATGACCAATACTCCAAGAATAACATACTGCAATCCCCGGACCATGCTCCATATGTCTAAAAATAGACATAGTCTAAAAATAGACTTTGCGCCAGAATTTGCCTGCGGGCCCACTTAGTGAAGGCGACCTCATTTCACTAAGCTCCATCATCTTGCTGCATTTTCAACACTCCCTCTCAGCAAGATATGGATTATCTGCAACCCCTATCCTGCCTCTGTGGAATTCGAACTTGCTCCCGGTGAGCGCCTTCGTCAAGATGTCGGCATCCTGATCCTCCGTGGGAACATATGAAAGCATCATGATTCTCCGCTGAACACAATCTCTGATATGATGGTACCTGATGTCGATGTGTTTGTATCTATCATGAAATACTGGATTAGCCGAGAGTTTAATGCAACTCTGGTTATCACAGTAGATCACTGTAGGCTCCAAATGCAACCTGAACAAACCTGCGAGGATCTTCCTCATCCAAATAGCCTCGCATGTAGCCAAGCTAGCTGCCATGTACTCGGCCTCTGCTGAACTGAGTGCCACGGATCTCTGCTTCCTGCTGTACCAGGAAACTGCTGTCGACCCAATGCTGAAAACTGCTCCAGATGTGCTCTTTTGGTCCGTTGGGCTCCCTGCCCAATCTGCATCAGTGAAGCCGGAAAGATTCGCTCCATTCTCCTGTCTGTACCATAGACCATATCCCGATGTGCCACTAAGATAACGTAATACATGCTTGCCTGCCTTCCAGAAGAGCTTGGTAGGCTTAACCATAGCTTGCGAAAGCTGGTTAACAGCATAGCATATATCGGGTCATGTATTGACCAGATACATAAGCGACCCCACCAACTGTCGATAGACAGTGGCATCCACTACCTCCGCTGAAGTAACATCCTCCTTCCTCCAACCACCAGGAAGAGGAGTGTCAACAGGCTTGCAGCCTTGCATGTTGAACCTCTCCAGAATCTCCCGGGCATACTTGCCCTGAGAAACAAACAGTCCTCCGCTGCGCTGCCAAATCTCCAATCCCAGGAAATAATGAAGGAGGCCCAGGTCCTTCATCTCAAACTCTCGTGCAAGATCCTCCTTGCATGAAAGTATCAACTGCTCGTCGCCAGTCAAAATCAGATCATCTACATACAGTACGATGATCAACAGCTTCCCCTCCACCACAATCTGGTACAGGTTTGGATGCGCCTCACTCTTGGAGAATCCAAGCCCGGTGAAGTAGCTGTCTATCCGAGTGTACCAAGCACGAGGTGCTTGCTTCAGCCCGTACAGTGCTCTTTTGAGTCGGCACACATGCGACTCACTGCTGAAGATCTCAAAACCTTCAGGCTGCTCTATGTACACTTCTTCCTCAATAACTCCATTGAGGAACGCAGTCTTCACATCCATCTGATGAATGTGCCACCCCATCTGCGCTGAGAGAGCAAGGATCGTCCATATGGAAGAGTACCTTGCGATAGGTGCAAAGGTCTCCTCATAATCGATCCCCTCGATCTGTGAGAAGCCACGGGCGACAAATCTCACCTTGTACTTCTCCACACTCCCGTCAGCCGCCTGCTTCACTTTGTAGATCCATCGAGAACCCACCACTGATTTCCCCTCCAGTCTTGGGACAATCTCCCATGCACTGTTTCTGACGATCGAATCATATTCTTCGATCATGGAATCTACCCATGCGGGTTCCTCCACAGCTTCCTCAAAAGAGGATGGCTCCATCACGACACATTGACTCACAAGAGCCATGTATCCAGTGTACCGATCCGGTGACTGCCTCTGTCTGTGCTGTGCTGTAGGTGGTCCTACAACCTTCTCTGCATCTCGAGCCAGTCGCTCAGCTTCTGTAGTGCGCATGCGCCCTCTGATGGTTGGCGCTGCATGGGGTGGTTTCTTCCACCTCCTGAACCTCCTCTTGTGGCTGATCCACATCCAGAAGCTCCTTCTTAGGAACTAACAGCTCCTCATCTGCATGCAAGTGTAGCTCCCTCTCAAGCGAACACCGCATGGCTTTCTCCTCCTGAAATTTTATATCCCGTCGCACAAAATTCTTTCGACTGTCTAACAAATACACCCGATAGTTGTGAGCTGTATCATTGTACCCCACAAATATTCCAACCTCAGCAGTTGGATCCAGCTTCCTTCTCGCATCCTTCGTCACATACATGTAGATAGGAGAACCAAAAATCCACAAATGGGAAATATCAGGCCTCTTGCCAGAATAAGCCTCCTCCGGTGTACTCATGCCAAGAACCTTGTGAGGACAACGGTTCTGCACATACACTGCTGTATTGCATGCCTCAGCCCACAAGTGAAGGGGTAGGCCCTGATCATGCAACATCACCCATGCAGCACCCACGATCGTTCTGTTCTTCCGCTCAGCCACCCCGTTCTGCTGTGGGTTATGGGGTGCGATGAGCTCTCTCCGAATCCCTTCTGCACTGCAAAATTCCTTGAATTCAGCCGAGATGAATTCACCACCATTGTCGCTCCTGAGAGCCTTCACCTTCTTCCCCGATTCCTTCTCGACCAGTGCTTTGAACTCACATAACTTAGAGTATGTCTCGCTCTTCTTCTGCATGAAGAAGATCCAACACTTTCGAGAGAAATCATCAACAAAGATCACGTAGTACTTGTGCTTTGTTGTCGAAGCTACTCAGAAAGGACCACACACGTCTGTGTGAACTCTCTCAAGGATCGTCGTGGCGTGACTATCCTTCTCGTGAAAGGTGGCTTTCACATATTTTCCCAAAGTACACCCCTTGCACTGATCTGACTGCGCAAGGGTGCCCTTAGGAAGCCCAGTAGAAATCTGCTGCAGGATCTTCAAAGCTCCATGGTGAAGGTGGCCCAATCTCCTGTGCCACAGTTCGCCCTCATCATCCCGGCTCACCAATTCTCCCGCCTTGCATGCCATTGCTGCGCAGCCATCTACCTGCAACTGATAAAGGTTCTTGGTTCGAACCCCTATCTTCCGGGTCTCACCAGTAGTCTTACTGCGCAGGAAGGCTTTTCCTTCGCTGAAGACCACATCATACCCCTTATCCTCCAACATCGCCACAGAGATCAAGTTCTTCTTCAATCCAGGTACATGCATGACATCCCTCAATACAAAAGGTTTACTAGACTCCCTCTGAAAGGATATGGTACCGATACCAGTCGCACTGTATCTACCATCATCGCCCATCTCGATGTGCACACCCAAATCTTTGTCCTCCAGATCTGAGAACAAATTCCGATCTCCCGTCATATGAAATGACGCACCGCTGTCCAAGAACCATACCGATCCCATCACACTTGAAACTAAGCATGCGATCAGTGAAAAGTCAAGCTCGAACTGTGAAGCCAAAGCTTCTCCATCTGCAGATCTTCCCGCTTGCTTGTTCTTCTTCTTCTTTGGACAATTGGTAGCATAATGTCCGTGATCATGGCAGTGAAAACACTTCACTTTCACCATATCTTGCTTCTTGCCCTTAGCTCCAGAATGAGAGGTTTTCTTACCCTTCCCTTTCTTAGCTTTGGACACCAAAGCGCAGTTTTCTTCATCAGCTCCCTTTGATGAAGATCCATCTCGAGTAGTCCTCCTTATCTCCTCCCGCATGAGATCCGCCCAAAGGCGCTCCCATCCCGGCAGCTTCTCCCGACCATTGACACTATCTTGATATGAGTGCCAAGCCTTCGGAAGACCAAGGAGAGCCAGGTCGACCATGTCCTCATCTTCGACAGTCACCCCCACACTTCCCAGCTCATCTTTGCATTGAGTGAACTTCGTGAGGTATTTGGCGATATTGTCGCCTTTCTCCATCTTGATGTTCCTGAGCTTATCTTTGAGCGCCAGCTTCCTTTGGTCGCTCTTACTCTGGAATAGATCCATCAAAGCTTTCCACATTAAATATGGAGAAGCCTTTCCATGCAGGCTGGATACAATATGATCCTTGACGCCCTCCAACAGGATCCTTCGAAATTTCTCCATCTTCTTTTGCCATGCTTCGACTTCAGCAGGATCAGTGGGCTTTTGGACATCCGTATCCACGAACTCCTTCAGTCCATTATCTTCTAATACTGCCTCCATGCGATCCTTCCATGCAACATAATTCGAACTGCCTTCAAGAGCATATTCGAGTCGCAAACCGTTGAAAGACATTTTCAACTCCGACACCAAGAAAACAAACTGCTGCAAAATTCGAATTCCAACTCAAAGCTCAACCGCTCTTGATCTGTGAGAACAAATTATTTCTAGCACAGAGATCGACTGCAGGGGCATTTACTAGATGTATCACCTTTCAAAGGAAAGGATGGATCCAGAGGCTACCTGGCCCGCATGCAGACTCTGTCTACCGAAATAAGTTTGTAATCACTGTGATGATCAATCTCTGCTCCGATAGCTCCGATACCATGTAGAAATTTGCTGAATAATGAAGATTTATCCACCGAGATTATCCCGATCACATACTAATTCGAATTCATATGCAACACATAATCTCTTCTACTCAGATCATCACACATGCGGAAATAAACAAGCGGTATGCGATCAAAAGATCATCAAAACATCACACACATTACACAGTATGTATGGGGAAAGCTTATAGCTGAAAACCCCCAGCTATTTTGTATATTAAGATGGAAGAGAACATGTAACATCTTAGTACAATACTCCTCACAAGTACTCAGTACTGTCTCATAAAGTTACACACAAACTAGCCTGGTTTTGAACAGGTCACTGGTTCAAAACTCATCCACTAATTGCCTGCCTCTATTGCGCAATCAAGGCTGGTCTAATGAGAGATCCAAGGTTTGAATCTCCTTGGCTTGACAACGCAATCATCATGGGCAATTTCCTCCAAGTGTGGTGCAAATCTCATGCACAACTAATGTCACAACTGATAGCTATCTCAACCCTTTCATCTACCTCTTTCACTGGTCTCCACTGAACTATTCATGCACTGTAGTGAATTGATGTGTTCTTGAGTTGAATCATGAGTTAATAATTAGGTAATTAAATAATATTTAATTCACTCATCTTAGTTGATTAGCTAGTTAAACTAATCTCAGCAGGTTCAACTAAGTTAAGCGAACACAACTCACAAACCTTGCTTGAAGTCTAGCGAAATCAAACCATGCATGAGCTCTTAAACCCCTAAGATAGCGTAATTCCTATATGAAGATTACCACTCAAACCACTTAAGCCAGAACGGGCGAAGTGCTCAAGAGGAAATGGCGGGATTTAGGAGTCCAAATATTATTAAGGACTAATAATATTTGACTGACCTATTTTTAGACAGGCAGTCTAAAAATAGACTTCGACCTGTATGTCTAAAAATAGAGGTCCATCTATTTTTACCAACTCGACCAATCATCCAAGAATAGCATACTGCAACTCCTAGACCATACTCCATATGTCTAAAAATAGACATATGTCTAAAAATAGACTTTGCGCCAAAAAATAGCCTGCGGGCCCACTTAGTGAAGGCGACTTCATTTCACTAAGCTCCATCATCTTGCTGCATTTTCAACAATCTAGGGGTGGGCATTTTTCATATCCTAGCAATCACCTTGTGACTTTGTAACTTAGAAGTTGTAAGTTATTTTCAGGCTTATTGAGCCACCCACATACTTATTTTTTTAAGCACTCAAATTGGAGTAGAATTAGGTGAATTCTATTGGGAAGGTATTGCATTTCTTAGATTTGATTTTCTCAATTGTTCACTGTAGCTTCATTGTTGATTTAGGTAATTAAATTGTGTTTTATTTATAATGTGATATCACTCATATTTATAACATTTTGTTCCCCAATCACATGTAGTATACTGTGATAATAAAAGTTTCATATAGGTGGGAGAGAATGCTTATAGTGAGATGAAGCATGTTCATTCTCATTATTTGTTGCAACTAGTATGCTTTTCTATTTAATCTCTTGTTTGTTGCAAGATATACGATTAAGTTGCTAATATATTTATGAATCCTTTCAAAAGGCTATTTTTTTCAAATTTTGTGCTATGTTTGGGCTTTGAAAATTTCCAATTATGGGGGGTGTATGTTTAGTGAAGGTAATTTCACCTCCTAAATCTTCATATTAGTTTGCTATAGGGGATTGTTGGAATAGTAAACTACATAGGTTTTCCATGCCTATGGATATTCTAGATAGAGCTAGTTATTAATTGATTGAGCATTTGATTGGTTAGTGAAGTTGACCATAATATTCAACTAGTGTGTAGGTCAATGTAGAATTCAAGGAGTTCATTATGTCATCTAGCCAATTAAAGTGGACAATGTACTCTTTGCTTCAAGGGAGTTGCTTATAGTTTAGTACTAGATATAGATGGTCTTATGGATTAATATACCATGAAAGACACAATCTAACTAATAGACAAAATGGCTTTCTTGGCCAGAATTTGGAAATGCAATTTCGATAAGTTTGTGATTTTTTGTTGTTTAAATTTCACTTTTGAATGCATGAATGGATTCAACGCCCTAAAAAACTCCTGAGGGACTTGAACTCTGGAGATTAAACAACTTAAAATTATGATTCTTAAATTTTTTATTAGATTTTGGGCAAATTTGACTAGAAAAAGTGCACCAAAAAAAGTCATTTTATCTATTAGTCAGACTATACATATGATAAACTATCTTTTAAGTTTTTTGTGTTTATTATTTTATTAGATTTTGGGCAAACTTGACTAGAAAAAATGCACAAAAAAATTCATTTTATCTATTAGTTAGACTATAAGTATCATAAAATATCTTTTAATATTTTTTGTTAGATTCTTAAACTTAAACTTATGATTCTTAAATTTATTTATTTAGATTTTGAGCAAATTTGATTAGAAAAAATGCACCAAAACAAATCATATTATCTATTAATTAGACTATAAATATCATAAAATATCTTTTAATTTTGTGTATTCCTTGTTAAATGATAAGAAATAAAAAATATTCACTTATGTAATCATATCTTAATACCACTTTTTTTGAAATATATATAACCTATGATGTACCAATTCCATTTTTTCAAGAAATTAATAAGTTTTTAATTTTGTGTATTCCTTGTTAAATGATGAGAAATAAAAAATATTCACTTATGTAATCATATCTTAAACACCACTTTTTTTTAAATATATATAACCTATGATGTACCAATTCCATTTTTTCAAGAAATTAATAAGTATTGACATTGACACATCCTTCTTTAATATTTGATCAAATGCAGTAAGTTATGTGAGCGATTTAACTTCCACATTTATGTGAAGTCATTGAATGATGAAAAATTCCAAAAAAGTCATCATAATGTGACTTTATAAGCTATGCGAGAGATCTATCTTCCATTATGTACAATCATTTAATGGAGGGAAATTCCAAGGAAGTAATCATAATGTTTATGTTTATCTATGTAAATGTTAAATTGAAAATAAACTATGTGCTTGGACATAAAAAGTAATCATAATGTTTATGTTTATCTATGTAAATGTTAAATTGAAAATAAACTATGTGCTTGGACATAAAATATTAAAATCCTGGCTTTGTAAGTTGAATATAATTCTCTTAAAATTCTGGCTTTGTAAGTTGAATATAATTCATGTGCCTAAGTTGAATATAATTCATCTAATAATGTTGAAAACAAACATCACGCCGAGTAGCTCGTTGTTTCTATAATGACAATGTCTCATGTAAAAATATTTATAGTTTTTGCATATCGAATATTTTCCTGGGGTTTTCTAGTTTTTGCATAACAAATAGTTTGTTTAGTAGTTTTATAGCCATATGGGGACATAATGATAAGCGTTCACATGTGGATCCTACTTTGATAATTACCATTCAATTGACATGTTACCTATATTTGTTATTATGGCATTCCAAACTTATTTAAAAACAATATATTAATAATGGGTATGAAAGTTTTAGTACTCATAATGAGAGTTGTCGTCTTCTCACGTGCTAGTCACATGAGGAATCAAATAAATAACATCGGCATGAGTTCCACTTGCTACTAGGCCACCAATTTCAATTACTTATTGAAAGAAGACGGTAACATGGATCAAATTTGAATCTCACGGTTATATTTTAATTTAATTTGAAAAGTTAACTTTAATTTATTTTTTCACGAGTTAAAATAATTTATTTTTTTAATATGAAAATGAAAAATATTTTTAAATTTCATATATTTTTTACATTTTATTTTTTTTGGCGAAGTGTTGTGCAAGTTGTGTAGATATTAAACAAAGAATTTGATTTATAAATCAAAATTCTAAGTACACTATACATAGATGGTATCCGTTTACCATTATTACAATCTATATAGATATCATTCACTATTGTTACAATCTATATAGATATTATATGGAGTAAATTTAATAAATCATTTACTTATATATAAATTATATGGAGGGAATTTAATCCACTATTTTCCGCTTTCATCGTTTAGACACTATTCTTTAAATAAAATAAAATTGCTTTATAATGAAATTATTTTTAGTTTTTTCAGATAAATGGTTCAATTATTAGAAAAATTGATATGATCTTTTAAACGAAATGAAAATATAATATTATTTTATGACTATTATGCAATCTCAAAAAAAAAAAAACAAGAACCATTTAAAACCTCCAATAACTTCCAAGAAACAATTACATAAAAGAAATATAACTTCCAAGATTTTTTTTCCATAAGAATTACATGCCCATGTGCACATGTGCATTATGATGCATGACACCATTGCAAAAAATACACATAAATAACAATTTAACATTGAATTTTTTATAACAAGGAATCATGCATGTATTGAATCATTTTTCACCCCTAGTGTCTATTCTCTGGTGTTCATATGAAGTAGGCATAAAGAATACATGAAGGTAATATTCATACACACAAGTAAGTAGAGAAAGTCGAAGCTATGTAGGTAGTATTTACAAGCATGTGGAGTAGGAAGTAATAAGATGTGCATGTAAAGTCATGGAAGATTAGTAGGTACCATTTGTAAATCCAAACTCCAAGAAGATAATGAGCTCATATTGGAATTATATCTCCTCTCCTAGACTCAAAAATATTCTCCAACCCCAAATTTTTTGTTCTTCAATGCCCACTACTAAAATATAATTTCAATAAATAGGTGATAGATGAATGCATGAGCTCCATAAATGGTTACATTTATTTTTTGAAATATCATGATAAGGAGAAAAATTATTAACATTATTTGTTTTTTAAATGTTCATGTACATAGAAAAATGAATAATAAAGAAACAAATATAAAATAATGACAAGTGAAACCTATTAGGAAAAAAAAATTTACTCTTCAATTGAAAAAATCAAAAACAATTTCCATTTTGACAAGTTATTTTTTATTTTAATTTTCACTTAAATTGGAAATAATTTTATGCTCATGTATGATGAATTAAAAGCTCTTGAAAAATAATGAGGACTTCAAATTTAAAGCCTAATAATACCTAAATCAATATATTTTTAATTACACCTAAGGTGTTTCTTTTTTAAATTGGTGTTAGGCATTGTCTACCTTTTTCATCTCCATTTTGACATGGGTCAACTTTAACTTAAGAAAAAAAAAATACACATCTTGTTGTAAAATGAACCATTATAAATAATAATGAAAAACTTATCATGGAAGAACTTACTAGAATTGGAATAATATCAAATCTCTAAAAAATTAGTGGATAAGGAGTTCGTTGCACAAATATAAATTTTTAAATTTACTAACACATATTACGTGAGAGGGAGGTATCTTTCCTGCATTTCTGCAGCGTGAACTAGGCCATTCCGCAAGTGTGAAATTACTTACATTTTTCACCGAAGAGGTATTTGCTTGAAGGCATTACTCAACCTCAGCTCCAGTTGCTCACAGCCTCAGAGCCATGGCCGAGATCACCTACCTCACCTGCAATTTTCTCCTTCCGACTACCGCTTAACGCGTCACTCCTCCAATGTTAATATTGATACAGTTGAATACCACTGGTACATCCACTTTGACCTCCTCCTATTCTTGAAACTTGGTTGTCCCATATTTTTTAGTCTTATTCCAAGTACTCGTGCATTCAAAATGCAAGTCAAGTTTGAATACATAGCATATGGAACGTCCTGGTCGATATCTCCATTACAATTGAATTCTCTTCATGTTGGTCATTGTTGATAATGTGTTGAAATAATGCGTTGAAACTCCTGCATGGTGATTTATGAGGTTGTTGGAATGTAACATATAATGCTCCTCCAATTTAACACCTCCTTCCCCCCCGGTTATATATTCTCCATTCGAGTTGTTAACTCCGCATATGTTATTACCTCTACAATAACAATTCGCTCCCACTCTCTTTCTTTTACATTGTGTATTGCTTGTGGTATTGTATATTACTTGTTAACTAGGTTGGTCTTCATGTTGACTATGTAATTATGTATTTATGTAAAGAAGATGTCAAAGATAATAAAATGTATTTTTGGTGTACTTGCTTCATGGGCTTCATGAGCAATATTTTATTATATAGATAGACTTCTTCTTGATGTCTATTAGGTTTATGTCTTCTAGGAATAAATATAATTAAATGTCATGTTCATGAAGGATTTAGTTTAGATGATTGTGCTCCAAATACCTTGTGAAGAAGCTCTCAACAACCCTCATATAACGTTGAAGACAAGCTCCATAATATAGTGAATAAAACCTTCAACGCTGCTGAAAAAACACCTCTTGAAATGTTGAAGAAATTACAAGTCATGTCGACCTACATGCTGTGGTAAAGTCGGCCTAAATTACATTTGGATGGTCGGCCTATAAGGATGAGAACAATTCACTATATATTAACCTAGACTACAGATCATTTGGAGTAGCAAGGTTTGCAGATAGCACCAAACCTAATGCAGAAGAATCTCAGGAAGATTTGCAGATGAAATCTTAGGAACATTGCGGATCAATCTGAGTATATAAGTGTGGACAGGACAATGAATAAGAGAAGTATATGAATATGGATAAGTGCAGGAAGGGTAGCATATAAGAGCAGCATATGAATGTGAATAAGTGTAGGAAGGGACAGACAACGGATAACAAGGGACAAGACTGCAGTTAGTTGCTACAAGATTTCTGATCATTGTAGGAACGATATAGAGAGATTATATCTAAGTTTTAAGGAGCAGAATTAAGAATATTATTGCAAGGATAAGTCATTGATATATTATTGTTAAGGGCAGCTGATTTGAAAATAAAATTTGTTGAAGTTAAGACAATCATCTCAAGGAGAAGAGGCAGCAATAGTGAGGAAGGTAAATCTTTGATTTACCTTCCTATAGTTCAAGCAATTCAAATACAAGCATATGCAAGGTAAAGATCAAGGAATGATATAGAACTGAGCTAATCAGTGAAAGGAAGAATCAAGGTTGAAGAAGATGGATCAAGGTCTTGGAAGCACATCTAGGTCAAAGGTCTGAGTTTGGGTCATGGTACTTGTCATTTGAAGATCCATAAGAAGAATTCTTTGTGGGTTTTCCTCTCCAAGAGGGAGAGGTTTTTCCCTGGTTATAGGAACCTAAATTTTGTGTCTTGTGCTTTTTGATAATTGACTTGATGAAATATTAACTAATATAAAAGAAGAGAAGACATAAGTATCACAATTAAGGTCACAAGTAATTATCAAGAAGAGAATTAGTATTAATCACCAGCCCTCCAAATTCTCAACATGGTATCAGAGCTAAGGTGATGAACACAAGGGCTGCTTGTCAACAAAGACACTCAAAGAAGCAAAGATCAAAGTTTGGGTTGGAAAGTCAAATCAGTTTGCAAGGAAAACTATCTAGCTACTTCAAAGTTCAAGTACACTAACATTGAAGAAGCTCTTATCTTAAAGGAAACCCTTGACTTCATTTTCAATCATCATCAAGGAAGTTGCAAGCCAATCCACTCAAGTAATTATCCATGACCCTATCCGTCAAGATGTCTTATTGTAAAGAAAGCAACAAACTGGATCGGTCATCAAACTTTAGTGCATGGAAAAAGAGGATAGACTTGAATCTAATTGAAGATGAAGATATGGACTATATCAGAGGATCTACTGTTCAACCCCCAAAAGAAGATGCTTCAGACCATTCCAAGTACATGAAGGGAGAAATTAGAGCCCAGAGGATTCCATAGAATCCATTAAAGACTCTCTCATTCCCTATGTATAAAAACTAAAGACTACAAAACAAATGTATGAGAAATTGGAGGAGCTATTCTCTATGAAACTGCAGGAGACGCAATCTCTCTGAGACAAGAACTATACAAAATGAAATTATCAAGGGAAGAAGGAATCACTCCACACTTTATGAGGATTTCTGAAATAAGATCAACTGCAGGAACTAGGAGAGGTAATGTTTGACACTGAGATGACTACAGTGGTGCTAAATGCTCTACCAGAGGAATGGGGAAACTTTAATTCTAGTCTATATGGGAAGAAAGAAGCCACCCCATTCCATGATTTATGGTCTCTATGTAAAATATATGAAACGAGACTAAAGGCCAAAGATGATATAGGATCAAGTGAAGAGAATCATGCCTTTGCAACCTCATACAGGAAGAAAGGAAGATTCAAAAAATTTGGCCCTCAGAATAAAAGAAGAAATATGGACAACGTACGATGCTTTGGATGTAATGAGCTTGGGCATTATAAAAGAGATTGTCCTAAATCTGGAAAGGACAAGAGGAAAAATGAAGAAGTCCATGTCACTAATGAAAGAGAAGAACCTGATGCTAAAATATTTAAGGAGGAAGCGAGAGATCTCTATTATGATTGAGATCATATTTCTCTTTAAGTGATTTTTGATTGGTTGTAAAAATGTATGATAGAAATAAATGCACATTAAGAATAATCTTGATAGAAGCATTGAAGAAGCTCTCGGTGAAATAGCTAATGGAAAACCTCTCTACTAAAGAAAAGTAGTCTTCAGATCAAGGGTCATCATGGAGACAGAATTATGGGATGTGATGACATATTGATGGAGCAGGCCAAAGGAATGAAGCTCTTCATTCTAGAGAAATTGTTGCAGAATGACTCAGGGAAATAGATATGAGGTATGCAGACATATATGCTGATATTGGATGTTATGAAGTCATTTCATATGGTTGCAGGTAATAGACTTCCATATTTAGAAGTATGATCTATGAAGGAGGATCTCTCGGTGCACTAACATATGAAATCAACATAATATGTCCTCATAGAATATGAGGTGGTTGTACATAAACAATAAATTGGAAAATTTGTAAGATCCTGGGAATGAAGAATGTGCAAAGAGGAAGAGATCATGAAATGTAACCATGTCAAGAGGCAGTTATCATCCAGATACCAAGAAGATGTGACTAGGATATTTCCTGGGAAGATATGTAGACTCTGACGGAATTCTGGTAAAGAAGAAGACCCTTGGAAAAAATAATCATTAGGAGATGTGTCAATCTATGTGAAGGATGTTGATGCCTACAAGAATATGTCATGGTGAAAGATCATCACTAATGTAACTTTTGTTCTAAAATTTCATATGTATATGTTTATCTGGATGAATTTGTACAGGGCTTCTAATCATGAGAAAGCATGTATGATCCTCAGAGATGATTCGAAGGAAAGAAGCATGGCATAACGGTGGACCAGATAAGGAATTATAATGAATCATTTTCTGATGGCTGACATGACTCAAGGATGAAAGTGATGGATGATATGTGCCCTATGAAGCTAAAATTTGCAGATTCCTCAATATCAAAATCCATGACATTGAGGACATGAATTATTCATAAGTAGCTGGGTGTCTCACCATTGCTGCTAGAGGTCCCTGGTTAAGAGGGAGCCTGATGATAAGTTTTTTACATGGAAGAAACTTGGTAATTCCTAAGAATGAGATTAGGTACATTCCTTGTATAGGAATGAGTACATTCCCTTGTGGAATAGGTCCTCCTTGGTTGAGAGGAAGAGATAGACACATCATTCTGGTCTTCACTTGGGAAGATGGAATGGAGGATTGGGTAATCATCTAGAATTAAATACACTTTGAGAATGTGTTAGGGAATTCAAGATAAGAGTAGTCGGGGACCAATATTCTTTGAGGGCTAGCTACCCAATAGAGGAATAGCCCAAGAAGGTCATACTTTGGGAACACCCGGGTGGAGTATGTACCTTGGAGAGACAATGATGATGGTGTCTATAAGTCATGTGTCTCACCAACATTGTAGCCCATTGTCTCGTTGAGATATGGGGTTGTTAGTCAAGGCCTTGCACTAGGACAATGCTGGTTGATATGATGCTATAAAAATGTGATTACCAATCCGATTCTTCTTATGAGATTCTTCAGTTTGAAAGTAACCATGTACCTATATGAATACCTCCATAGTTAAGAGGGAGTGTTGAAAAGTGTAACTAGGTCCGTCTTCATGTTGACTATGTAATTATGTATTTATGTAAAGAAGATGTCAAAGATAATAAAATGTATTATTGGTGTACTCACTCCATGGGTTTCATGAGAAAGATTTTACTATGTAGATATACTTCTTCTTGATGTCAATTAGGTTTATGTATTCTAGGAATAAATATAATTAACTGTCATGTCCATGAAGGATTTATTTTACATGATTGTGCTTCAAATATCTTGTGAAGAATCTCTCAACAACTGTCATATAACATTAAGAAAAGCTCCATAATATAGTGAAGACAAACTTCAATGACGTTGAAGAAACACCTCTTGAAATGTTGAAGAAATTACAAGTCATGCCAACCTACATGTTGTGGTAAAGTTGGCCTAAATTACATTTGGATGGTTGACCTAAAAGGATGATAACAGTTCACCATATATTAACCTAAACTGCAGATCATTTGGAGCAGCAAGGTTTGCAGATAGCACTGAACCTAATGCAGAAAAATCTCAGGAAGATTTGCAGATGAAATCTTAGGAACATTGCGGATCAATCTGAGTATATAAGAGCGGACAGGACAATTAATAAGATCAGTATATGAATACGGATAAGTGTAGGAAGGGCAGCATATAAGAGCATCATATGATGTGGATAAGTGCAGGAAGGGATAGACTGCGGATAACAAGGGACAGGATTTCAGATAGTTGCTACAAGATGTAATATTCCCAATTAGCAATAGCTAATTGGAAATATTAATTTTTGACTACTTTACTTTAATAAAGTTAAGTTAGAAATAAAGTGGGTGAAGAGGGACACTTAAATCACACTTAGGATAAAAGCATTTCCTAAAGTCACTTGAGAAACATGATTAATTGGCAGCGTGGGGCCTAGAGGTCGAAGTGGCAGTTGGGGAAAAGGACAGCGTAGGAAATGTGGGCCCAAGCCAGTGCAGAGAGAGACGGACAGTGTGGCTCAAGGAGACAGTGCAGTTGATGGTGGGGCCTAGGTGAGAGTAAGGCTCTCCAAGCATAAAAAGGGAGAGGGTATCCTCATTTCATTCATTCTGATTATGCATCTTTGTTATTTGTATTTTGACATTGAGCACTCTTACTGTTGAGCAAAATCTGCATGTACTGTTCAGTACACCAGGTGTCTCCGTGCGGAGATCCAAACCTCAGCCCTGGGGGACTTTGAGTGTCGCTCGAGTGAGGAGTTCCATCTTTGTTTTTCCGGAAAGAGTTGTAGAAACCACAGTCATGAGCATTCATTCAAAGAGATAAAACAATTAGTGAGAGGGAGGACACAGTCTTGGGAGGAGGTGATTCTGGATTGAGGGTTTATCAGGGGATTTAGCCCGAGAGAGTTGGAAAGGGGTCAGCTCTTCCCTATTCCATCATTTTGGTAGAGCCGAAGGCCATTATTTGCAGCAGATCATTCAGGGCCAACATTTCTCTTTGGGATAGTGTAGTGCCTCAAGGGAGGTCATTTTTGGAGGTCAGCCATTTCTGGAAAGCTCTCTGGGCTTTTCTGGGTATTGGGTGAAGAGGTCATTCCCAAAGTTTCACAATTTTCCGAGGAGGGGAGCAGCCCCAATTTGTCAGTTCATTCCAGTAGTAGCAGTAGCACAGTAGTAGCACCAAAAACACTGGATATTATGTAGTCTTTTGAGGGACAAAACATTCCAAGTTATCTTCTGAGAGTATTTTTGAGCTTGCCTAGTGCAAGCAAAGGTGCCATCATTCTGATCACCTTTGTACTCATTTCATCTTTTAGTATTAATAAAATGGCTCAGCATTCTCCATATTGTCTGTTTTTATTATGATGTCTCTCTAGTTTTTGTAGTTCTTAGTTTATGTGCTTTATATTTTTGTTTATTTCCATTCGGGATATTACAGTGGTATCAGAGCTCATAGACTTGGCTCAGCCTGTGGAGCAGATTGTCTATGACACCAACAGGTAAACCATACATCTGTTACCGAGGGAGGAAGTACAGAGACCAAGAGAAGATATTAGAGATCACTTTCGGGGAAGGTGACAGCATTCCAATAGTGGACGCAGAGGAGGAGTAACCAATGGCGGAGGAAAGAGATGTCGGGAAGGAGTTTGGGGAACTTCTCCTAAAATCAGTGCAAGATTTGTCGAGATGGATAGAAGAGATGAGGAAAAGGTTCACGACAGAGTCTAGACAGTGTGAGACCCCAAGTTTTTTCCAT
This sequence comes from Pinus albicaulis, assembly GCA_034641835.2. Lineage (NCBI taxonomy): Eukaryota > Viridiplantae > Streptophyta > Pinopsida > Pinales > Pinaceae > Pinus > Pinus albicaulis. The sequence continues at coordinate 1,080,331,387 of CM076575.1, read as the reverse complement.
ATCGAAGAGGGCTTGGGCACATCCCATCATTTTCAAGAGCACATCACAGTGTAGCATATGGCATCACACACACCTCCACGTTCCACTATGCCTACGTTTCTTGCCATAGACACTGGAGCAGGAGCAGAATAGGAGCAGGAACCAGTCCACATGGGAGATTACTTTGTTGAGTATCAGTCCTATGGTCAGGAGTTCAGAGATGCCCTCACATTCCATGACTTCGTTCAGCTCAAGCGGGACAACATACCCCACAAACATCACAGACAAAACATGCATTCACGTGATAGAGATGTACAACGCACTGTAGGAAGGTTCTATCTACCAAAATTTGATGGATCATCCAAGTGTTTGGTAAAGGATAGGGTGGAGAAGTTAGATATATATTTCTAGCTTAACCAGATGGTAGAGCCAGAGGCCATCAAGGTGGCAGCGCTGCACCTGGAGGGCGAGGCCCGTGACTGGTGGTTTCACGGGATGGCTACATTGGGCCATTCAAGAGTGACAACATATGTTGATTTTACACGGAGGCTGATAAAGCGTTTTTATCAGAGGGATCCAGAGGAGCACTTTGTTGAGCTGACTAAGCTCAAGCAGACCGGAATTCTGAACACATACATTTCAGAGTTCTTGAGAATTTCCGTGATGGTGCCTGATTTATCTGTAGCCCGAATGATCTATATTTTCATAGATGGATTGGCAGAGCCTCTACGGGGGTTAGTTAGGTCGATGTGGCCAGACACACTCCATGACTCAGTTGGGAGGACTCGGGATTTGCAGGATGCACTACCTCGGACTAGAGCTCCTTTTCCCCAAAGACCAGCATTCCAGCTGAAGGGGAAGGACGTGAGGGTTCTGCCTCCAAAGGGGAACCAGGGAAAAGGACCCATGGATGATGAGACCAAGAGAGATCTGAGGAGGAAGAGGTTATGTTTCACATTCCAGGAGCCATGGGAACTAGGACACCATTATGCCGCGGGGAAGGCACATTACATCGAGGTCTTCTCCGACAGAAGCGAAGAAGAGGAGGAGTATGAGGAGATAGAGGCAGGAGGTAGCAGTGCAATGCAGAGGGGAAATCATCTGTCACCTCCACCACCAGGAGCGAGAGGTGCAACATTTTCACCTACCAGGGGAGCCCTTGCTTCTTTGCGAGGGGTTCCCAAATACTTGACATTGCATGTCCGAGGCACTATGCGGGGGCAATGTGTTTCAGTATTGGTGGACAGTGGGGCCACCCACAATTTTATTTATGCCTAGTTGGTAGAGCGGAGGGGCATACCAACGGAGAGCTTTGATGGATTTTCGGTGCTAGTTCTAGGGGAAAAAACCATGCAGTGTGCCAGGTATGTGTCGGCCTTGGCAGTGAATATGGGGACTTACACCCTCATAGATCACTTCTTCGTGGTGGACATTCCGAACACCAACGTGATAGTGGGGTTGAAATGGTTGATCACGTTGGGGAAGGTCACCACTGATTGGGAGACCTTGGAGATGGAGTGGACGGATAAGGAGACCGGGAGGCACAAGAATATTTGGGGTATGCACACCTACCCACCACAGGTAGTTTCAGCACACCGGATGGAGGAATATTTTTAGAAGGGAGACATAGAGTGGGAAGTGGAGCTGCACGTTTCAGAGGCAGGATCTACAAGGCAGGCCGTACACCTAGATGTACAATCCATTTTAGATAGCTACGCCATGATTTTTGGAGAGATACCACAAGGGTAGCCACCATATCGGGGATTTGAGCACACGATTGAGCTGAAGCAGGGTATCCAGGTTGTCATCACTACACCCTATAGGCATCCTAAGGCCTACAACAATGTTACCGATGAAATAGGTAACCTCATTGTTACCTACTTTTTGAAGTATCAAGAAAAACACCTGATTTTGAAAAAGTGGCAATGCAGAATCAAGAAAAAAAAAAATTGAGCATGTTTTTGGCACTTTAAGTTTTTTTCATTTAGTTTTTTTTTTTTTATTATTAATTTTTTTTTTTTTTTTATGTGATGTTTTTTATGTCGATTTTGAATAGTGGTGGTGTATCATCACCAATGTTTTTTTATAGGATTTATTTTGACACTATAGATTTTCTAATGTCTTCTTCTTCTGTGAGATGTTTATTTTTAAGTGCATTTATGTACTTGTGTTTTAAAAATAATTTAAAAAAATAAAAAATAAAATAAAAACTTGTAATGATATCTTCACTTTTTCACATAGATAAAAGATGGAAAAAGGGTCAATATTCTAAAGTTTATATTTTCTACATGTTTATGTATTGTTAAATAATTTTTCAATGCACATCAAAAAATTGTCGCTAAAAAACCAATATTTTGAACCATATGACAAAAAAAATACAATTTTTCAATATAAATACAATGCAAAAAATACACTTTTATAGACTTTTTGTTGGAAAAAACATGTTAAATAAACTAATTTTTTGGGAGAATTTTAATAAAAAAAACTTAAGAAAATAACATTTTTATTGAATTTTATGTCAAAAAATAATAGCAATCACCTGTTTTTTGCAAAAAAAAAGGGTTGTTCTCATAAAATATCAAAGTCTAAACATTACAAGTAAAATTGATTAATAGTTCTCAAAAATAAGCTTTGTTTGCCAGCATAACTTAAACATCATCAACAATATCAACTTATACATCTTCAACATCATCTAGAACAACATTGATGGCTTCTTCCGCATCATTTTCTTCTTCATTTTGATCATTGTCATCTTCTAATGGATCTTTCATGTCAGCAAATCTTCCAAAGTGTCCCTTTCCAATCATTCCATATAATGGTGGTTGAGGTTCCTTTGCTTTTTTTGCCACACGTGATTCATTAAAATATCCTTTCCTCAAACCAACTTCTTGCTTCGCATCTGGAAGGAATTTAAGAGCGTTAATTATTTGTTGAATAAATTTGCATTGAACTGGATCTTTCTCAATGGCAATGCAATTTCTTCCTTTTAGTAGGCAACATGCTAGTGTTGTACCTAATCATCAAGCACAAAAAAAATAAGTAAAAAAATTAGTATGGAGACATAAAAAGTAAAAAATACAATATTTAAATTTAAATTTGTATAATAAAACTTACCTGAACCTGAGAATAAATCCAAAATCCATTATCCTTCATTTGAACATAGATCTATAAGATAGTTAATCAATGCTTGTGGTTTTTGATAAATGTTAACTATATCTCCTTTTGCATCTTTATCCTCATATGTTAGTTTTCTTACAACTGCATCTTAAACCAATACTTGACTATGACTCTTCCCATCTACTCGATTCATAATAATATGCTTATAGCTATCGTCTTTTGTCCAACATTCAACATGGATGAACTCACAATCATTTATAATAGGCTGATCTTCGGAAGAAACAATATTTGACTTTTGCTTGTAACATAACATAGTAAAAGTTCAATTAAATTTTACATGAATAAAAAAATTTAGGAGGAATCAAACATACAATTTCAAAATCTTACCATGTAAGTTGCATCCTTGAGTTTTCTTTACCCTTGAAGCTTGTTAATAACATTGGAAACTGTGTGTCTGAATGAAATGTCACAAATCGCCAAAGCGGTGATGTTGTCACTTCTTGAAAACCCGTAACCACTTTACTAAAAGCTTGATAAGTATATGGTTCTCTATCATATTCAATGTCTAGGAAATTGAAACCATGAGGAATATCTGCAATAAATAAGCCATATTCCCTTTTAGGTATTAGTGATGCAATGTCTTCACATTCACCTTGTATTATTTGATATTGGACACTGTCGAGCCCATTCCAAATTTAATGATTCTCATGTTCTCCATCTTAATTTTTTCAATAAAGCTTTTGAAAGTATATGGTACTCCATTTCCATCCTTCTTCGACATCTTTAATGACATATATATATATATATATATATATACATGAGTAATAAAATAAAAATAGTTTAAATATGAATAAAATGAATTTATAAATCAACATACCTTATTGAATGCAATATAAAACTCTTTTAGTGTTTATGTAAAACTTGCTTCTGGGTAGTTGCGTACAACATCATCCCAACTGTCTTCATTCAACATTTTAACCATGTGTTCTTGTATTTTCATAATTTTTTTATAACTGAATAAATCAAGTTAAACGCATTAATATACTGACATGTATAAAAAATTCTACCAACATCATTATGTTTTATTTAAAAGAAAATTATAATGAAAGAAAAATAAGAAATAATTCAAGAAACTTACTTTTGAAATTCTGCACTTCCATTGATAATTCACCTGACTTCACACGGGCTAATACTGATTTGACTAATTTATCATCCTTCACACCTTGCATTGTTCTCCAAGGTGTAATAGTCATATCCTCTGGAAGCTACTTCATTTCAAGACCCCCCTTACTATTGGTACATATTATGGGTTTACTCTTTCTAACCTTCTGATTTTTTATGGAAATATTCTCCCACCGATCAAAAATCTCATCAATCAAATCCCATACCTCCCCAGTTCTAAATGCCAACTGAAAAATGTTATCTGTGCCTCTGAAGAGATTTGTATTCAATTTTCCATCTTTTGCTTTTTTTTCATCAATTTGATAACTTGTTTCCATTAAACATTCCTTTCGAAATGCTACACTAACTTCTGTCTTATCCCCACGACATTTTTCTATGAATTCATTATGAATAAATCTGACCCTTTGGATGAAAGTCATTTTCATTCTGTACTCATTATTTGCATTATGATCCCATGCCAATAACTTTGATTCCATTTCTGTTAAGCCAGCGTAAATGATGCATTTCACTGTTTGAAAAAGATAGTTATTGGGATATTCTGCAATCAATTGTCTCTTAGCCTCTATCGAATAGTTCCCTCCAATTACATAATATTTATAATCAAAACATTTTGTCTTGTCAAATGCTTGTTTGTTGGGAACCTGACATGGATCGACAAGAACCACATAATCCACCACATACGCATATGGATTGAACCTGAACAATGTTTTCAGATTATGTACATGTAGGTGATGGGCCTTTCTAATTTGATATTGAGATTGTCCTTCATCTGGGCCATAAAATTGGTTAACATTAAGCTCAAATGTTTGGCCACTAAGAATTAATTTATTCTTCCTCAACTCTTGTCGAATAGCATTTTGTTTTGTTTTAATAATGCCATCCTCTAACTCAGCACCTGGTGTTATGATTTCTCTGCTTCCGTAAGAGCTTTCAATTTGTTCTTCACTGCTGCTCACGACCTTTACAGGTTCACCAATATTTGATTTCCTAGTCTTATTGGATAACATATTAGTTTTTTTATAAACAAGCTCTCCTTCATGAGGTAAAAGAGAGACATCTTTGGCAATTTTTCTTTTTGGTGTCTGATCTGTTTTCTCCTTTTGCACAATAGTTCTCATCTCCTCCTCACTAATTCTATCATAATTTTATGTTTCATGTTCGACACCTTCAAAAGAAACATGTTTAAGTTTACTAGATTGACCCACCTTAGTGACTCTTGGTTGATCCTCTCTTTGTACTGTTGCAGTGTCACGAGCTATTGCTCTTTGCTTCAATCTCCTTTCCTCTGCTTTGTCTTTGTGGAAAGTTTTGATCACATCCATAACATTTGGCACCAACATATAAATACCTTCAAACATGTTTGAAAGACCTGGAACAAAATCCTATGAAACAAAATAAAACATGTCAATGATCAATAATTTATAAAAAATTGAATCATCCTTACAGTAATGCATAGAGGAAATAAAAATAAGCATACTTACAATGTTATTTGCAATGTTTCTTCATATTTCTTCAGAAAATTTTGAAGATATTTCATCTGTGTCATACTTGACGATTGATAGACGATATCTAACCTTGTCACATTTTTTAGCCTTCCTTGCAAGAACATAAATAGCGTTTGTATTCGGGACTATACATATGTCTTGTACTCTGCCCATCACATCATATGGCTCATTTAAGTCAATCATACCACAAATTAGATAGATGTGTATATCAGCCTCCATTTCACTGTCTTCAAGATACCATGAGAAATCGGTTTTATCTATTTCCTCGGCGTTCTTCCAATCAGAAATAAGCTTTAATGAACCTGGTGCCCCACTTGCTTGACTTTTATTAGTGTGTGCAACAATGTCCTTATTGCGTCCAACAGTGTCCATAGTGCGTCCAGCTACAACTTTAGATTTGGGAGTTGTATCCATAGTGCGTCGAGCTGCAGCTGTAGATTTGGGAGCTGCTGCCCTAGGTGCAGAAACATTCACATAAATCTTTTTTGATGCCATTTTCCTGATAAAATATATATATATATATTAGTTAATGAAAAAATAATGCAGATAAAATAAATTTAATAAACAAAATTTATTTCTAAAACTAAATAGCTTGAAATTAAAGCAGTAAAATTAACTATAAAAATTTTCATTTAAAAACAAAATATTATAAGTCATATGTATATATATCTATATAATATGTTTTGAATACATTTTATAAAAAATTTAAAAATGTGTTTAAATTGTATAAAACAATTTTAAAAAAATAAACTATTATTTTCAAACTTCAGTTTTTGTTTAATATTAAAAAATAAATAAATAAAATTACTAACTATTTATAACAAATGTTAAAATTAAATTTTATTTTTTTTAAGGCAATGATTTTATTAAAAAAACTTATAATCTTTTAATATATTTTAAAATTTTAAAATTTAATTTTACATTACATAGAAATTGAATAAAAATAAACAAAATAAAATAAAATAAAAATTTATTTTACTTTACATAGCAATTAAATAAAAAATTATAAACTTAAAATTATAAAAAATTAATATAAAAGTTTATAAATTTATATAATCTTTTAATATATTTGAAAATTACAAATTTCTATTTCACATTACATAGTAATTAAATAAAAATAAACAAAATAAAATAAAAACAATTAAACAAAATAAAAGAAAAAATAAATTTTTTATAATGTTGTTTTAATACTTAAATTAAAAAAAAATAAAAAATGAAAAGAAATTTAAATATTTAAATGTTGAAAACAAATGTTATATTATTATTATTATTATTATTATTATTTTAATTGTATTGTTATATAGTTTTATTTATTTATTTATTTATTTATTGTATTGTTATATTAAAACAAATGTTTTTTTTTTTTTATTTAATTTATTATATTGTATTGTATTTTTTTTAATTATATAATGTTTAAAAACAAAACATAATTGTTATTTAATAATTTTTTTTTTTAATTATATTTGTTATATTTTGATATTTTTAACAATTATTATATAACAATGGCTTTATTATATTATATAATAATTTTTTTATTAATTTTTTAATGTTTTATTAAACAAATTAAAAATAAAAAAATTTAAAAAAAAATTTGTTTTATTAAAACAAATTAAAAAAAATTAAAAATAAAAATAAAAAAAAAAATTAAAAAAAAAAAAATTAAAAAGAAATCAAAACAAAAATGTGGCTCTGTGGCTCGTGCCCGCGGGGTGCTGGAGGCTGGCGGGCGGCGCCATGGGGGATGCCCAGCCAGCCCCAAGGCCCCCATTGGGCGGGCGAGCCGATTGCGGCAGATAGTTCCCGCGGGGCGCCAGAGGTTGGTGGGCGGCGCCACGAGGGCTGCCCAGCCGGCCCCAAGGCCCCCGTTGGGCGGGGGGGCCGATTCCCGGAATCAGCCCCCCCGCCCGCGCCGGAGGCCGGCGGGCGGCGCCACAGGGTTGCCCAGCAGGCCCCAGGGCCCTCGCTGGGCGGGCGGGCCCAATGCATATATATTTTTAATTTTTTTAATTTTGTTTTTTTTTTTTTATAACATAATTAATAAATAATTATTAAAACATTATTTAATAAAAAAAAAAATTGTTAAAAATATCAAAATATAACAAATATATTAAAAAAAAAACAATTTATTAAATAACAATTATGTTTTGTTTTTAAATATTATATAATTAAAAGAAAAAAAATACAATATAATAAATAAATAAATAAACATTTGTTTTAATATAATAATACAATAAATTAAAAAAAAAAAAAACTATATAACAATACAATTAAAAAAAATAAAAAAATATATATGATATATAGCAAAACAATAAAGAAAAAAAAATTGAAGATTTAAAATTAAAAAGAATAAAACTAAGATTTAAAATTAAAAAAAAAAAAATATAAAATCAAAAAATTCTCGAATAAAAACAAAAAAAAAACATTTTAAATAATAAAACCACTGATATATTTATGATAAAAAAAACAAATAAAAAATGTGATAATATTACTATTTTTTTTATGTGCATGGTCATTTTATGGATTTTTCTGTCTAAATGAACTTATAAGTCTTAAAAAAGAAAAAAATTTCTAAATTTTTGTCCTTAAAACCCTAAAAAATTTAGTTCTTTTTGCATTTTCTTCACTAAAAAAATATAAAAAAATTATGGTTTTTGAACCTAAAAACCTTAAAAAATTAGTTTTTGGACACAAAAAACTATAGAAAAACAGATTTTCCCCAAAATCGTCTTTAAATTGACAGAATAGAAGAAAAACTAACCTTTGAAATGCAAAAAACTGCTATCACCAATGCCAACACAACGCCTCCACAAAATTACCAATAGCAGCACAACGCCTCCAATGCCAATGCAATGCCTTCACGAAGTTACCAAAGCCAATGCAACACCTCCACAAAATTACCAATAGCAACACAACGCCTCCAATGCCAATGCAATGCCTCCACAAAGTTACCAATGCCAACGCAACACCTCCAGAAATTTGCTCTAACAAATACTAGAAAACTTGATGTGATGTGATGAATAAAAACAATCATTTTTATTATATAGTGAATATTGTCTGATTGGTTTACTGTTTAATGAATGTGGGATTAAAATTTTAAATTTTAAATATTTACATTTAGTTTATTATAGTTTATACTATAGTTAAAATACTTAATATTTGCATGTAGTGATCATAGTTAATATTTTATTTAATATTTACATGTACTGAATGTTGAATAATTCAAATATAATCTCAGATTAAAAATTAAAATATGAAATACTTACATGTAGTTAATTATAATTAATATTATAGATAAAATAGTTAATATTTGCATTTAGTTATCGTAGTTAATATTTACATGTACTCAATGTTTAAAATCATGGGATTAAATTTTAAAATCTAAAATATTTACATGTAATTAATTATAGTTAATATTATAGTTTAAATAGTTAATATTTACATGTTGTTATTTTTGTAAATATTTACATGTAGTCAATCTTAAACCATTCAAATAAGAAAAATATTTTAGTTTCGAAGGCATGCATGAAAGGAATATTTTTTGGATATTTTGAATAGAAAGTATGGTGAAATATTTGAAGACCAACAGTTTATTAATAAATTTTGAAATAAATTTTAGATGAATATAACATAAGTTTAAAATTTAAAATTTAAAATATTTACATGTAGTCATTATAGTTAATATTTGCATGTAGATATTATAGTAATATTATATTTAATACTTACATCTAGTCAATGTTAAATCATTGAAATAAAAACATTATTTTAGTTTGGAAGGCATCCATGATGGAAATATTTTGTGGATATTTTGAATATAAATATCGGTAAAATATTTCAACATAAACAGTTTATTAAAAAAAATGTTAAATACATTTTTTGACTAATATTTGTACCAAATATTTGAAATGAAAATTTTGGAGGGAAAATTTTTTGCGAAATTTTTTGGGGGGAAATTTTGGAGGGAAATTTTTCGCGAATTTTTTTGGAGGGAAATTTTCAGTCTTTAAGCTATATATTGTAAGTGGGAGAGGAATTTGTATCATTCAACCTATTATTGTTGAAAGCCATGGTTTCTTCTGATAATGAAGTTTTTCTTTCTACAACATCAACATCTTCGTCACGCAACAACTCTATTCAGAGTGATGAATATAATGGGAGTTTGTTCACCATGAATAGAGAGTCAAAAAATCGACTTGTTCGTTATCCTAAAGATGATGAGAGCAAAATTGATGAGGTGCAGCAAAATGAAATTTCTGTAAATCGAGCGCCAGTTATACCACTTACTCTTAATCCTAAGTATTTTGAAAGCAACAGTGATGAAGGGCATGATGAAGAATTTCCAGAGTCAAAAATTTCACTTCGTCCTAATCCCAAGGATTATGAGGACACCATTGATGAAGAGGGAGATGAAGAATATCCACTTCAGCTTAATCCTAAGGATTATGCGAGAACAACAAATGAAGAGGGGAATGAAGAATCTGTAGAGTCAAAATATCCACTCTGCCCTAATCTTGAGGAGTATGCCAGCACCACTGATGAAAAGGGGGATGTAAAATTTCCAGAGTAAAAATATCAAATTCGTCCTAATCGTAAGGATTATGTGAGCACCACTGATGAAGAGGGGAATGATAATGTTTCAGAGTCAAAACATCCACTTTGTCTCAATCCTAAGGATTATGCCAGCACCACTGATGAAGAGGGAAATGAAAAATTTATAGTGTCAAAATATCCACTCCATCCTAATCCTAAGGATTATGCAAGCACCACTGATGAAGAGGGGGACGAAAAAATTCTAGAGTCAAAATTTCCACTTCGTCTTAATCCTAAGGATTATGTCAGCACCACAGATGAAGAGGGGAATGAAGAATTTGCAGAGTCAAAATATGCACTTCGTCCTAATCCTAAGGATTATGTCAGCACCACCGAGGAAGAGGGGAATGAAGAATTTGCAGCGTCAAAATATCCACTTCGTCCTAATCCTAAGGATTATGCCAGCACCACTGATGAAGACGGGGATGAATTTCCAAAGCTAAAATTTTCACTTCATCCTAATCATAACGATTATAATTTAACCACAGATGAAGGGGGGGATGAAGAATTTCCAATAAATATAGATTCAATGCATTCACTTATTCCTAATCCTAAGGATTATGAGAGCTTCAGTGAGGAAGGGGAGGGGCAAGATGAAGAAATTCTAGTGAATACAAATTCAAAGCTTCCACTTATGCCTAATCCCAAGGATTATGAGAGCACCACTAAGGAAGGGGAGGATGAAGAGTTTCTTGCAAATGATAATTTTAGAGGCACAGATTTGAATATTGCATTTTCTCCAAGTGACCATTTCAATGACACTCATGGTGATGAAGAATTGAATCCTCCCAGGGAAGAATTTGAAAGCATGGGTCAAGATGGTGAAGAATTTCTTTTGAGTCAGGGTTACAAAAGTGCCGATGATTCTTGTGAAATTTTTTCTTCAACTGATGATGGTAAAGAAAATTTTCCACGCAATGATGTTGATGAATTTCTTAACTATGTTGAGGATGATGATAGTGGTGATAATATTCCTCCTAATGGTGATGAAACTACTTTTACAAAGGATGATGGAATGATGAAGCCGTTGCAAGAAAATATTGCAACTAGGAGTAGGAGTAGACATTTTCATATCAATCCAAAGCATTCTAGTTATACAAGGGCGAGGACAAAATATCTCACGACAAGAAGTTCTGTCGTTCATTTGATTTCAAGTGAATATTGTCGAAGGGATTGCTTGAAAAATATGGATTTCAACTTTTCTTTGGAGAAAAGGAAAACATATATGTCAATGAATAAAAGCATTCAAAATTCATATTTAGTGGGTTATATGCAATCTACACTAGCAGGTTATGATTATCATATTGGGAATGTATTACTTTGCAGAAAGGCGTTCAAAATGTTGTATTCAATTGGTAATTGTCATTTGTCAAGAATCCAGGATAGATTGGAAAGGGATCCCACATATTATTCAGAAGCACGTTATAAATGGGAGGTGGGGCCGTTTGCAAATACTGCTAAGACATGGATGAAAGAATTATTTTCAAATCATGGAGAGTGTATGTCAAATAAAGACACAATACATATTCCAGATAATTTCTCGAGACGAGAAATATTCATGTTATACAAAGATTATGCAGAAGCTGTTGAAGGAATTGGTAATTTTATTACATATTCTTATTTTACAAGGATATGGAAAACTGAATTCAACAATGTTTGTATTCCTAAGAAGACAAGGATGGGGATTTGCAGCACATGTGCTTCTTTTAAAGCAAAAAGAGATAAATGTCAAGGGGTGGAAAGAGGTATGTGTTCAAACATTGTTTTTTAAAATTTGATACTTATCAACTATGAAAATATATTTATTCACGTGTTTCTTTTATTTTATGTACAGATTCCGTTGTCAAAGAACTTCAAGACCATCACAATTAGCAAACAAGTGAAAGGAAAAAGTTGTATAAACATCGAAAGAAGTGTTATGATCATCCAAATAAATATCTGGGATTGATAATTGATGGTATGGACCAAAAGAAAACACTGCTTCCACATTTTGTCTGCACGCCAAAAAAATTACAGGAGGAAAATTTCATTCAGTTTCACTTGGTTGGTTGTATGGTATTTAATGACAAAATGTTTCCAAGAGTTTTCTTCACAACTCCAAATATTAATAATGATGCAAATATGACCATAACTATAATCCATGATGTGGTTACTCATTGGTTTGGGATTCTTCCTGAAGTTTTGTATTTACAGTTAGACAACACAAGTCATGAGAACAAAAATCAAGTTCTTTTTGGGTATCTAAACATGCTCGTTGAATTGGGGATTTTTAAAAAGATAAAGGTTGGTTTCCTTCTTGTTGGGCATACTTATGATCATATTGATCAAATGTTCAGTCGTTTTTCAGTAACATTGAGGAGGAAAGGTGTTGGGAGCCTGCCATCATTAATTGAATGTATTAAGAAATCATACATTCCAGAGCCTGTTTTTCATGTGTTGGAAGAAACTATTGACATGCGAAGGTTTATTTTTGGATCGCATGGTGAGGAGAAATGCATTGAACAACTTAACGACATTAGCTTCCAGTATCAATTTCATATCAAAAAAATTGATGGGATAACACTTATATGGGGAAAGAAGTATTCAACTATTGAAGAATGGGGACCATCATCAGGTTTAACATTTTTGAAGTTCATTCCAGAGCATCCAATGTTTTCATCAAAGATATTGTTATTATAGTCAGTTTCTGAACTCCATAATGCACGAAGGCAGAAGAGAGACATAAATTATTCTAAATGTCTAGAGGAAATTAAAAGATGTATTAGAGATACATATGAGTACTTCGATGTTGCTGATTCAGTTTGGTGGGAGTCTTTTTTCAGTAATCAAAGTGATATGATTTCAAGATCAATAAATGGGGATACGCTTTTGAAGACTCCTTTTTTTTTGCCACAAAATGTGCCAAATGAACATGAACATTAGGAAACACACAACGTTGAACAACAACAGCCTCAAGCTATTATTAATTCCCCACAGGTAGAGGAAAGAGAAATCTATATTGGTTCTAGAAGATCACGTGCACAACGTGAAGCCATGGAAGACCTTTACAGGGGTTCTGTGCAGGATCTTAAGGAGGGTTGCATGATAGCAGTGATAGCAGATGAAGATCCACTTGGCTATCCATTCTGGATTTCCAAGGTTATAAAGGTCATTAATGAAAATGAAGAGATTACAGCTGTTGATGTACATTGGTATGCCACAAGTACCCACCCTTTCAATGGTGTGTACAAGCCAGAGATGGTAGTGGAAAAAAGAATTGGCAGAAAGAAAAAAAGAAAGGGCACAAATATAAATCGTCGCCGTACAGATGTCTTAAAATTGAGGATGTTGACATACTTGTGTATGACTTCAATTTGACAAAGAGAGGAACTCTTCAGTTGCAAACCATAAATATTTTGAACAAATTGCTACCAGAACAATTACTGTTGAAATGGGACTCTGCAGAATGTAGACGTAGATCTACAAGACTTTTGAACTCTGAAATGGTGGGCATGCATGTTGACTCAGATGGAGCACTAGTTGATGAAAGAGAAGAATATGGATCATCTTCATCTGCATCGAGCCATTCATCTGAAGATGTATATTATGATGGTGTGCTAGAACCTATGGTTGATTTTGAATAACTATCTAAGACACTTTTATGTAATTGATGTTTGCATGGTAACTTGAAATAAATTTTTTGACTTCCATCTCATTTTTCATGAATTTATGAGACATTTCTATGTTTGTTGGATTATATGTTTTAATTATGAAGAATTCATCTCTTTAGAATATCGACAATGCAACAATGAATTACAAAAATAATTTATGTTATATTCAACGTACCAATGTTGATATTTTAATTATAAGTAAAATAGAAAATAGAAACTAATGTTGAATTTTTAGATTATGTAGTGATATTACCATGATATTATGTATTCTTACCATTTGGTATAAGATACTTTCAAAAGTTTTAATAATTATATGCGTCATTGAAACGAAACACTTTGTTTTGATGCTTGATTTTTAGGTTTTGGTTGAGATTATATTTAAATTTGTCTTATGCTAAGATTTGAAAAAAGATAAGTTTTTATCCTTTAAAATTAAAATTACTCTTACTTGTTTCTGTTCAATGATAATTTTTCATTTACTTGTTCATTTTTTAAAATTGTTTAAGTCTTATAATTTCTCCATAATTTCATTGTTCAAGTATGTTGAAAACTTAAGATTGAAAAACTTTAGATTTACAACTTGTCATTAAGGTTTTTATGTGCTACCAAATTTTATCTTTAAGGTTATGGTTGACAATAATTACAATTTTGGGGTTGTTTAAAGTCAAGATATTTTATGTTTAACAACATGGATGAAAATTGTTCGGAATGATAAGCCCTTCAGACATGTATTTGTTTATCTTTAACATCATCTATCAAAAATGTTAGAAATTTACGATTTTAAAAAATGTCCTAATATGTTGTCTTTAATTCCATTGTTACAAGTGTCAAAATTATGACACAATTTTTCTTTTTGTTATTCCAGCATCAACTGGTTTTGTTTTGAGGGTGTTTTTTCAATCCTTTTTTCAACAAACAATTTTGTTTTTAGCATAATTTTATAAAATTTTGAAATTTGACCTTAAAAAAAAACCAAGTGCGTTCTGGAAGACACACTTTTTGTTTTTGGGGTGTTTTTTCATGTTTTTTGAGAATTTTTGGGATAGAGTTCCCGTTTTGAGGTCAGGTTACCTATTTCATTGGTAACAGTGTTCTACCGGGATGAGATTGAGAGGGCTATCCATGAGCTCTTAGCTCTTGGGCACATCCATCCTAACACTAGCCCCTTTGCTTCTTCAGTGGTATTGGTGAAGAAGGACGACACACTGAGGATGTTCATTGACTACCGGGCCCTAAACAAGAAGTCCATGAAGAACCAGTACCCCATCCCACGGATAGATGATTTGATGGATGATCTAAGGGGATCGAAGTTCTTCTCGAAGATTGATTTGAGAACTGGGTACCATCAGATTCGCGTGAGGGATCAAGATATTCCCAAGACCGCTTTCAGATGTCATTACGGTCACTTTGAGTTTTTGGTGATGCCTTTTGTGCTGACCAATGCTCCGACCACATTTCAGTCATGCATGAATCACATCTTCCGCAGTCACTTGAGGAAGTTTGTGTTAGTGTTTTTCAATGACATCTTGATTTATAGCAGGACATGGGAGGAGCACCTACAACATATTGAGGCTATATTTCAAATATTGGAGGAGTAGTAATTATATGCTAAGCTCTCCAAATGCGAGTTTGGGCTGACAAAGATGCTCTACTTAGGGCACATCATTAGGGTGGACGGAGCGAGGGTCCATGAGGAGAAGATGAGGGCCATCAGGGATTGGCCAGAGTTGAAGAATGTGACAGAGCTTCGGGGGTTTGTGGGTATCTACACCTACTACCGGAAGTTCGTCAAGGGATTTTACCAACTTGCTGCACCCCTTACAAACCTTACCAAAAAGGGGGCATTCAGTTGGAAGGATACAACGTAGAGGGCCTTCGACAGACTCAAGGAGGTGATGAGTAGCTGTCTAATTTTGGCATTGCCAGATTTTACGCAGCCCTTTTTCCTAGAGTGTGATACGTCAGGGGAGGGGATAGGCACAGTTTTGATGCAGGGAGGCCATCCCATAGCTTTAGAGAGCTGGAAGCTATTGCCACATGAGAGATTGTATGCTATATATGACAAGGAGATGTTGGCCACCATGCATGCATTGGCCAAGTTTCGGTTGTACCTGGTGGGAAACACGTTCAGAGTGAGGACAGACCACAACAGCCTTCGATTCTTTCTAGAGAAGAAGTAGTTGCAGGAGAGGAAACAGAAGTGGGTCAACAAGATCCAGGCATATGATTTTGATATCAAGTATGTCAAGGGGAAGAACAACGTGGTGGTCGATGCGCTTTCACGCAAACCAACAGCATTGTCCTTGATGAGTTTGGACACAGACTGGAGGGCTCAAATTTTGGTAGAGTACTCCAATGACCGTTTTACCTGTGAGGTGTTGGACAGGAAGGTTATAGATGACAGGTACAGGGTGATGGATGAGGTGATCTACTTCAGGGACAGGATCTTCTTGACCGAGAGCTCCAGGCTCAAGGAGAATATATTTCATGCCTCACATGACTAGTCATCATTAGGCCACCAGGGGTTCACCAAGACCTATAGGGCCATTAGAGAGAGGTTCTTGTGGAAGGGCCTCAAGGAGGACGTACTCCGACATGTCAGGGAGTGTGAAGTTTGCCAGCAGAACAAGGGGGAGATGAACCATCCGGCGGGGTTACTGTAGCCTCTTCCCATACCTGAGGGGAAATGGAAGAGAATTTCGATGGATTTCATCACAGGGTTTCCCACTGTACAGGGCAAGGGTTGCATATTTGTAGTCATTGATCGGCTAACAAAGTATGCACATTTCTTCGCCATATCAGCACATTACACTGCAACACAGGTGGTGGAGTTATTCTTCAGGGATGTTTTCAGATTGCATGGTCTCCCAAAGACCATTGTCAGTGACAGGGATAGCTGCTTCATGGGCGGGGTTTTGGTAGGAGATTTTCTGTCTGGTGGGCACTGAGTTGACCCCAAGTACTAGTTACCACCCACAAATGAATGGACAGACTAAGATAGTGAACAAGTGGTTGGAATTCTACTTGTGTAACTATGTCCGCAAGCAGCAAAATGCATGGTTACAATGGTTGCACTTGGGGGAGTACTGATACAACACCACTCATCATATGTCTATCGGTATGTCTCCATTTTATGCTTTATATGGGTATCATGCTTGATCTTTTGCTGACATGATGTTTGGTGTTAGCAAGGCCCCTAGAGCCAAGGATTGGATCCAAGAGAGTCAGGATATACTCCGAGCTCTTAAGGATAACATAGCTATAGCATAGAATTAGTAGAAGCTGTATCCCGATAGGGGACGTGTTGAGAGACAGTTTGAGGTAGGGGAATTGGTCTACCTACGATTGCAGCCATATTGAAAATCCACGCTGAAGCATAAGGGGCTTGAAAATCTCAAGCCTTGCTTTTATGGACCATACAGGGTGACACGTAGGATTGGGGAGGTTGCATATGAGTTGGAGCTGCCCACGGGTAGTAGGATTCATAAAATTTTTCATGTGTCATGCTTGAAGAAGGCACTGGGAAAGCAGGTGACTGCAACTGAGGAGCTTCCACCCACCGATGATGAGGGGCATCTGGTGTTACAACTGGAGGCCATTTTGACACTAGGGAGAGGTAGCTACGGATCAGGATAGTCAGGGAGTACCTGGTGAGGTGGAGGAACCTACCAGATGAGGATGCCACTTGGGAGAGTGAGAAGATTTTGCATCATCCATCATTGTAGTTGCTTGAGGAAAAGCAACATTTTGCTGGGGAGGACTGTAATATTCCCAATTAGCAATAGCTAATTGGAAATACTAATTTTTGACTACTTTATTTTAATAAAGTTAAGTCAGAAATAAAGTGGGTGAAGAGGGACACTTAACTCACACTTAGGATAAAAGAATTTCCTAAAGTCACTTGAGAAACATGATTAATTGGCAGCGTGGGGCCTAGAGGTCGAAGTGGCAACGTGGGGAAAATGACAATGTAGGCAATGTGGGCCCAAGCCAGCGCAGAGAGAGAGGGACAGCGTGGCTCAAGGAGATAACAGAGTTGATGGTGGGGCCTAGGTGAGAGCAAGGCTCTCCAAGCATAAAAAGGGAGAGGGTCTCCTCATTTCATTCATTCTGATTATGCATATTTGTTATTTGTCTTTTGAAATTGAGCACGCTTGCTATTGAGCAAAGTCTACACGTATTTTTCAGTACACCTGGTGTCTCCATGCGGAGATCCCAACCTCAGCCTTGAGGAACTTCGAGTGCCTTCTTGGGTGAGGAGTTCCATATTTGTTTTGTCGGAGAGAGATGCAGCAACTACAGTCGGGAGCATTCACTCAAAGAGATAGTGTAGTCAGTGAGAAGGAGACACAGTCTTGGGAGGAGGTGATTCTGGATTGATGGTTTATCAAGGGATTCAGCCCAGGAGAGTTGGAAATGGGTCAGTTCTTCCTATTCCATCATTTTGGTAGAGCCG
The DNA here is from genome assembly GCA_034641835.2 of Pinus albicaulis. Classification (NCBI taxonomy): domain Eukaryota; kingdom Viridiplantae; phylum Streptophyta; class Pinopsida; order Pinales; family Pinaceae; genus Pinus; species Pinus albicaulis. The sequence continues at coordinate 1,080,312,911 of CM076575.1, read as the reverse complement.
GAGGCCATTATTTGCAGCAAATAATTCAGGGCCATCATTTCTCTTTGGGATAGCGTAGTGCCTCAAGGGAGGTCATTTTCGGAGGTCGTACAATTACAGGCGCTCTGCAGGCTTTTACGGGTATTGAGTGGAAGCGGTCCAAAGTTTCACAATTTTCCGATGGGGGAGCAACCCCAATTTGTGAATTCATTCCAGCAGTAGCAGTGGCACAGTAGCAACACCAGCAGCACTGGAGATTACATAGTATTTTGAGGGAGTAGCCATTTTGGCTTATCTTCTGAGAGTATTTCTATGATTGCCTAGTGCAAGCCAAGGTGCCATCATTCTTATCACCTTTTTACTCATTTCATCTTTCTCCATATTGTATGTTTTTCTTATGATGTCTCTCTAGTTGCTGTATTTCTTAGTTTATGTGCTTTATATTGCTGTTTATTTCCATTCAGGATATTACACAAGATTTCATATTAGTGCAAGAAGGATATAGTGAGATTATATCTAAGTTTTAAGGAGCAGACTTAATAAGACTATTGCAAGGATAACTCACTGATATATTATTGTTAAGGGCAGCTCATTTGAAAATAGAATTTGTTGAAGTTGAGACATTCATCTCAAGGAGAAGAGTCAGCAATAGTGAGGAAGGTAAATCCTTGATTTACCTTCCTACAATTCAAGCAATTCAAATACAAGCATATGCAAGGTAAAGATCAAGGAATGATACACATCTGAGCTAATCGGTGAAAAGAAGAATCAAGGTTGAAGAAGTTGGATCAAGGTCTTGGAAGCACATATAGGTCAAAGGTTTGAGTTTGGGCCATGGTACTTGTCATTTGAAGATCCATAAGAATAATTCTTTGTGGGTTTTCCTCTCTAATAGGGAGAGGTTTTTCCTTGGCTCTAGGAGCCTAACTTTTGTGTCTTGTGCATTTTGATAATTGACTTGATGAAAGATTAACTAATCTGAAAGAAGAGAAGACATAAGTATCACAAGTAAGGTCACAAATAATTATCAAGAAGAGAATTAGTATTAATCACCAGCCCTCTAAATTCTCAACACATCGACCCTCTTTCATATTAGGTAATCTATACCTTTTCTGCATTAAGGATATCATGCTTCAAATAACTATCTTCCTCACATGGTTCTTTCAAGGTTATATTATGTCTGGTATGAACAAGGATACTCCTTGTTTGTACATTCATAGTCCTATTCAAAGGATACATCATCACCATGGTTCTTCATACCTTGGTACATAATGTCCATTTCCCATATCAAATTAAGGGGTTCTCTCTACATTGTTATGAATTTAGCTAGAAACAAGATCATACAAAGTAGTTTTTCCATCCTATCATGCATTAATCCTATCCTAGCATAAAATATAGTTTTATCATATCACTATTATTTTCCCATCCCTAACATTTCATTCCATTCCATATTTATTTTTTTCACTTAGGTGTCGACTGACACACCCTTCTTCCACATTTGTCATCCAATCTCTATTCTTTTAATTAACTCCATATTTCTTTTCCTCATTTTTCTTTTAACATATCATGTCCAATCTTTCGAGATATTTTTTAGAATTCTATGTTTTCCACATGCTTTCTCGAAAAATTTCTCAGGGGGAATGTACTTCCCATTTCTCTATTCCCTCGACATATTGGGGCATATGACACCATGTCTTTGAAACAATGTTGTCAAATGCATTGTCTCAAAGAAGGGAAAAATGTAGACATCAAAATGTGACTAATGCAATTTCTTTCCTTTCCTAAACACCATTTTCTTCTTCCATCATAATTAAATAAATTTTAAGTATTTAATTAGTTTAATTCTTCCAAATATCAATTAAATAATTCTTCTTATTCTAGTCTTCTATAATTAAATAACTATTTTAATTATATATATATATATATATCCTCTCATGCATATAATCAGATGATTCCTATTTTTCTACTCCACTTCCACCTATTAGCTACCATTGACTTCAAGTTCTCTCATTATGCAATCAATTAACTATATCATATAATTGGTAACCTTCCTTAAATCAAATCTTCTCATTGAAACTTATCCATTGATCTTCAATATGTTGCATATAATCTCAGCCATTGATCAATGTCTGACAAGCCTACAAATGCAACTCTCGTTTCACTATCTAGGGGTGAGATTTTTTCATATCCGAGCAATAACACTATGACTTTGTAACTAAGTAGTTGGAATTTATTTTCAAGCATATTGAGCCACCCACTTACTTTTTTTTAAGCACTAAAATTGGAGTAGAATTAGGCGGATTCTATTGGGAAGGTATTGAATTGTTTAGATTTAATTTATCAATTGTTCACTATAACTTTATTGTTGATTTAGGTAATTAAATTATGTTTGATTTATATTGTGATTTCACTCACATTTATAAAATTTCATTCCCCAATCACATGTAGTATACTGTGATAATAAAATTTTCATATAGGTGGCAGAGAATCTAGTTGCTTATAGTGAGATGAAGCATGTTCATACTCATTATTTGTTGCAACTGGGATGATTTCCTATTTTATCTCTTGTTTGTTTCAAGATAGATCATTAAGTTTCTGATATATTTATGAATACTTTCAAAAATATAGGTTTTTCAAATTTTGTGCTATGTTTGGGCTTTGAAATATTAAAATTATGGGGTGGGGGGCGGGGGGTGTATAGTGAAGATAATTTCACCTCCTAAATATCGGATGCTTCCATCTAGCTAATCAAAGTGGACAATGTACTCCTTGCTTCAAGGGAGTTGCTTGTAGTTTAGTACTATATTAGATGGTCTTATAAATTAGTATATCATGAAAGATACAATCTAACTAATAGAAAAAATTTAAAGTGCACTTTTGAATGCATGAATGGATTCAGCCTCCCAAAAAATCATTTTATCTATCAATTAGACTACACTTATCATCAAATATCTTTTAATTTTTTTGTGTTTCTTGTTATATGATGAGGAAAGTTCACTTTCATAAACATATCTTAAACACTAACTCTTTGAAATATATATAGTCCATGATGTACTAATTTCATCTTTTTTTCCAATATGGGATAATCTCAAGAAGAGAGGTCATCAGGGACCAGTCGATGTGCTTTCTATTGTTTGGAGGAGGAATCTATCTCACATTTATTCTTCTCCTGTCACATTATAGCCAGACTATGGAAGTTATTCAGTTCCTTTATTTTTAACCCATTATGGATACCCGAGGATTTCATATCTGCTGCATATGAATGGGATAAGCTGAACAGTAAATATAAATCGCTCCCGTTCTTTCTTATATGGGAGGATGGTAACACCCACCATTTTCAATTAATTACTGAAAAGAGGAGGATGGTAACACGGATCAATTTTGAAGGGAAAAGGTTATATTTTATTTTGAAAATTTAATTTTATTTTAACTTTTGATGTGTTCAAATAAGTTATTTTTTTAATATGAAAAATGAAAAATATTTTTAAATTTTACATATATATTTTTCCTTATATTTTTTTTAGTGTTAAGTTGTGTAGATATTAAATAAAGGATCTGATTTGTAAACCAAAATTCTAGGTATACTATATAGATTGTACTGGTTCACTATGATTACAATCTATATAGATAAATTTGTAAATTAAAACTCTAGGTACATTATAATATAATAATGAGTAAATTTATATAGAGTAAACTATAATTATAATTTATATAGATAATATATAGAGTAAATTTACTGTAAGATTATTTGTTTATATTATATATATGAATCATATCGAGAGAATTCAATTTAACCATTTCCATAATATTCATATAAAAATAATATGGAGGGAATTTAATGCACTATTTACTCTTTCATTTTTTAAATACTTCTTCAAATACAATAAAATTGTTTTACAATGAAATTGCTTTTCATTCTTTAAGAATAAAAGTTCTTGTTTTACAATGAAATTGTCTTTCATTCTTTAAGAATAAAGGTTCTAATTATTGGAAAAATTAATATGGTTTTTTAAAGGAAATGAAAATATAATGTTATTTTATTACTATAATGCAATCTCAAAAAAGAAAAAAAAAGATATTTAAAACTTCTAATAACATAATTTTCATAAAACAAACATAACTTCCATGAAACATTTCCATATAACAAATATAACTCCCAAGAATCTTTTGTCATAAGAATTATAGGCCAAATAATTGTGGCACATGTGCATTATGATGAGTGACATCATTACAAAAAAATGCACAATCATCCTTCCCCTGATGATGAACTACACTAAGTAGTTCCAAACTAGTAGGCTCTAAAAAATATGATGTGATTTTCCGGAAGATTATTTGAAAAATAAATATGGATCACAAAAGCTTACACTGCCAAACATTTTATTTGTCAACAAAATTAAATAAATATTACTTATTATTTAACATAGAATTTTTGATAATAAGGAATCATGTTTGTCTCCATTGAATCAATTTTCATCCCTAGTGTCTATCCTGGCCTGTTTATATGAAGTAGGCATAAAGAAAACATAAATGTAATATTCATAAACACAAATAAACATAACAAGTAGTAAATGCAAGAAGCTATGTAGGTAGGCATAAAGAAGACATGAAGCAAGCATAACAAGTAGTAAATGCAAGAAGCTATGTAAGTAGTAAATACAAACATGCAGTGAATCAAATTTCATCCCTAGTGTCTATCCTGGTGTGTTTACATGAAGTAGGCATAAAGAAAACATGAATGTAATATTCATAAAGACAAGCAAACAGAACAAGTAGTAAATGCAAGAAGCTATCTAGGTAGGCATAAAGAAGACATGAAGCAAGCATAACAAGTAGTAAATTTAGGAAGCTATGTAAGTAGTAAATACAAGCATGCCGAGTAGGAAGTAAGAAGATGTGCATGTGAATGTGAAGCCTTGGAAGATTAGTGAGTACTATTTGTAAATCCAAATTCCAAAAAAATAATAAGCTGATTCAAATTGGAATTATATCTCATAGACTCAAAAATATTCTTCACAGCCGAATCTTTTGTTCTTCAAGAAGTTGACTTTAGTGCGACTTTTTGTATTTCGATTGTGCAAGGTTACTCATCAAACTTCTCTTTTCAATTAATTCCTACCTAACTTTAGAGAAATTAAACCAGAAAAATACACCAAAAAAACCTTATGATCTATAGAGACTGAGATAAAAATTGAACCTAGAGCAAGCGCTCCAATCACCTTCGCAACAGATACCAGTGAAAATGGTACCTGCTGTCCCGGCTCCTCAAACAAAAAGAAATTCAAACGAAGAGGTTAACCCGGCATTTAGAGTTTGAACGTTTCCTGATCCAAAAAACGCTGAAAGCTGGCATTTGACGCAACCACACCCCCTCCCCCCAAAGTATCGGGATTGCTGCTCTACTGCATTTTACATTGCTGGCAGTTCCAGTCCTCTAAATGCACGCCATTGTTAATGTACCTTGTGAGTCCGGAGGATTTCGTTCAACAATTTCAGAATTTTTTTAAAACTCATAAATTATTCTCAGCCCCATGCCGAGAAGCATTTCTTTAATAGCAGTGATAAACCAGGAATTTTTTTTTTTTTTAATTTAAAAATACAACTATTTGTAATCCATGTTTTCTATTTTTTTTCTCACCTTATGCATTGTAAAATATCATTATGACTATACACTAAATTAACTTAGTGTTAATATTATTGTTTTTTGTTTTTTTAATGTCAGAAACATTTCTTTAATAAAATCTTAAAAAATTGGTGATAAAGAAGTAAAGTTGTTTGGTAAATTTGGTATTAAAAAAATTAAGTAAAAATCTTCAACTCCTGTGGTAAATTTTACATAGGTTAAAGTGGGTCTCTTCAAAATTCGGTTGAAAGAACACATTGCTGACATTGCCCATAATCTTATAGCAAAATCTGTCATCTCCGAGCACTCTCATTCTTCCAAACACCTTATTTGTTTTGATAAATCCAAAATCCTTGCTTCCGCTCCCTTTCATTCCACCTCAATCATTAGCTTTTCACTCGAAATTAAAAAGCACCCCAATAACTTCAACCGCTATGATGAATATCATCTAAGTCATTCCTGGAAACCCACCGTCCACTACCTCCCTTCCAAGCTCCGTTCCTCTAATACTGATTCTAACCCTTTTTTATATGTCCCCACTCCTTTCTTCAATTTTTATCTATCTCTCTCTCCCCCATTTATTTCTATACCCCTATTAAACTACCCTTCTTCATTATCCCCCTGTACCTTGAATCCCTCTCTATTTCATCTATGTCAATTTATCTTTCCTTTTTTTCAATTAAAATTTTTTATTTCATTATTTAACCTAAATCTAAATTTTGTTTCTTCTTCTATTTAACATAATTTCAAATCCATAGTTAATTTTGAATAAATCAAATTCTAAATTAAAAATTTCTAATCTCACTTAATCCTATTTCAAATTATAATTTCTCTCTTCCCCGCATTTATTTTAATCTTACAAAACCAATTTATAAATGGTTTCTATAACGGCTAATTCAATTTTTATTTTCAATCCATTGAATTAGTTTAATATTTTTATTTTCAATCCATTGAATTAGTTTAATATTTGTTCTTCAATAATGTAATTTATTATTATTTTAATCATTTCTTCCCAATGGTTAATTTTGACTTTGTTGAATTTTAACCATTAGATTATGTCTTATTTATTCTTTCAGCGATTGCACTCTTCCTATCTAAAGCTAAACTTTTTCCTCTTGAAGATGGATGAAGTGTTCACCCGAAACGTCGGGCTCCTTAATCATATCACACACTATTCCAGAAGTTCAAACCTACAATATAATTATTTGTAATCCATATTTGTAAAATTTTCTATATCACTTAATGTATTTAATGTATTGTAAAAAATCAAATATGGCAGAAGATTGTTGAGAATATTCGAGAAACAATTTTGGTTGAGAAATGGGCAGATGATGAGTGGAAGACTGAAGGTATTGAAACTAATATTCTTGCCACATTAAACTTGAAACCTCAAATGTTGTCAAACACTCTTTCGAAATATAAGCCCCCTTGCCAAAATATTGATGATAAATGGAAGGTACCTCAAAATGGATTCATTAAACTTAATTATGATGGAGCATCAAAAGGAAATCCAGGTGAGGCAAAAGCAGGAGGGATTTTTAGAAACTCTCATACTGGAGCTTGTAGGGTTTATGCCATGGACATGGGTTATGCAACCAATAATGAAGCATAAATTACAACAGTAAAACAAGGGCTAATCATAGCAAAAAGAGAAAATTACCATCGACTTATTGTAGAAGGCGATTCGGAAATGGTCACAGGCGTGTTAAGAAAATTGCAGCAAGGAACGTCATGGGAGAAGATCAGTAAAAGTTGGAGGACTGCTAGTCTTATTCAGGAAATAGGATCTCTTATTCAAGAAATTCAATATCTGATACCTTCACATGTTCGCAGAACAAGTAATGAGGCAACAGATTACTTAGAAAATTGGGGATGCCGTAATCTTGGAAGAAAATTGGATGTCACTCCAAGCGCCAGAATTTGGAATATTGAATTACATTCTCTCCAGATCATTATATACAGAGATCTAGCTGGTAGTGAAGATCTCCAATCGGGGTGCTCGTTGTCAAGTGCCACAGGGTAGGTGTAGGACATTTGCAATGAATTAACCGATGTTTAAGCGTGATAACTTAACCATGCTATCACTACATCGCATGAGGAGGTACATGACATTCATTTGGATGATTAAGAATTTAGTAAGACAGCCCGTGGTGTCAGAAGGGAATTGGAAAACACAGAACAAGGTAAGCCTAAAGAGGCATATTTGGGCTCTGTAGAAACCATCTCACTTTGGCAGGAGCAGTGATTTGAGGCGACGGGCTGGAACTGGTGTAACTATTGTTCATAGGTTTCAAGCTTGGGTCCAGGGGTATGTTCTTCTTTACTCCAACTTTATGCTTTTAGATATTAATCGTTGTACGAGCCAAGATAGCATAGGTTTTGAAGTTTTGGGAATGGTTTTAGTCATCTGTTGTTTTGAGGTCAAAAATGGTAGATTCATCCTGCAGGAGGCTATTCATCCTTGTTTTCACGATCCCTGTAAGGTCGTGAAGTTCTCTTTTATAATCTCTACACCCTTTATGCATGCATGTGAGTTTAGTTTCGTTGGGCATTTGAGTTTATTTCAAAATTGTTACAATTTCTTTATGCATGGTGTTCAGTTCATTTCTGCTGGATTTCGCCTTTGTTTTGTATATTTGAAAGATGGAAGGGATAATTGGGGTAGCCTCTGTTTTCTGTCTGTTAGCCTTGTTGGGTTATGGCGGGGGAGAATCTATAAATCTGTCTGTTTCCTATTCTATATCAGTGTAGAGAATATTAAAAGCAGTTTCTCTGGTTATTATGTCGGCCTTGTTTGGTATTGGAAGAGATATATTTTGAAATCCGTGGTAGTCATAGTGAATACTATTTTCTTGTTCTTGGTTCTGGATTTATCTTTTATCTTTGTCATAACGAGAGTTTAGCCTGTTTAGTTAGACAGTTCGGGGTTTGTCTCTATGTCCAGAAAACTACTTGTATAAACCATTTCTTCAATTATCTCAATCAACGACATTATATCTTTCATTATGCGAATCATGAGCCAGAGGCAGATTTAGTTCTGAAGAACAAAAGATTAATTGTTATACCTTTGTCCTTCTGTCATACAGGATCACAAATAGTCATTACAGGTTTAATTAAGCAAAATATTCAGAATAGAACTATGGTTAAGAGGAAAACGAGGAAGTGTATGGTTAAAAATCAAGACAAAGGAAAGCAAAAGATTGTAAAATTTACAGCTGAGACTAGAAAGCTAGGTAGAAATACAAAGCAAGAGATGCTAGGGAATATCTCGAAAGCTTACTCTCTTGGAAATCATCCACAAATCAGAAATGTAATTCAGGGATGGGAAAAAGAAAGTTATAGTAACACGGAAGATAATGAGGCAGAGGAGGAAATAATGGATTTTATACTGATCCAGGAAATACCAGAGGTCACCTCTCATTGTTTAACCAAACTGTTCATACTTACTGGATAATGAAATGTGTTCTAGTCAAAGCAATGCAAAGTATTCATCCAGGTAAAGAGAATGAAACACCATCAGGGATGGAACTTCTTCGGGATATCAACATTCAACTCCAGCATATAAAGGTGTCACAGTATCAAGCGATAGCTCGAATTGGTCGTATTGAAAGGTAGATGCAGCAAATGGACATGCCTGGCTCCATGGCAAAAGATCCGGCACCAATAAACTCTTCTGATGGGTAGTAAACCAGTTTAAGTTTTATGAATTTTGCGAATAGTGTTTATGTTTGTATTTGGTACTTAGTTAATGTTTTAAACAGTGAAATGGCCATTGCGGCAAGTAGAAGAAGGAAACAATATCAATTTTGGATGGCTTTCAATGTGTTATGGTGGCCAACAGACCTGGTTTCCTTCAGGCAGGTTGAGGCCACTCACTTTGTATATGATGTAACCTGCTTTTTGATGATTAATAGAAAATATTAAGGACCTACCAAATTCAATAAATAAAAAAATATTGTAAAAAATCATTAATATCATACATTAAATTAAGTTAATTTTACGCAAAATAGTTTTTATTTATATTTAACTCTCTAATATTTACAATTACTAAATTTAAAAATATAATTATTATTAATTAATAATTTTAAATTAATATTTACTAAAGTTAGGAAGAATGATTATTCTTTTCTCCATTAAATTCAATTATCACAAATGATCTTTTCACCCAAATAAACTTTATTATAATAAATTTTTTTTTTTCATGTTGTCTTTGATCTTTCAGACATGTGGTTTGAGGAGAGGAGCTTCTATCCAAGGATTGCACCTTGGGCCACACCCATCAAAGTCACATGAGGATTGCACCCTTGGCCACACCATCCCTTAGCTATGAAAGTCACCTGCCTATTGCACCTAGGCCACACTAGCCCTTAGCTCACTAGTTTTTTAGCATTTCTTCTCCCCCTAGCACATGGTACAACTACCCCCATGATCTTGAGTAACCTTGGTGATGATACCTCTGTTGTGCTAGTGAGTCTTGACATAAATTTAAACTATGATATTAAATATAAATAATTCATTAAAAATTAAAATAAATATATTCTTTAAATAAAATATAAAAATATTTTTTTAAAATACCATTTTAAAATATAATTAAATAATGCAAATTTACAGTGTTCTAGAGATTAGATAATCACATTTTAATAATAATTAAAAACAAAATTCACAAATAAAACATTCAAATTTACTCAAAAATAAAAATCAAATAAGATAGTATGGTAAACTCTCACTTTCCTCATCTCTCAAGGTTCTGTCTTTCGAGTTGTCTTTAGTGCTACTTTAGTGTTACGTTGAAGTTTTCTCTGTGAAAATTTTCTATATAATTTGCTACTTTTTGGAAGTTTTCTCCGTAAGTTTTCTCCGTGAATTTTTTCGATATAATTTCTCTAAACTCTAGCAGGAATTTATTGAAATCACAAGCTTGATGGGTAATTAAATTCATTGAAATCACAAGCTTGATGGGTAACTTTTCACAATCTAAGTGTGCTTGGGGTTTTTGAGGGTGCTAAATGCATATATAAAATCAAAAAACCAATTTAAATAACACAAATCAAGATTTCACCTCAACTATTTAGCCCAAATTTTGGCAAGGAAACTCCAAAAAGTCGCACTAAAGACAACTCCTTTCACTTTGTGTTAAATTATTGATTTAGATTTCATGTGAATGAGGTGAGAGTGTGAGGCATTTATGAGGGTTAAAAACTATTTAAATATGCATTTTAGTGATAGCATCCCATATGTAGACAAATATTTCTTCCATACAATATTGGAACTAGCGTTAAATCAAATGAGTGTTTTAGTGAGAGCATCCCATGTGGATAGATATTTCTTCTATACAATATTGGATCTCACTTTAACTCAACCTTGCAAGAATATATATATTCTAATTTTGGAAAATTTTCATTTGTACGAAATGTATAGCTAATATTAAAGTAGTATGAAATTTTCATGATAATTTAAAATTATTTTGGTAACATATTCTATGGAGTTGTCTTTAAGTGCAAGTTCACCGATCAAACGTGTGATTTCAATGAATCTCTACAGGATTATAGACAAATTAAATCAAAAAATAAATTTGAAAACTTTTCAAAAATAACACTTAAAAACAGCTCCTCTATTATAAAAACATAAGAAATGATAAAAATCTTAAAAATTATATATATATATATATGCAATTTTCCCTATAATAATCTCTATTAATGAAATATATATGATTTTAAAAACCAAAGTACAACATCTTCCACTTAAACAAAAACCTACATTAAAAAAATACAAAGAAAAAACTTAAATTTTAAACCAAAATACAAAACCGAAGGACATCTTCTTCAACTTAAAAAAATCCTATATGCCTCTCCTTTCACGTTTTGGGACCAATACTAGTATATTAAAGTATTTAGATGCAATAACTTTGTCAACATTTATCTTTCAAACTTCAATGTTAGCATTGATCTTAATGCATTAAGAAATTGATTTTTTATGTTATTTTTTTTTTAATTTGTATTTTTAGTAATCATTTAGTAATCATCTTAGTATAAAGAGAGAGAGTAAATTTCAATATAAATATAATGCAAATTCAATATCTCTGTATATATTTATATGCAATTCATTTAATTTTATTAAAAAAAAAATCAATTTTTTTTTTTTTTTTTTTTTGGATATTTAGTGAATTAATAACTTTAAACACTATTACACTAAGGGGTTTTTCAGACATTTTTTTAAGACACAAAAATCTTTTGTTTTAAAAAATCACTTTTTATTTTAGTTATTTTATATTAAAATTTAATATCAATTGAATTGTCTTAAATATAAAATTTAAGACAAAAATAGTGGGAGACAAAATAATTTGAGACAAAACTTTATATTTAAAACAAAAACAATTTGAGACAAAAATATTTAAGACAAAAACAATTTGAGACAAAAAAATTTAAGACAAAAGTATTTTAAGATAAAATTTTATATTTAAGACAAAACGAGTTTGAGACAAAGATATTTTAAGACAAAACTTTATATTTAAGACAAAAGCAGTTTGAGACAAATATATTTTAAGACAAAAGCAATTTGAGACAAAAATATTTTAAGACAAAATTTTAGATTTAAGACAAAAGTAATTTGAGACAAAAATATTTAAGAAGGAACTTTATATTTAAGACAATGGCGACTTAAGACAATGACAATTAAGACGAAACCCATTTAAGATAGTTAGCAATTAAGACAAAATCATTAGCATTCAGAAGTTTGCAATGAAATATCCATGAGGAGATAGTGGATAAAATTATATTTTTTATTTTTGAAAATAGATATTCAAACCACATGAAATTTAATCATGTCATATTTATTTCTTTTATATTATATTTTTCTTTTTTCATTAAACCACATTCTAAAAATTTAATAAATATATAGATAATAAAATATTATTTTTTGGTTGGCAACTCAAGTGGATTTGAACTTTGAATCTCGTGTTTTAACCATAGGTGCTCCAACACTAATATTCTTGGGCATACTATATTTTTTCCTGCTAACCGCTCCAAATACAACCTCTAAGAACTAGTAGGGTCCAAGGAAAAGAGCTACAAGTTCCCCAAATCCGATCTACATTTCATGGACAATCACATTTCCCCCAAATGTCCTCCACATATTTGCCTTGGTGTATTGGAGTTTGAAAAATACATAGGATTCCATAAGTAATCCTAATCATAAGACTCAACTTTCCTAATGACTAGGAGGCCTTAAAAATAAAAAATAAAACATCTTAACTTATGCCTAAAATTACTAAAATTTCTTATCCCAAATATGAAATTAGAAATTCTACAAAATTATAGGGCAACAAGGAAACCAAATTCCTCTTCTAAAAATATCTAAGACCTTATGGAGGACAAATAAAAATTTTGAAATAAATTATTGAAATTATGCTCTTGCATCAATAGCTACCAATGTATCCTTGTAGGCCACCCCCTTTAACAATAGTAATATCAATGTCCTTTACCAGCTAGAAGGAACTCCTTACATAATTCTCTCTTAGATCCCCTTAACCCATTGCAATGATTGTGTTTGATGCCTACCTAGTTGCAAGCACATTAAGAAGCAATGTAGCATATTGCTGGTTGAGGAGTTCGATAAGTATGTGATTTTGTTGACATCTTATGAATGTCCCATATGTGAATATATAAAATCTTGGATGCATGTCGCCCTGACACTATAAAATGACTTAGTACTGTCTATCATATCGTGTCACTCCCTCCTCGAGACACCTAGTACTCGCTAACACTCCCTCTCACACACTCTTATTCATTCATTTATGAATTTTGACCTAGTGCACCTCTGTTATGTTTTCCTGGCACTCCCTAACACTCCTTAGCACACATTGGCACACCTTGGCACTTGGAACAACTTTGTATGCTTCCTTAGCACTCTAACATGCCTTGGCACTTCCTAGAATATAGTGTCGCTCCTTTCTTAGCACACATGGAACTGGCTTATACTTCATTTCCATGCATTTGAAACTAGTGCCCCCTTGTGTTTTCCTGACACTTGGCCCTCACACTCCCTAGCATGTGTTCATGCCACACCCTGGCACCTGCCACATCTTGGCATGCCTATCATGCCTTGGAACTGCCTAACATGTCTTAGTACTTCTAGGAATTCCCTGACACACCTTGGTATTCCTTAGCTTTCATGTCGTCACAGATAACCTTGCTTTTTTTGTGACTTGGGAACCCAACCAAGTCATTGGAAAATCGATGTTGTGCCCAGCCCAAAGTTTCCCTTTGTTTGAAACTACTTTGTCCAACCCTTTATGTAACCATAGGCTTACCTCCTACAAGTCTTATTCTGACCTTCTCCTAACACACTTTATCCTTGAGACACTTGGAATTCGTTGACACTACTTGGCACACACTCTTATTCGTTCATTTCCATGCATTTTGACCTAATTCTCCCTTGCAATGTCCTAGCACTCCCTAACAGTCCTCGACATCCATTGACACTTTCTGGCATGTGTTAGCGTGCCTTTTCATTCCTTGGCACGCATTGACACTCCTTAGTTATCATGCCCTCACAATTACCCTTACTTTTTTTGAACTTGGGAACCCACCCAAGTCTTGCCTTGAATATAACAACTTGACCAAGTTACGGTTACTACAACTAGATTGTGCCTTGTTCACCTAAGAAATTACTATAACCCCTCACCCATTTAACCCCCTAAACCCTAAACCCCTAACCCATTTAACCCCCTAAACCCTTAACCCCTAACCCCTTAAACCCTAATTCCCGACCCCTAACCCATTTAACCCCCTAAACCCCTAAAACCCTAACCCATTTAACCCCCAAACCCTAACCCCTAACCCCTAAAATACTCAACTGCTAAATCCCCTAACCCCCTAACCCATTTAACCCCCTAAACATCTAACCCCTTAACCCCTAACCCCTAACCCCTAAAACCCTTAACTGCTAAATACCCTAACCCCCTAAACCTCTAAACCCCTAAACCCATTTAACCCCGTAAACCCTAAACGTTTAACCTTAAGCCCTAATTCCCAACCCCTAACCCATTTAACCCCCTTAACCCTTAAAACCCTAACCCATTTAACCCCTAAACCCTAAACCTCTAAACCCTTAAACCCCTAAACCACTAACACCTAAACCCCTAACCCCTTAACCCCTAAACCCCTAAACCGTTAACACTTAACTATTAACCCATTAATCCCTCACCCCTAACCCCAAAATCCTTAATTGCTAAATCCACGAAGCCCTAAGCCCCTAATCCCTAATCCCTTAACCACTAGCTCATTATTCACCTAACCCCTAACTCGCCTAAATCCCCTAACCCTTAAGCCCCCAATCCCTAATCCCTTAACCACTAACTCATTATTCCTCTAACCCCTAAATGCGCCTAAATCCCCTAACCCCTAACCCCCCAATCCAGAACCCCTTAACCACTAACTCATTATTCCCCTAACCCCAATCCCTAATCCCTTAAATACTAATTCATTATGCCCCTAACCCTTAAGCCCCCAATCCCTAACCCCTTAACCACTAACGAGAATATACCATAGTGGGCATGCACAAGAAGAAGAACCAAAGAAATCAAATTCAATAAAGGAAGCACAACCACCACTCCAAACTTGCTTCTCTAAAACACATACAACCGCAATAAATCCCACTGAAGCTTACAAATTTATCAAGCCCTAATTAACTTACTAACAAATTCAACAAGCCAACATGCTACAATTTGTTGAGTCGCCCCCAAATCAATTAGTAATTATTGCATGAATGTACATTTGTTTGTAATTTTATTTAAAAGGTTGAAATTCTCTCAAGAGCGTATAGAATATATCCAAGAGTTAAAAAAATGGAAATTTTGCTTACCTCCGCAAGGTGTCATCACACCCGGATAGGTGAAAACATACAAGTATAAATCTTCTACCTCTAAGTCTCAATGGCACTTCAACATGTCAATAACATACTTGCAACAATGCTTAATGAGTTTTGTCTATTGGCTAAAGAGATGTACATCCATCCATCCATCCAAAAATAAACATCGCAATCAATCCAACACCATAAATTGTGCTAAATAGTTCATGATGTTATTTCAAATATTACAATATTGTCTTATATTAGCTCACATATTCCTTGAATATTTGAAAGCGAAACTACCTTAGCATGGTATACCAAAAATATTTGTACTCTAAAAGACAAAAGAAGACAACAAACTAAAATAGGAACTTTAACTCTAATCCATACACTTCATTCTTAGCAACATGATATCTAATGAAGATGATATGTGGAAAAAAAGGCTTCATATATTGTCTATCACATGTCAAACTGAGTGAACAAACACATGCAAAGAACACATCAGAAATAGGGTTCATATATCGACTTGTATTATATGGTTTTAAACCCTTATTGTCTCCTTCAAGGGGGTTTCTGGAGGTCTTAAAAAACACTTCCTTTTGCTAACCAAATGGATTGTTTCTTTCACACATTTATGGAAACATACTTTCCAAATCATATTGTAATATATTCATAAGGTGATATTATTGGTATTAACTACACCTTAGTTGGAGACATCATTTTTATTGTAGGGGTTGGTACATTTCAATTGGATGTGGTTGGTGATGTGAAGACTACTCAACCTCCAGTAAAGATTCATACTAACACTAACAAGCTTATGGATGCTTGTTTACAAAGGGAGACGCCTCTAAACTTAACTCATTGGATTATTTGTTTGTTCATGCTAATTATTGCTCTCAACTTTCCTTCTCCAAGGGGTTGAGACTATTTGCTTCATTTATTTTATAGGGCCCGGTGAAAGAAGAAGAATGGAGATTGTCTCCAAATATTTTTCATTTCGCTAAGTTACAAATAAAAAGAGTCAAATTCTATAGCCAATAGACTAATATCCTCTTGATACACCTTTAGTGAGCTATGCATAGCTCTCACCTATCACTGTAGCTCAATGAAATGACATCTAATAGCTCCAAGACACCATTATAAAAGGACTAGTTGTGAATTTGTTGTTAAATTATCACCTCCAAATGTTCAATTATCATGAATTTTGGGGGAGGGGGATATTTTGGTGTATTGAACAAGGCAAGGGGACATAAGGGTAGCATGGATGGGTAGAAGTGAGAGGTTCGAGCATGGTTTACTAAGATCTATAATCCTAACATTAGAGAATGAGAAGGAGCCTTAGGGCCTTATGACATAGGGGGTATGGGACCTATAGGTAAGGCAACGAAAGAAATTTATAGGGGAAACCCCCATAGTTTTGACAAGGGGATGAGGGGCCACATTATCATGACCCATACACACTTAACCCATAACCACTAAAATACCTATCCCTTTAACCCCAAAGCCACAATCCCTTAACCCCTACACCCATAACTCATAACAAATTAACCCCTTGATCCCTTAAACCCAAAGCCACTAACCCCTTAACCCTAACCCTTAACTTAGAATCCTTGAACTCCATAAACCCTAATACCATATCCTCTTAAAACTTGACCCTTAACCCATAACCCCTAACCCCTAAACTCATTAACCCCTAACCCCTTAACTCACTGACACCTAAATACCATAACCCTTAGGCACTTAACCCCTAAATCCCCCGACATGTGAGCCCTTGATGGTTAATATTTAACCCCTGAATCCCTTAACCACTAAGTCATTAACCTCTAACCCTTAAACCCCATATACCTCAACCCCCTAACCTCTAAATCCCATAAGCCATAACCCTTTACCCTTTACCCTTAACCCCTTGCTCCTAAACCCTTAAACCACTTAACTCCTCTGAGAACTAGTAGGGTCCAAGGAAAAGAGCTACAAGTTCCCCAAATCTGATCTACATTTTATGGACAATCACACTTCCCCCAAATGTCCTCCACATATTTTCCTTGGTGTATTGGAGTTTGAAAAATACATAGGATGCCACAAGTAATCCTAATCATAAGACTCAACTTTCCTAATGACTAGGAGGCCTTAAAAATCAAACAACATCTTAACTTATGCCTAAAATTACTAAAATTTCCTATCCCAAATATGAAATTAGAAATTCTACAAAATTATAGGGCAACAAGGAAACCAACTTCCTCCTATAAATCTCTAAGACCTTTTGGAGGACAAATACAAATTTTGAAATAAATTGTTGAAATTATGCTCTTGCATCAATAGCTACCAATGTATCCTTGTAGGCCACCCCCTTTAACAATAGTAATACCAATGTCCTTTACCTAGAAGAATATCCTTACATAATTCTCTCTTAGATCCCCTTAACCCATTGCAATGATTGTCTTTGATTCCTACCTAGTTGCAAGCACATTTTGAAGCAATTTAGCATATTCCTGGTTGAGGATTTCGATAAGTATGTGATTTTGTTTAGATCTTGTGATTGTCCCGTATGTGAATATATAAAATCATTTTTTTGTACCAGTTTAAGGACTTATACCATCAGGTGTGTGCACTAACATGGATGGAACGCTAACTACATGTTGTATATATTGTAATGTAAATGAATAATCTCTTTTGGAAAAGGCTCCACTCATGATGCCATTTCACAAATTTTTGCACTCACCAATTGTGGTCAGATTGGTGAGGTAGATTTTAAGGTCTCTTCAAATTTATAAACACATACAAAAAAGCATTGATAGACCTCTTGATTTAATGCAACGGATACAACGTAAATAATTCTCCATGGAAAAAAATTATCGGGGTCCCTATCATACCATGTTACTCCCTCCTCGAGATACCTAAAACTCGCTAACACTCCATGTCACACACTCTTATTCATTCATTTATGCATTTTGACCTAGTGCTCTGCTATGTTTGCCTGGCACTCCCTAACACTCCTTAGCACACATTGGCACACCTTGGCACTTGGAACATCTTTGTATGCTTCCCTAACACTCTAACATGCCTTGGAACTTCCTAGAATACCATGTCACTCCCTTCTTAGCACACCTAGAACTGGCTGATACTTCATTTCCATGCATTTGAAACTATTTCTCCCTTGTGTTTCCTTGAAACTTGGCCCTCACACTCCCTAGGATGTGTTCATGCCACACCCTAGCACCTGGCACATCTTGGAATGCCTATCACGCCTTGGAACTTCCTAGCATGTGTTAGTACTTCTAGGCATTCCCTCCCACACCTTGGTATTCCTTAGCTTTCATGCCTTCATAGATAGCCTTACTTTTTTTGCGACTTGGGAACCCAACCAAGTCATTGGAAAATCAATGTTGTGCCCAACGCTTTCTGGAATGTGTTAGCATGCCTTTTCAATCCTTGGCATGCACTGACACTCCTTAGTTATCATGCCCTCACAATTACCCTAATTCCCGACCCCTAACCCATTTACCCCTCTAAACCCCTAAAACCCTAACCCATTTAACCCCCAAAACCCTAACCCCTAAAATCCTTAACTGCTAAATCCCCTAACCCCCTGAACCTCTAAATACCTAACCCATTTAACCCCCTAAACCTCTAACCCCTTAACCTCTACCCCTCTAACCCCCCTTCAACCCAACAACAATATGTGGATGACACTCTTCTTATGGGCTCTCCCTCGATCAAAGAATCCCTTTCCTAGAAAAACAAAGAAAACACTGGATGGAGGGAATGACTCGAGGCCTCGGAATGGATCCAGAAAAATCACTCTTAGGATTGGACTAACCTAGTTGATGAGCAAAGGAAAAGGAAGATTCAAAGGGACGATAAGCCGGGCAAGCTAATATGGCACTCTAATGCGGCTGGCCACTTCAACATAAAAGAATCCTACAGCCTCTTATATAACTCCACTCACATCCCCACTCAGGATATATGGTGTGTCCATCCCTTCACGTCATTGAACTTTTGCACATTCCTGAATTTGGACAATCAATGAACTCACGCAACCATATCGGGTAACATATTTTGGATGATTTACTAGTCAATTGATTTTAAGATGTATAAAAATATAGGTAGAAAACAATATGAAACATTTTATAAAACTTCAAATAAAAATATGGATTGATTAGAACTTTTGGGATGAGGCTAAGGAATGCTGCATAATAAAGACTCTAAGAGCGCATTGGTTGCCCGAGTATATGGTAGTTGTTCTTTTCCTTTATTTTTTAAGCATCCTACAAAGAAAAAGGTTATGAGGAATTATGAGGTGATGTGGATAAATGTGATATATTTATATAACTTAAAGGTATTAATTTATAATAAGTATTAAATCACTTAAATTTTTTATTTATTTTATTATAGGTTTTATTTTATTATATGCTTTATAGTGATAAAATAAAAAAAAATTATAAAAAATAAATGAATTGTTATTTTAATTAAAATGATTAGTATTAGTAAAGGCTCCTTCTAGGTCTCCAGATTGCTCTACCTCTTCAGTGATTGAGAGGTTCCATTGAGCTCATGGGCTCTGGATGAGAGATTTGTGTAGTGGGCTAACTTGTCCGAGGTCGATTCCTTGCAATTCTCTCTTGCAACCGAGCTCTTCCATCAAGGTCCCGACATGTCAGGGAATAATCATTTGTTTGTGTGCAAGCTTTGAAACATTATGGAGGCAATTAACTAAGGATGTGATTATGTGAGCAAGGTGCAGATCAATAAATTGTTGTTCGAAATGGTTATTGGTCTACATTGGTTTCCTTGGCTTTCACGGGAGAATCTGTTATCTTTATTTCTCTCTGGTGCTCTTCATTCGGCCTTTGTTAGTCATTGGTATTATCTCATGGCGATTGGTAGTCAACCACTCATTATTTTGGCAAGAAATTGGGAATTTGAAATTGAACTAGTTAGTGATAGGTTATGCAATTGGAAAGACCCAATGATGGACAATACCAGTTGTGAAGGTGGAGTAGTGGGATCCTCAAAGTTCCCCCTCTACCAACCACACAAGTGGCTATTTCTCTTTCATGCGGCCCTAGTGTACCATGCCAGGGAATTGAGTTACAGAATGTGCAACTCAGCTACAAGATTCATGGAGTATAATCTGCATAGGCTCAGTGTAAAGATGTAAAAGGCACAAAGACTGGTGTGGTGAAACCACAGAGCTGCTTCTAACAAGGCAGTTTAATATATAAAAATTAATAAGGGAGCACATGTTATCTTGTATTTGATGTACACCATTTTTTCCTTGATCTTCCATATTGTAATTATGTAATGGATTTGACCAACTTTCCTTGAAAGGTCTTCAAGATCATCTCCTCCATATTGTAATTTTGTAATGGATTTGACCAACTTGAACAAGAGGATTTGTAGTATCATCACATCCATTCCAGTAATATCAGGAGCCAGGGTCTCTAGGAAAGTGAACCAGAAGGTGCTAACCATAAATAACTTGACATATTTCCCTTTGAACCAATCAATTAATAGCCAATCCCTTTTTCAAATAAACTTTGATTACATGGTGCTTGTCTTCCCCACCAATAAACTTTGATTACATGGTGCTTTGTCAAATAAACTTTGCTTAACTATAAATGGAATAAGTTGTTTGCATAATACACCATTAACTATAATATCCCCTTCATTTTGTTTTGAATAAACTTTGTCCCACCAAATCATCCCTTGGTTATGTTCTCACAAGACATGGTAGGAATATATATCAATGAAGGAACCTCCCAATTGTCTTATTGATCTAAAATAAGGCTAGATCTAACTTGCATGTGGGAGTTAATTACATATTTTAACAGTTAAGAGTAATTTTTTTTGCTAAGAGATATAGGTTCAAAATGAGAGGAGGCCTTTGTATATTTAGAAGAGTATGTATACCTTCTTAAATTTAGCAGTCAAATAACTATGCTAAAATAGGTCACTTATCCCACAAAAAAAATATTTTTTTACACCAATTTAGTGCCTAGCTTAACCATAACTTTAAAATTAAATAATAATAATAATTAAATAAAATTCTTGATTTTTATTTAATATATTCAATATTTTAGCAACCATTACGATACAATTTATCAGATAGTAATTTCCGCATAGTTTTTATGAAATGTCATTGTGAATAAGTTATTATATCCAAGAAATTTATAAATTTCGGAATCCATGCTATTAATAAGTATGGGGTTTATGTAATCATTCTTTGTCATTGAAATTGAAGCCAATTTTTTTTTAATATTTTGACTTTTAAATTTTTATGGACCGTCAAACATGACTATTGCATTTATTCAGAGTTCATTTAATATTGAAAAAGGTAAGTTAAATAAATCGCTTGTAATTATAGTTATCAGGTCTTAAAATTTGAGAATGTATATCTCACTAGTTAAAAATTTGATTTGAAACAAAATCATGGTATGTTTGGAATCCAGCACCTAATCTATTACCTTTGTCAACATGAAGTATTTGTGAGGGTGTGTCGATCATTTGTTGATTTCGTCTTTGCCTGATTAATTTCCTGCTAAACCTATTGGAGAGTAGGCTCCTTGAATCTGGTAGTTGAGCTCTCAACTACACCTAAGCTCTTGAGTGCACTTATTATTGATAGTAAGCTATGCCCCTGCGGACCTTGGCTCTTTGATCGCCCATGTATCACTGATATTCTTGACATTGGTGTGGAGAACATGTGCAAGAAAAGGTGAGGAGACTTCAAATTAATTGAACCCATCTCACAAACATTAATAATTTCTCTTTCAGGTTTTGTTTCGCTCTGAAAATAATAGAAATAATTTTAATAGAAATTTGGGAAAAAATCATTTTTGGAATTAGGGTTACAGCTTCAATAATATTTTGTAATACTACTTGTTTAATCAGTATATTCTCCGTGCTTATTACATTACACTGAAAGCTTCTGAAAGCTTTCCCTCACAAATGAAGTCGTCCACATTGTGCATACATTCTCATCTGGTTGCCCTAGAAGCCGCCCACATCGCACAATCCTGCGTGGCTGCACAAGACATCCCATACAGTGTTCACAAAGCCATTAATCCTGCGTGTCGGCATAACAATGATCAACCTTGGTTTAAAGGGGTTGCGATGGAGAACCATGGAGCTGTGATTCTTTCATGGAGAGTGGGAAATATTATTTGGTGCCAAATTTTCAGTGAAAGGGTACAACGCAGTTGCTTCAATGTTTATTTTGGAGTTAGGGTTTATATAACTGGGTTAGCATCTGATCAACAAGCACAGGCTCACAAGTTGGAGAAATTCCATAATTTTCTGGAAGCCCTAGATCAAGGTATTTAAGCTTCTTTGCTGCTTTCCTTCCTTGCTTATGAAACACTACTGTGTCTATATACTCATTTTGGTTCTTAACTAATTTTTCATGCTCTACATACTCAAGTCATATATTTATGAAAATTTCACTATTTTCAGATTGTGGTTGTAAATTTTTCACAGAAACTGCCCTCTAATCCTTGTATCTTAAGCTACCAAAAGGCATAAATATTGCATTGAAACACAATTTCACTGTCGTGTTTTTTGAAAGTCCAGTTCAGTAGGTAGTGAAGCAGTAATGCAATAGGAACAATGTAATGCATTGAACACAACAATAAACTTCATCAAACCTCCTGTCCTTTATATTATGGGTTCTGTGATGTAGGCTGTGGCATAGCATG
This sequence comes from Pinus albicaulis, assembly GCA_034641835.2. NCBI lineage: Eukaryota > Viridiplantae > Streptophyta > Pinopsida > Pinales > Pinaceae > Pinus > Pinus albicaulis. The sequence goes on along the minus strand of CM076575.1, from coordinate 1,080,289,772 downwards.
CCTTGCAATGTTACCCAACAATGGGATGTCAATATTCTTAGGCCATCAAATCACTTTTATATCCTTGAATCTAATTATTTATATGGCCCCTTCGCATTATTTTCTCAGTTTAATAGTACCAAAAGTAGTAATTGGTGGTTCTTAGATTTCCCTTATGCTTGATAAAAGAGTTAGGGTGTACTAAAGCAATGAGTGGATAGTACTGAAGAAGAGTTATGGTGTATTAAACCAATGAGTGTATAATCCACTGCTCGAAAGGTTGGTCAACCAACCATTAACAAATAGGTTTATCTATTTCCCAGCAAAAATAGCTTATGATGGAGAAATTTTTGGTAGTGTAGTTTTTGCTGGGGTGATTCTTCCATGTGATATGAAAAATAGGAAAGTTTGGGATCAAAATTTAGTTGAGAAGATTATTATATAGTTGGTTGAATTGACCAAGTCATTATGTTCATCATTTATATTTTAAATGTAACACAAGAGCTTGTATAATTTAATAGGTGGGCTGACTATTTTAATAGAAGTTAAGTCTTTCACGGTGCCTAAATTCTTCTTAAGCCCTTGGAGTGACAAATTTAGCCTTTCAAGTCCATAATGTTTACAACCTGCTCCATGGATCTTGTGGGCTTATCTTTTGTGTCATTCAATCCCACATTTTCTTTGGAGTGACACATTTGGCCTTTCAAGTCCATAATGTTTACAATCTGCTCCATGGATTTCATAGTTCCTAAATTATTCTTAAGCCCTTGGAGTGACACATTTGGCCTTTCAAGTCCATAATGTTTACAACCTGCTCCATGGATTTCATGTTGCCTAAATGCCTCTTAAGCCCTTGGATACACTTATGTGTGTCAAATTTCACCTAAATTTCACCTCTACATCTTGCATGAAGGAGCCAAGAGTATCATGGACTCCTTCCATCGCTATATTATAAAGTACCTCATTGATGGAGGAATGCATGTTTGACATGGACTTTCCCTAGTAATGCAATATAACAATGAGTAGAAAATTTTGGTATCCATGAAAGGTTGGGAAAGAGTGCATTCCCACTCTAAGATGCAAAGCTTCTGGATAGGGTTAGATTTCAACATTACTTTGGGACTCCCTTCGGAGCTTGTCCTATATACATTATTCTACCATTCATCAATCAAATTTATCTGGGCCTCAATGTGCGTCCTGTAGCGATCAACTACATTTTATCATTCCTCCCATACTCCCAAATGCACCTTTACCTTGTTATAGTCTAGGTACCAAAGGGAGCTTAAATCAAGTAGGTAGGCTAATAAAGTATTTGAATAATGAAGAAATGCACTAATTGGTTGAAAACAATTTGAGTCCAACCTCTTAGCTATTGAGGGTGAACAAACATCCTACACATAGAGCTAACAATCCCCCTTGGGTAGGGACGAAAATTTGAGTCCAACCTCTTAGCTATTGAGGGTGAACAAACAACCTACACATAGAGCTAAAAATCCCCCTTGGGCAAGGAGGATGGCAAGTGTAATGCCTACACTTTACAGCACTGAATTTAATGATTCCAAGTAGGTCTTTGTTTTTAGATTGTGGTTGTAAATTATTCACAGAAACTGCCCTCTAATCCCTATATCTTAAGCTACCACAAAGGCATAAATATTGCATTGAAGCACAATTTCAGTGTTGTGTTTTTTGAAAGTCCGATTCCCACATTTTGGAAAGCGATGATGCAATAGGAACGTTATGACCATTGAGCATAAATGATCTCGCTTCATCAAACCTCCTGTCCCTCTTGTGTGTAGGTTCTGTAGGCAGAGCGGTGGCATAACTGTGCCTTGTGATATTGCACGACAATTCCATAATGTTTTAACTGTCATGAATTTCATGTTGCCTAAATGCCTCTTAAGCCCTTGGATACACTTCTGTGTGTCAAATTTCACCTAAATTTCACCTCTACATCTTGCATGAGGGAGCCAAGAGTATCATGGACTCCTTCCATCACTATATTATAAAGTGCCTCATTGATGGAGGAATGTATGTTTGACATGGAATTTCCCTAGTAAGGCAATATAACAATGAGTAGAAAATTTTGGTATCCATGAAAGGTCGGGAAAGAGTGCATTCCCACTCTAGGATGCAAAGCTTCTGGATAGGGTTAGATTTCAACATTACTTTGGGACTCCCTTTGGAGCTTATCCTATATACATTATTCTACAATTTATCAATCAACTTTATTTGGGCCTCAATGTGCATTTTGTAGCGATCAACTACATTTTTTCATTCCTCCCATACTCCCAAATGCACCTTTTCCTTGCTATAGTCTAGGTACCAAAGGGAGCTTCAATCAAGTAGGTAGGATAATAAAGCATTCGAATAATGAATAAAGGCACTAATTGGTTGAAAAAAATTTGAGTCCAACCTCTTAGCTATTGAGGGTGAACAAACATCCTACACATAGAGCTAACAATCCCCCTTGGGCAGGGAGGACAATTTGAGTCCAACCTCTTAGCTACTGAGGGTGAACTGATCAGGTGATCAAGTCCTTAATGGAAAAATTCTCAAAAAATTGGTTTCTTAGAATTGGTCCAAACCAGAACAACAGGAAAAAGCTCGGAAAAACAATCCTGTAGACGTGAACGACACTGAAAACCGACGCTATATGAGAAAGATATTCAACTTTGAAGTTTTCCAATTTCAGTAAAAAAATGGCCAATTTGACTTTACAAAATTTTTTTATTAAAAAGAGAATATTCCATAGAATATTTTGGGAATATTATATGGAATATTCCACAAAATATTCTATGGAATATTCCATAGAATATTCTACAGAATATTCCGATGGTAGCCAATCAAAGGGCGCCACATGGCTAGCCTGGAGGTCGCCACGTTGCCCCAAAGTTGAATGAAATGGTGTTATAAAAATTTGTTATGGCGCGGCAGGGATCGACCCAGGGTCAGGGAGGAACTACCCAAGCGGCCCGACCGTTGGGTCACAAGGTGTTTCTTCTAAACCACAGTCACGACGTGTTATTTGAACTTTGAAAATTGTTTTGGCGAGGCTGTAAAGGGGCTAGCCCTCACGGGCTAGCCCCTCGACCATAGAACTTATGGCTCAAGACCAATGGATTAAGTCCATCGGTGCGCAACGTGAAGGGTATGGTAAAAAGGCTAAACGAACGATGCGGAGTTTAATTTTAATACGTGGTTTGAACCTTAACAAATGCCGCATAAAACTCAAAGTCATTCAACCGATTTCCGAACGGTCCGGTCACGTGGACCTTATCCCTAACACCTTCTAACTGGCAGTCAATATGGCGGAGCATCCAATTATAGCGCCGACCCAATTTTTTCGGGGCTATCTGGAGTTTCTCCACTTTTGGTGGAGCTTTCCTAGCCCTAACTGGGCAAAGTTTGTTTTAGTCATAACTTTAGCTAGGGAAGTCCTTTTGGGACGAATTTTTTTTTTGATTTGGGGGTATTGGAGAATTTTGAAGCTGTTGGAATAGGTTGTAGAGCCATTAGGGCACTATGTCAGAGGTTTTATCAGCAGATTTTCTTGTGGAGCCACCAGGGCCTTATGAATGACCAGCTGTATCGGGCTATGTTCATCTGTTTGAGGTGAATGAATAGTCAATTTTTACTGTTTACAGCACTTTGTTTCTGAATTTGCAGCTATTTTAGCCTTTTGAGGCTTTCTTCATGGTGTAATAATTATTTTTGAGCATTAATAAAAGAGGGAAAAGCCCATTTGGAGGCTTTTGGACCCAGCAGAGGTAGCCCAAGAGAGGGGTGAACTGCTTAAACAAATGCTTACTGTTATGCTATGCATTCTTGCTGCTTATTTCTAGAGTTTACTACATTAAATAGTAATTTTTAATAAGTCCACTTTTCACAATGAGACTTATACAGTGATCAAAACTCATTTGTTCCATTTCAAACCACATTACTTCCATTGCAGAATACTTGAACTTGCTTATTCACACATAAAAATTGGTTAATGAATACTTTGCAAACAGAAACAAATACTTTCATTGCTAGATCGATTTAATGTTTACTTCATATTTCTTTAGGCAGAGCTAGTAAGAGGGCCAGAAGCTTCTGGTTTCATCGTTTCTGGTAAAGGTGAAATAACCAATAAAAGCCCCTATTGTCTATCTCTGTATAAGAAATATTTTGTTCACACATTTCAGATCAGATTGGTATCAGAGCTCTAGGTTGTGCTCAAAAGTTTGTGAATTTTATGCAAGAAAATTGTGTTTTTTCTGCAAAATTTGATGCTTACTAGGCTGAAATTGAAAATAGGGTAAGGTCAATTGGTTAGAGCACAAGATAATCCTCAACCAAGGAGGGCTAGGGTGCCATTATCTCCACCTTCCATTTCATCCTCATTAGCCTTAGAATCAGCCACAAACATGTCTTCCAGAGAAGGAGAAGTACATGAGGAAATGGATCCCAAGGAAGAAGAAAGAGTCTTTAGAAAAGCTTTCTTGGATATGACTGAAATGGTAAGGATACTCTATCAGGAAAGAAACGATAGGATTGCTGGAGAAGGGTCTAGAAACCAAAGAGAAGAAGGAGATTCTTCAGGAGGGAAGAAATACAATGATAAGTATAAGAAAGGGAATGGAGGAAATGGTGATCCACCATATCCATCATCATCCTCTTCCTCCACATCATCCTCTTCAACTTCTGTAAATCAGTCACACAAAACAAAAACATCTCTTAGAAATCCTTTGTTAAAGCTTGATGTGAATTTTGAGTTGCCTATGTTTAATGGTAATGTTAATGCAGAAAAACTGGATAACTGGATTAGACATCTGGAAGTCTATCTAAGAATTCAGAATTTGCATGATGATGACACAAAAATCCAATTAGCCTCATTGAGAATGGATGGAGCAGCTTTGGTTTGGTGGGAAGCCAAGACCAGGGAGGAAATCAAAAAGCATGGTAAGATAACTCTAACTTGGAATGAGTTTATTACTGCTATTAAGAAACATTTTTATCCTCTTGCTCATATTCAGAAGGCAATCATGAATTGGCAAAATTTTAGGCAACTTAAGGGTCAAAATGTGCAAGATTATACCCAAGATTTTAGAAGGAGAGCACTTCTACTTGGAGTAGACTTACAAAGTCAAGACACCTTGTTGAAATACATAGGAGGTTTGCACAATTACCTTCAACATACTATTCTGATGTTTAATCCTACCAGCTTAGATGAAGTCTGTGTCCAGGCTACACATTTAGAAGTTAGAGGAAAGAATACTTTTGATGAGGATAGTAATTTCAAAAACAAAGGAAAGAGAAGAGTTTCAAATTCAAGAAAAGAAAAAGGAAAGTTCTTCTGCAAGAACTGTTCAAAGACAAGTCATGATTAAGATCATTGTTGGAAGCTTCATCCTGAACTGAAACCAGAAAAATACAAGAACAAAAACAAGACCAAAGAAAAGGAGAAAACTGTAGCAACAGTTGAGAAAGACTTAGGGTCAGACTCAGGTGATGAGACAAAAAGCATCGCCATGGTTTTAAAGAACATTAAGGGGAAAGAAGTAGTGCAAGACCCAACTCCAAATTCTAGCTCTTTGAATTGTCACAAAGATACTCATGAAAGAAAGAGGAGGATAGAGCTCCTCCATGTGAGGGTAATTTCAAAACATACCAAAATTGACACACTATTTGATAGTGGGTCACAAGCGAATCTCATATCTGAAGACTTGGTCAAGCAGCTTAAACTTGAGACCATTCCACATTCGAAGCCTTATCCACTAGGATGGATATGCAAGGATGCCAATTTGCAAGTTTCAAGAAAGTGCATATTGCGCTTTGCAATAACTGCACACTTTATTGACACAGTTGAACTTGATGTGGTGCCACTTGATATCTCAGGTATTGTTTTGGGAATTCCTTACTTATTTGAAAGGAAGGCCATATTTCATCGCCATGAAAACAAGTATCACTTGTTCAAAGATGGTAAAGAGTACATTGTGAGAGCACACAAGAAGAAGATGGAATCTTCTTTACTCCATGCAAGTCAATTGAAAAGACTGGTTAATGCAAGTCAAAGTCTAACTTTGTTAATGTTGAAACGACCAGATTTTGAGCATTCACGTTTTTATGATGTTGCTAATGATTTGTCTCAGTTTAATAACAGTTTGTCTTTGAAGGAAGATGATGTTATGTTGCACAAATTACCTTTTGGGTCAGCCAATGCAGTGAATGAAGTGTCAAAGCGAAGCAGTGCAAGCAAAGAGGACACACAATTCAGCATGGGAAAAAGTTGGTTTCAGAATGGTCGAATTCACCATGGGAAAATTTTGCAAGGTGAACCTTATTTTAAGTCTACTTGGAAGTTTGATCAGTGTAGAAAAAGTTTTTTTTTCTACAAATTACAGTTGCTGTTCTGCAAATTTTAATAATTTGCATCATGACTCTGTCAATCTTAGCAACGGTCGATCAGTTGATTCCAAAGACAATTTATCATTTTCTGAAAAGCTCCATTTGATGAAATCAGGTAGATTTCAGTTATTCAAGGGTGGAAGAGTGGAAAATCGGTCTTCACATTATCAGTTTCACTAATCAGAGATCTTTTGGGGTCCAAAAGCTTCCCATTTGGGAGGTGTGATTAGGTGATCAAGTCCTTAATGGAAAAATTCTCAAAAAAATAGTTGCTCATAATTGGTCCAAACTAGAACAATAGGAAAGAGCTCGGAAAAACGATCCTATAGACATGAACAACACTGAAAACCGACGTTGCATGAGAAATATATTCAGCTTTGAAGTTTTCCAATTTCAGTAAAAAAATGGCCAATTTGACTTTACAAAAATATTTTATTAAAAAGAGAATATTCCACAGAATATTTCGATGGCAGCCAATCAAAGGGCACCATGCGGCTAGCCCAGAGGCCGCCACGTGGCCCCAAGGTCGAATGAAATGGTGTTATAAAAATTTTTTATGGCACGGCAGGGATCGACCTCGAGTTGGGGAGGATCTACCCAAGCAGCCCGACCGTTGGGTCACAAGGTGTTTCTTGTAAAGCACAGTCGCGACGTGTTATTTGAACTTTGAAAATTGTTTTGGCGGGGCCGTAAAGGGGCTAGCCCTCACGGGCCAACCCCTCGACCATAGAACTTATGGCTCAAGACCAACAGTTTAATTCCATTGGCACGCAACGTGAAGGGTATGGTCACAAGGCTAAACGAATGGTACGGAGTTTAATTTTAATACGTGGTTTGAACCTTAACAAACGTTGCATAAAACTCAAAGTCATTCAACCGATTTCCGAATGGTCCGGTCACGTGGACATTATCCCTAGCACCTTCTAACTGGTGGTCAATATGGCGAAGCGTCCAATTATAGCGTCGACCCAATTTTTTCGGGGCTATCTGGAGTTTCTCCACTTTGGTGGAGCTTTCCTAGCCCTAATTGGGAAAAGTTTGTTTCAGTCATAACTTTGGCTAGGGAAGTCCTTTTGGGACAATTTTTTTTTGATTTGGGGGTATTGGAGCATTATGAAGCTGTTGGAATAGGTTACAGAGCCATCAGGGCACTCTGTCAGAGGTTTTATCAGTGGATTTTCTTGTGGAGCCACCAGGGCCTTATGAATGATCAGCTGTATCGGGCTATGTTCATCTGTTTGAGGTGAATGAATAGTCAATTTTTACTATTTCTAGCACTTTGTTTCTGAATTTTCAGCTAGTTTAGCCTTTTGAGGCTTTCTTCATGGTGTACTACTTATTTTTGAGTATTAATAAAAGAGGGAAAAGCCCATTTGGAGGCTTTTGAACCCAGCAGAGGTAGCCCAAGAGAGGGGTGAACTGCTTAAACAAATGCTTATTGTTATGTTGTGCATTCTTGCTTCTTATTTCCAGAGTTTACTACATTAAAAAGTAATTTTTAATAAGTCCACTTTTCACAATGAGACTTATACAGTGATCAAAACTCAATTGTTCCATTTCAAACCACATCACTTCCATTGCTGAATACTTGAACTTGCTTATTCACACATAAAAATTGGTTAATGAATACTTTGCAAACATAAACAAATACTTTCATTGCCAGATCTATTTAGTGTTTACTTCATATTTCTTTAGGCAGAGCTAGTAAGAGGGCTAGAAGCTTCTGGTTTCATCATTTCTAGTAAAGGTGAAATAACCAGTAAAATCCCCTACTGTCTATCTCTGTATAAGAAATATTTTGTTCACACATTCCAGATTAGTGAACAAACAACCTACACATAGAGCTAAAAATCCCCCTTGGGCAGGGAGGATGGCAAGTGTAATGCCTACACTTTACAGCACTGAATTTAATGATTCCAGGTAGGTTCTTGTTTTGAGACCAAGCCTGAGAGATAGTTAGTAGCACTGCACCTACATTTTTTCATTCCTCCCATACTCCCAAATGCACCTTTACCTTGTTATAGTCTAGGTACCAAAGGGAGCTTAAATCAAGTATGTAGGCTAATAAAGCATTCAAATAAAGAAGAAATGCACTAATTGGTTGAAAACAATTTGAGTCCAACCTCTTAGCTATCGAGGGTGAACAAAAAACCTACACATAGAGCTAAAAATCCCCCTTGGGTAGGGAGGATGGCAAGTGTAATGCCTACACTTTACAGCACTGAATTTAATGATTCCAAGCAATAATGCAATAGGAACAGTGTAATGCATTGAATGCAGTAATAAACTTCATTAAACCTTCTATCCTCTGTATTATGGGTTCTGTGAAGCAGGCAGTGGAATAGCATGCCTTGCAATGTTACCCAACAAGTCCATAATGTTTACAACCTTCTCCATGGATTTCATGTTGCCTAAATGCTTCTTAAGCCCTTGGATACACTTCTGTGTGTCAAATTTCACCTAAATTTCACCTCTACATCTTGCATGAGGGAGCCAAGAGTATCATGGACTCCTTCCATCACTATATTATAAAGTGCTTCATTGATGGAGGAATGCATGTTTGACATGGACTTTCCCTAGTAAGGCAATATAACAGTGAGTAGAAAATTTTGGTATCCCCCTTGGGCAGGGAGGACAATTTGAGTCCAACCTCTTAGCTATTGAGGGTGAACAAACAACCTACAAAAAGAGCTAACAATCCCCCTTGGGCAGGGAGGACAATTTGAGTCCAACCTCTTAGCTATTTAGGGTTAACAAACAACCTACACATAGAGCTAAAAATCCCCCTTGGGCAGGGAGGATGGCAAGTTTAATGCCTACACTTTACAACACTGAATTTAATGATTCCAAGAAATAATGCAATAGGAACAGTGTAATGCATTGAACGCAGCAATAAATTTCATTAAACCTCCTGTCCTCTTTATTATGGGTTCTGTGAAGCAGGCAGTGGCATAGCATGCCTTGCAATGTTACCCAGCAATTCCATAATGTTTACAACCTGTTCCATGGATTTCATGTTGCCTAAATGCCTCTTAAGCCCTTGGATACACTTCTGTGTGTCAAATTTCACCTAAATTTCACCTCTACATCTTGCATGAGGGAGCAAAGAGTATCATAGACTCCTTCCATCACTATATTATAAAGTGCCTCATTGATGGAGGAATGCCTGTTTGACATGGACTTTCCCTAGTAAGGCAATATAACAATGAGTAGAAAATTTTGGTATCCCCCTTGGGCAGGGAGGACAATTTGAGTCCAACCTCTTAGCTATTGAGGGTGAACAAACAACCTACACATAGAGCTAACAATCCCCCTTGGGCAGGGAGGACAATTTGAGTCCAACCTCTTAGCTATTGAGGGTAAGCGTAAGCCTAATCTCTTGCACTGCAATGTGGGTTGTTTTAGTCTCATTAACCTACATTATGCAACAATGCACGTGTTTTGTTCTGTATTTTAGAAGAGAGGCTACATAACACTGGGTTTGCAATTTAGATTTGTTTCATATGTTCAAAACCTTTTTTTATTCCATTTTGTGTTTTTTTGTACATTTATAGATCGAAGCATAAAATGATATTCAATATATATTGTATTGATCTGTTAGACAAACAAAAGCTATAGTGGGGAAACCTTTGCTACATAAAGGGTTTCTAACAACAAGAAATCCGAGCTAATAACAAGATTATATGATGCTTTGATAAAACTGTAAGTGGAGATTACATCACAAAATTCTAATGGCAAACAGGTCTATGAAGAAGCCCAGAAACATGGAACTGGACTTTTTTTATTTATTTAAGTTTCAATATACTATGCTACAGAAATAAGGAGAAAAAAATCAGAACACGAACAATAACATCTATTGTAGAGTGAAAAAATGTTGATTGATTCATATAGAGTGATGGTACAGAGTATTTCATAGATTTACAGTCCTTTCTCGCTGCCACTGGAAGTAAGGTTTCAGTGCTCTATCTGTGTCTGTGTCTGTGTCCTGTGGGACTGCAACTTATCTGTTTTTCATACCAACTCTCTTCCCTCCAGGGAACAGACATTATCAAAATCAAAGAAGGAATTTTTGTACCCATTTCCTTAAAATTGTTTTTTGATGACTACTTTTCCCAATGTGGCCTCAATGGTTAGGTGTTTACAATTTTTGGACAGACCATGTATGGTGTGGATTTTTTTAGGTTGTTACTGAAAAAATACTCGTATATTAAAAATTTCAAGTACTATACGAGGAATCACTCTTTTTCCAACCAAGTCGGAATATCCAACATACCAAACCGAGTACCATATTAAGAATGTCTGATGTTCTTCTAAAGGAAAAATCTATAGCAGGTACCTGAATTAATGTGGGTCTTTATTTTCATTGTCTATGCTTTTTAGACTCTGGCTTGAATGGGTTGTGCTGAATTGAATATGTGAGAGTATTCATCTCTCTCCACTGTTCTGTCATCCCATACACATTGAGTGAATGGGCTATGGATAATGTCTAGGCTACCTATTTGGCCCTTTTTTATCTCTTTTGGAGGTGTTGGTGAGTTGACCTGGAGGCTTGCAACATTGGATATTTGTTCCTCATCCATTCTAAAACTGACTTAGCTTGGCACTCTAGACCGGAAAATGATAAAATTAGTGTATGCATTAACTGGAAAATGATCGAATTAGTGTTGTCCTGTCAGTGTTGGGGGTATATTCTATACCTCATACATGATTCTAACAAGTTATGTTGCAGTAAATCTGATCCAGTGTTGTGTCAAAAATTTTCTTTATTTTGTTTTGATTATCAATGTTTCAATGCTTCTTCTGACCATTTGTTTCTGTTTCTAATTCAGTAAAGTTGTGAAACTCACACATTGTGTTTGAAGACTGTTACTGAGTTTATGATTGACCTCTTTGTCTTTTTTTCTTCTTTCTCTCAACTGTAGGCAGAGGCCGAGAGGTCAATTCCATGTTCTTGATCTATAGGGCATATTAGAGCACCTTTATTGACTATTTAGACATGTTCTCCTCTGGTTTGATTCATCCCTAAGTTATTTGAACGACATCCCTATTGCTGCTTGAGCAAATTGATAGTGTGCGATTGATTATCTGGGTTCTAATCATATTGTTGTATCTGGCTGAGCAATTGGGTAGTTTTATTTTCTGACTAGACTGGATGTTAGTCCAGACTCCAGGAGAGAACTCAAACCATGATATTATATAGAATTTTCCATTTCTAGGCATGATCAACAATAGGAAAGTTTTATGTATTGCACTTGGTGCCATTTTGATATATTCACCTTTACATGGTATATATATGAACAAAATTTGCATATTTTGTGTCTATTGATTTGGAATTATGGTTTTAAATCTTTAAAATAGTTTTTTTTTCATTAAATTTTTTTTTTAAACTGGTTCATTGAGATCTAACCAGTCCTAGTTTGATTGGTTCTAGTTTGAAACTCGATTTATTAGGTGGACCGGTCTGGCCACTAGTTCCAGTTTTTAATACTATGCATCTAAGACCTGAAATAGATCAAGTCAATCTTTATGGTTTGTTCTTGCTCTCTGATATAAGGGATGATGATCGTCTTAGTCTTGGCATGAAACACAAAATCCTTTGTAAATGGGTGTGAGATCAAGCAGCTTAGTGTCATATTTGTGCACATACTTAAAACCATGTTGCTTACTTCCAATGAAAAGCTATTGAGGAAAGCCATAAATCATGATATCATGCAACCAACAATACAGTTTGAATCCGATCAAATAGTGATAAGATAAATAAGACTTCTGCCAATTTAATGTGTAGTGTTGGATCCACTAGCTTTGAGTCTTTAAGAATCGATAACTTCATATCCATTTCAATAGGATTTTTTGCAGATTTATCATCAGCAATGTCAAATATGTTTCAAAATTCAATATCTTCCTTACATACTTAGCTTGGAAAATCTAAATACATTGGAGCTATCATTTCAAAAGCTTTATCTAGGAAGTTCATCTTTTATCACTTCCATCATTCTTGGAAGTTGGATTCACTGAAATGATGCCATCAACATATAAGATGCAATCAATCTTTCATCATTCACTTTTCTTTTAACAATCTGATAGGTTTCCAAAACAATTACCCCTGACTGGTCATCAATGCTTGCATACAAGGCTCTATGAGCCTGCCTCAATCTATATGAGCTATAATGCATATACATTTCCTTTGCAAAGCTTGTATTCTAGAAGGCACTTTTGACATCCACTTAATAAATCTCACACCTATGCCTAACTAATTGTATTCATCTAACAAGTGCAAAGTTTCTTCAAAGTCTACACAAGCTCCCAAGTTTGATTTATATGTATTTCAGTATTATCCTCTGGAATTTCTTTCTGCAACTCTTTCTTTATGTTTGCTTCTTCAAATGATTTAGACTCCTGTGAGTCAATACTCAAAAGCAACACTTACTGGATATACAATTGATTGTTTTAGGCTAATTGACTTCCAGACTTCTTCACTAGTTGTAGGTAGTTCTTGGAACTTTGAATCCATAATCATTCTTTATGTAGATACGACCTTGGAATTCTCTTGAACTTTGGTCTGATTTGTTACTGTTTTTCTTGTTGGCACTAGCTTCCTTAGCATCACCTAATGTTTGTTTGGTCATATTTTCATGTTTTAGATTGCTTTCCTTTACTTTTGCGACCTTTCTTACATTATCCTTTAATACAAGCCATGGTACAACAATATAGTCCGATACTTCTTGCAGATTTTATTTAATATTTATCAAAGATTTCCCCATTCAAATAGCCTATACACCTTGGAATCTTCACTACGCCCTACAAAAATGTGTATTTTGCTTTTGTCTTCTAGCTTTTGCCTAATTTTATTTTGCAACGAGCATACAACCACATCATAACAAAGACTCTGAGACAATTTGCTTGTGATTTCCTTCCACTCCATGTGCCCTTTGGTGTGATGTTTCTCACAAAATTTGTGGAGCCTTTGAATTATACATGCCTGTGTAGATTGCTTTAGCCTAGTTAAAGATGTTGTTTGAGATAATTTTCCCTTGCCCATGATCTTCATCAAAGACAACATCTGTATTGTGCTAAACCTTTGATGAAGATCATGGGCAAGGGAAAAATATCTTAAACTAGGCTAAAGCAATCTACACAGGCATGCATAACTCAAAAAAGACTCCACAAAAGCTGTGAGAAACATCACACCAGAGGGCACATTGAGTGGAAGGAAATCAAAAGTATATATATATATATATATATATATATATATATATATATTCAAAGAGCGCACACTTTGGACTTTTCGTGTACCCTACAAAGATGTGTATTTTTTGTTTACCTTCTACTTTTGTCCTTTTTTCCTTCTTCCTTTTGTTGTTTTCAAAAACAGCCTTTATGGAGTCTGTTGAGTTATACATACCTCTGTAGATTGCTTCCCTTCTACTTTTTCCTTTTTTCCCTTCTTCCTTTCCCTTTAAGACAACATCTGTACTACCAATTATGTTTTCTCTTCTAATTCAAAGATGTGTTATTTTTTTTTGCATGTTTTCCATTTGCTGCATGTGAAAAAAAATAGCAACAAAAGATTTTGAGACAATTTGCTTGTGATTTCCTTCCACTCCATATGCCTAAGCTCTTAATTCACAAGTAGTTAATTCAGAAGTTCTTAATTTAGGAATTAAGGATTGTGCAGGATGAGACTAAACAATTATAGATTATTGGACTTTTGCTCAAATTCTTTTGAGAAAACCATTATAATCTCTAGATGCTATGCCCTTAGGTAAATCAGGGATGTAAGTTATGCCCTTTTTGTAGCTGTAGGTAAATCAGGGGATTTGAATCTCCAACTTCTCGATACATAATAATTGCTATTTTTATGTTTAATTGCTATTTTTATTACACTTTGAAGATGCACATTATACAATCAAATTTTGATGGGTTAAATTTTTATAAAGCATAATAATTGATTTATTCTGAATTGATTTTTTTCTTGTATTTCTGTTCATATTTGAAAGAAAATACATTTTGCATAAAAACATTAAGCTTGTACATTGATCAGGAATCTACCATCATCATGACAGATTCATGACACCGCCCATCATGATTCCTGCCCAGAATCCTTTGTTACACTCCACAAACAGTGTATCTGATGTCACGGTAGCGACGGTGCGGGCATTGTCGGCTTCGGCCAATGATTTTTTTATTTATTCTTACAATATGAATTTTTTTAATGGCCTATGTTTTTTTAATGGCCTTTGTGTATGGCCTCTGTTTTCTTTGTGCTTTGTTAAGTTTCACCTGTCCAACTCTGATCAGGGACTCTTTGCTGCCAAGGCTTCCTTTACATTTTTTTCAATTGGTCTAGCTGAGAAAGATAGTGAAGCAAAAGTGAGAGTTTTCGTTATAAAAAGGCTCACAAGCTTTAGAGTAGGGATATCTGGGTGAATGCTTGTATGGGAATATGTGAGAGACATCTTGGGCATGAACTTGTGACCGTACGTTCTTACGAAAGTGTTCCTATCTTATGTACGGTTAAAGAGTATATTTTATCAACAATGTTTGTTGAAGATTTCTACAATCTTGTTCATTACCATGCTTCCTAGTTTCTATAATTGTTGTTGCAATGCTTGTTATGATAATTTTAATTTAACATAAAACCAGATCAGTGCTCTAAATTATTGTTTTACATAGTAAAAACTATTGCTGTTATAGGTCAATCTACAGCTGTTATAGGTAAATATATTGTTATTTGAGCAGAAGATTCCCTGTACTAGAAATGAACATGTTTTCATAGAGTTGTCAGTTTGTTGTTGATAGACTTAGTTGGTTTTGGCTTTGATTTTACACCGATAGGGATTGGCATGTCAGTACAGTCCTTGAGTCCATAACAGTTGGACTCATAATGCACGATAACTCATCCATACCATATCTATCAAGTGGATTTCATGGGAACATCAAGCACAAATTTTCCCCTTTGATGATAGGAATGCTAGACATGATGGTGGCATGCAACAACTCAGATCACTAAACCAGGGAAAAATTTCATGTGTCCATACCTCAACTGCCCGATACAAGTAGGCATGGACCACAGTATGTGATTTTAAATATTAGCATTGCATCAGCCTATAAACTTTGACAAATGGATTAACACTAAAACAAGTGCTAACCAAAGCGATTGTTTTCATGGGATTTATTCTAGTATTGCCACACTACTGGAGATATAATTTCTATAAAGAAACCAGAAGCTACTTAAAGGGATTTGGTGGAGACAAATTGATATAGGAAAACACCTTATTATGGGAAGAAGCGAGGCTCCAAGTTGTTGTTGGCAGAAACATAGGATTTGGTCCCGATATTCCTTGATGGTACATTATCATCTTCATTTCATTCTGAGGTCAACTGAGGCAGCAAGAAGAATATTGTGAGCAGTATGGCCAATAAAGTTGCACAAAAAAATATAATTATGACTGCAAATAACCCTTTTATGGATATGGCATGCAATTGATATCATTTATTAGTTGTTTCCATGAATGCCTTACAAATACAACAAGTAATTATTCCATCTATTTTCTAGATTTCCTTGGGCTTTCGGAGAAGGTAATACTTATAAATAATAATGTTTCCCTCAAAGCATCCTCCCCTTTGGGCATTGTCATCGACTGGGGTAAGTTTTTTATAGTTTTTTATTTGTATGTGCATGTCTTCCAGTTCTGTTGGTAGTATTTTCTTCCTCCAATGAGTTTGGGTTTTATTTGGGGAAGTCCTGGGCTATTCATTGGTTGCTGGGCTCTAGTCTTCTCTCATTCTAGTGGTCTAGTGATTTTCTATGCTCATCACAATCCAAGGGGAGTACTCTTCTAGAAACCATCTCATCCATCCAAGTAACCACTATCAATATGCCACTTCTATGACCAACAAATCAATGTGCCACTTCTATGACCAACAAGTCAGATCATGAGCCATCTAGACTTGGTCAAGCAACAAAGTATTGTCTTCTACATCAATTGATTTCCCCTCACACAGATTAAAGACATAATCTGTCATCAACTTTCTTCCATCAATGTCTGTAACCCAATCAACATCATTATAGCTATTTTTTGTCTGATAATTTTCAGTTTTGGTGGAGAAAAATTGATATAGGCTTGTTGTCCTTCATTCAAAATTGTTTGAAGACAATGCTTTGATAATTATAATTATGCATATCTCTAGTCATTAGAATGTCATAGTAATAATGCAACTCACCTAGATCCTTCATCTCAAAACAAAATAACATTTGATTTTTGGTTGTTGGAAAACTTTGTGTGGCTCTCTATGAATATTAGGCCATCAAATCACAATGTAACTACAATAATTTGATTTGTATAAGCCTAATGAGGTGACTTAGGAATGCCTTAGCTCTCATCACGAGTCCCATTTCCCATTGAAGAGCACTTATTATTCATTGGCTGCCTGCATTTTGTGAATTTACAATCAGAAACAAAATAGTAAAAGGTTTTTTGGTATACAAGTTGTCATATATTTTAGCAGTTGTTTATGTAATGAACCTAACTAACGTCCACACATTTTTCTTTGCATATTTTTGTTACATTACTTTCTTGGAATATATACAAATGGCAGACCAGGTATGTATTGTGTTTTTGGTATTTGTAGTATTTATGTTGTTGATTTAGTTAGAGTCTGGTTTTATTTTTAGAAATAACTTTAAAACGACACTTCAAAAGTTTGTTTGTGACCAGTTAGAGGCTTGTTGGAACACTTTGAGAGACTTGCCTCAAAGTGTTGGACAGATTTTCAGTGCTCACTCAACACTAAAAAATTAAATATTCATAGATTCAGTCCCTAGGTTTATTCATTGGTCATGTTATCTCGAAAAAGAATTAATAATCAAGTTAAAAGTTGCAGTCTTATCGAGCATAGTACATGGTGCATTCAGGAAAATAGCACGTTATCATCTGAATATTCAGATGAACGGGAAACAAGACCTGTTCCAGGGACTGATGAATACTTCAATGAAATGATATATTGCAGTTGCAAAATGTGCCAAAATAGGAAACTAAAGAAGCGAAGGCTAGTTGGTATCCATAGATTGGACCATGGAGTTTATATAGAAGAGGTATACTATAATTAACAAATTGTTTTTCTTGTAATAAATAAATATGCACATTATTTAATACATTATTATTGATCATTTGAATTGATTTTATTTTTTATGAAAAGTCGCTTCCAGTTCCCAATATTCCCGAAGAACCTATGGATTATATTGATAATAGTCACTCTCAAGATGAAGGACAAAACACATTTATGGATGAAACCACTTCACAGATAAATGAGGCTGGTGTCAATGAATTTATCCAGGACTTCTACACATCTTTTGAAGAAGTTATTGATTCACCCCTCGCTCAATTGGCTAGGACGCCTCTTTTTGAAAATGCTAAATCTTCTATATTGGCGACACTTATGTTGTTGTTGAACTTGAAGGTTACACATGGATTGAAAAACACATGCTTTACTAATATATTAAGGTTGGTTTTGATATTCCTATAAATTAATGCTCTAGATGTCTTAAAAGTTTTGAATATTGTGTATACTTATAAAAATAATTATTTGTACTATGTAGACTTTTGGAAAACAAAATACTTCCAAAGGACAATAAGTTGCCTCATTCTCATAGAGAATTATCTTAAATAATGAAAGACATTGGAATGGAGTACAAGACATATGATGCATGTCCAAATGACCATATATTGTACTATGGAGAGAATGCAAATTTACAACAATGCCCAGTGTGTCACACAAATAGATATCGTCAAGATCAAGTATCCAATAAGGTTCCTTATAAAGTACTATGACAAATTCCACTAAAGCCAATGTTTGAGAGAATTTTCAAGTGCAAGGAGTTGGCAAAATATATGGATTATCATGCACAAGGGAGAAGCGAAGATGGTGTCACGCGTATGGTTGTGGATAGTAAATATTGGAAAGATATTGAGGAAAAATGGCCACATTTAAGAAATGAGCCAAGGAATGCAAGAATTTCTCTAGCAATGGATGGTGTCAATCCTTTTGGAGATCTTAGAACAACATATTATGTTTGTCCAGTGTTAATTATAAACAACAATGAAAAAGGAACATGCAATGTTAACTCTTATCATACCAAGTACTAGAAAATATGAATGCAATGCTCTCTTGAATTTTATATAAAAATATTTCAATTCAGTTAATCCTAATAAAGAACACTTTGTTTACTTAGGAAAATATCAGGTAAAGGATATGGATGTATACATGGAGCCCCTCATTGACGAGCTTCGTGAATTATGGGATGGTGTAAATATGTATGATGTACCAAGACCTGTCAATGATAGAAACTTCCTCTTTCATGCGATTCTTATCTGGACAATTCATGATGCCTTGGGGCTCTCTATTTGTTGTGGTAATATTTTTTGTTGTAATGTATTATAAATTACATTTATAATTATTGTCTTCATTTTAGTATTTACTAAATTTGGTTTCCAATCTTATTTTAGGGCTACAGAAAAAGGGGAAACATGGTTGTCCATCATGTGGGCCAAAATTGTTGCATAGGCAATCAAAGGATCTCAATAAAACTGTATATGATGAGTATAGACAATTCTTACCACAAAATCATCGCTATCGAGTGCGTGATAAACATAAGTTCAATGGAAAGGAAGTTGAAATGAGGAAGCTAATAAAGATGAACCCTACTAGGTGGAAAGCAATGTATGACAAAAAAGAAGGGACAGGTTTTCCCCTAGGAATGAAAAGACTCTCTATTCTATACAAATTAGAATATTATGAGAACTTTCCAATAGCCCACCTATTGGATACTATGCACATCGAGAAAAATGTGGCAGAGTGCTTGTGGAAACATCTAAATGGAACTAACCTTGAAGCACAAATAAAGTTAATAAAGGACCTTTGAGTTGCCAATATCATGCCAAACATGTGGTTGCATGAAGACAACTCATATGTTCATGCTCCATGGAATTTTACATCAAATGAGAAAGAAAACATCATTTCTTCTATGAAAAACATAAGATTTCCTTCTGGATTTGGTATGACATTAAAAAACTTATTCACAAGAGATGGATCAGAGTTCTCAGGCCTAAAAACACATGATTGGCACAATTGGATAAAGGTAACGTTGTCACATGTTATATTTGTTGGAAATTAATTATAAAATTGTATATCCTAGTGATAATAGCAGTTCATGCATATTTGAACATGGTTATTTGTTAATGGTCATGCTAGTATTGTGATAATATCATCTCATGCATATTTGAATTTCATGCATATTTTAACATTGTTATTTGTTAATGGTCATGCAGTATGTGTTGCTTGCAGCAATACCAAGTACTTTTGACCATGATGTCACTTTGACTATTTACAAATTATGGAAATATTTGAGGTATTTTCAATCCATCATGCATACTTTTCCATGAATCTTATCATTTGAAGTGCATCATTGGTTATTCCTTTATATGAGTTCTTACTTTTAGTTTACGAGAAATCACAAGTCTTTATTCTAATACATGGTAATACTTGCAGGTGGGTCTCATCTAAAGAGATACATCAGGATGAATTGAAGTATTGGAAGATGAATGTTTCAATTTTGATGTGTGATATTCAAATGTGCTTCCCTCCAAGCTTCTTTAATTCTCAAGAGTACTACCTTGTACACCTAGTAGAAGAGATTGAACAATGTGGTCCTATTCATATTCGAACAATGTGGCTCGTGGAGAGATATATGAAGGTCTTAAAACAATTTGTGAGGCAAAAGGCTTGACCAGAAGGGTCCATAGTTTAGGGGTACATGGTTTTCAGGAAATGGTTCATTTGAGTGAGTACTTACCTCAATTTCATATTGAAGCTCCGCGATTATGGAATTATAACCAATTTCAATCATTTGAAGGAGAAAAATTAGAGGGTGAAGGGACTTCAAAGAGGATAAAAGGTAAACAAAATGTTAGTAGTAGTTATTTTTATCTTAAATTTTACAATACATGGCTATAAATAATTATTAATTCATTGAACAAATATATTTTTCATTGTAGATGCTAAGGAGTGGGAGGCATTACATTTGTATGTTGCATACAATTCTGACTTTATGTTGGAATGGATGGAGAAGTACGCTGAACAAAAGAAATTAGAAGATGAAAATGCATGGACCAATATATATAATAGACATGGTGAAAACACTAATCGAGGATTGCCTGCAAGCCATAAAATAAAGTGGCCAGATAGATGCTCATGGAATTGGCTAAAGACCAATATTGAAAATGAGGAAACAAAAGGGAAGGATAGAGTGACACAACAACAATTGAATTTAATTAAAGGATCTATAAATGGGGAGGTGATATATATTAATATGTTGCATATATTTAATAAATTGTCTGTTAACTTTTATATCCTTGAATCTAATTAGTTAATATTTTTATGAATTTAGGTAAGATATTACAAAAGAATGTGGAATTTTGGTCATCATTATCGCATCAGAAAAGTTGATGAAAAGAGACAAACTTATGATTGTGGAGTTTCAACATCATCTGAGGTGGAATGTCATTCACATGCAAATGATAGACAACCAATCACAAGCACACTTCACTACTATGGAGTGTTGGAGGATAGTATAGAGCTTGATTTTATGTATTTCAATAAAGTTATTTTTCGTGTTGAATGGTACAAGCTTATCGAAGTGGGAGAAGAAAAAACTATCTTGCTCCATAATAATGGATTCCATATGATCAATACATCTAGGATTGAAGCCACATATGAACCTTATATGTTTCCAAGTCAATGTGAATTTCAGCAAATGGGAGACAAAAATAATGGTGAGGGTGTTGAATGTGATGAGCAATCCATACCCACAATTATAGTAGTGCCTCATAGAAAGAGGACAAAAATGATTGATATGTGTTAAACATTAATAACTTGAATGTGCATCACTCCAGCTTCTAAGGAGTTCACTAGGTTATGAGGGTCCAAACATAAACTAATTCTGTGTGCATCAAAACAAATTTTGAAGATACTTTGTTTTTTGAATTTTGTGGAACAAAACAAATTTTGAAGGTACTTTGTTTTCCTGCAGCACTATTTTTATGTGAGTGTCACAAAAAACAATGCCTTGACTCTAGATGATGAATTGAATATATTGTGACGTGACTTTGGGGTAAAAATAGTTGCCTTCAATGACACTCTTACAACAATCTTCTCAATTGTATGGCTTTGTACACTTATGATAGTTCATACTTGAAGATTTTTTTGTCAAGAATTATATTTTAGATCATACTTGTTTTGAATTTAATGCTTATTGTTTGTGTTACAAATACTAAGTGGTTGTATTTTGGTTCTAGAAATTTCAAGAGATATTAGAGTTAAAACATGTTTTTGATAGGATTTCATGTTGCCATATTTACAAGGAAAAAACTATCTAAAATAGGTGCTAAACATATTTTTGGCACTTGAAAGATCCCGGAGAAAATAGATGAAAACACCTCTGAATATTATCACAAGTCTTTCATAGAGATTATGCTGATGGATATACAACTTCACTGAATACAAGATTTTATTTTTTGTTACCTGAGATAAAATTCTCACGTGATTAGGAAGATATGTTTTGTATTTGTTATTTATATTTACATCTATACATGATGTTAGTGATATATTTTGGACACCAAAAAACTTCTCTACATATCATGAATTTTGATTTTCTCTTGATGGTTGTTTTAGCCTATTTTTAAAGCATTATAATGCATATACATAATATAATTTTTTTATATATTAATGAAAAGTATAATTTTATTTTTGAGTAAAAAAAAGAGACTTCAAGCTTTGTTGTTGACAATGTGGATGAATCAGAATATGTATATTTCTCCTCCAATATATGTATATATATAATCAAATGATTTATAATCATGAATAATTTTTATGGAGAAAGGTAGAATTATCATATTTTATTATTTTTAACTTTTCCATTTTTGCAACAATTCAGAACAATGTGATTTGCGGATTTAATCCTATCAAGTTTCTAATTATTTCCTGTAAATTTGGAAACAATTTTCAGTGGCTGAAAAAGTGGTGTGACTGGTTGCAGAGCAAGATGGATAAGAAGTTGGCAAACATGGAAGCATAGTTATTATTTCTGCAGGTCAAAGTTAATCAGATGGATTTCCTGAGCCTGAGATCAAGTTTTTAAGACTAGGAAGTTGGTAAAGGTCTGCAAACTACTGAGTTTCGAGTTCCAGCGACGCAAGGAGAAAATACTTCCCGAGTAGCAAAAGAGAACCTAGGTGTAGCCATAGAAGTTGGGCCCTCTGGTGCTTTTTAATTTTCAATGTTTGAATCAATGTATTGCAAGTTTTCTCTTATTTTTTTCAAAGGGGTTGTAGAATTTACTATAGAAATCTGACTGTAGAAGTGTAGTCAAGAGAAATCTGTGTAAGAAAATTTTTTTATGGACGTATTGGAGTAGTGAAACCTTTGAAAACATATAAAAATGTAAATAGGGTTGTCAAGTGCTGTGACTGTACTTCTGTTACTTTGGCTAAACCCCATGATGAAATTATTGATGATGAGGATGCAGAGGAGGGTATCACGGGTTGCCATGACAAAAACAGTGACAAGGCAAACAGTGGCATTGGTGAGACAGATGGGATTAGGATTAGCGATTACAACTATGATGAGGCCAGAGCCCTCAGCAAAGAAATTGAGGATGGATCCGTAGCTCTCAAGAGGTCTTAAAGATCAGAGACATTATTGCGAACCCATATACGGTAGTGTTTCTTATAAGTTAAATATCTGATAGTTTTATTGAGTCAATTCTTGCAAGCAATATTCCTTTGATGGGTGTGTTTATTTTTCTCTCTCCATAGTCAATCCTCTTTTGTGTTGCAGCCTGTTACTGAGTTGTATGAGTGCTTGAGAAGATTGGAATTGATTCAACTCATAGGGGAAACCTTAAAGGTATGATTTTTTAGTCATAGACAAACAAAGTTAAACAGAGTTCCTTTACATTTTTTTCAATTGGTCAAGTGTTGTGACTGTACTTCTGTTACTTTGGCTAAACCCCATGATGAAATTATTGATGATGAGGATGTAGAGGAGGGTATCACGGGTTGCCATGAAAAAAATAGTGACAAGGCAAATAGCGGCATTGGTGAGACAAATGGGATTAGGATTAGCGTTTACAGCTATGATGAGGCCAAAGCCCTCAGTAAAGAAATTGAGGATGGATCCCCAACTCTCAAAGAGGTCTTCAAGATCAGAGACATTATTGCGAACCCATATACGGTAGTGTTTCTTATAAGTTAAATATCTGATAGTTTTATTGAGTCAATTCTTGCAAGCAATATTCCTTTGATGGGTGTGTTTATTTGTCTCTCTCCATAGTCAATCCTCTTTTGTGTTGCAGCCTGTTACTGAGTTGTATGAGGGCTTGAGAAGATTGGAATTGATTCAACTCACAATGGAAACCCTAAAGGTATGCTTTTTTAGTCATAGACAAACAGAGTTAAGCAGAGTTCCTTTACATTTTTTTCAATTGGTCAAGTGTTGTGACTGTACTTCTGTTACTTTGGCTAAACCCCATGATGAAATTATTGATGATGAGGATGCAGAGGAGGGTAACACGGGTTGCCATGACAAAAACAGTGACAAGGCAAACAGCGGAATTGGTGAGACAGATGGGGTTAGGATTAGCGATTACAGCTATGATGAGGCCAGAGCCCTCAACAAAGAAATTGAGGATGGATCCCCAACTCTCAAAGAGGTCTTCAAGATTAGACACATTATTGCAAACCCATATATGGTCGTGTTTCTTATAAGTTAAATATCTGATAGTTTTATTGAGTCAATTCTTGCAAGCAATATTCCTTTGATGGGTGTGTTTATTTGTCTCTCTCCATAGTCAATCCTCTTTTGTGTTGCATCCTGTTATTGAGTTGTATGAGTGCTTGAGAAGATTGGAATTGATTCAACTCACTGTGGAAACCCTCAAGGTATGCTTTTTTAGTCATAGACAAACAAAGTTAAACAGAGTTCTCTCTCTTTTGGGTTTGGAGGTTTTCTTTTACGTGTCATTTGAAGTCAAACACCCCTCTTCCAATTTGTTCAATAATCAACATGTTTTGCAATGGTGTGTTCCATTCAGGAAACTCAGATAGGGAAACAAGTTAATCAGTTATGGAAGCACAATTCAAAAGAAATTCGGTATATGGTGAAGAGACTTATCCGGTATTTTAAGCCAAAACCTTCTCGTTCAATGTTGAAAGCATGGATAATCTAATGGTGAAATCCAAGAATCGATTATGCAGAAATGTAGTTTTAGTCACAGCAACTTCTTTATGGCTTTATGGCTTTGATTCTGGTTTATTTAATTTGACTTAGACCTACCTAAGTGAACACTAAATTTTGATTTTCTCTTGATGGTTTTTTTAGCCTATTTTTAAAGCATTATAATGCATATACATAATATAATTTTTTTATATATTAATGAAAAGTATAATTTTATTTTTGAGTAAAAAAAAGAGACTTCAAGCTTTGTTGTTGACAATGTGGATGAATCAAAATATGTATATTTCTCCTCCAAGATATGTATATATATAATCAAATGATTTATAATCATGAATAATTTTTATGGAGAAAGGTAGAATTATCGTATTTTATTATTTTTAACTTTTCCATTTTTGCAACGATTCAGAACAATGTGATTTGCAGATTTAATCCTATCAAGTTTCTAATTATTTCCTGTAAATTTGGAAACAGTTTTCAGTGGCTGAAAAAGTGGTGTGAATGGTTGCAGAGCAAGATGGATAAGAAGTTGGCAAACATGGAAGCAGAGTTATTAGTTCTACAGGTCAAAGTTAATCGGATGGATTTCCTGAGCCTGAGATCAAGTTTTTAAGACTAGGAAGTTGGTAAAGGTCTGCAAACTACTGAGTTTCAAGTTCCAGCGACACAAGGAGAAAATACTTCCCGAGTGGAAAAAGAGAACCTGGGTGTAGCCATAGAAGTTGGGCCCTCTGGTGCTTTTTAATTTTCAATGTTTGAATCAATGTATTGCAAGTTTTCTCTTATTTTATTCAAGGGGGTTGTAGAATTTATGGTAGATATCTGACTGTAGAAGTGTATTGAAGAGAAATCTCTGTAAGAAATTTTTTTATGGACGTATTGGAATAGTGAAACCTTTGAAAACATAGAAAAATGTAAATAGGTTTGTTAAGTGTTGTCACTGTACTTCTATTACTTTGGCTAAACCCCATGATGAAATTATTGATGATGAGGATGCAGAGGAGGGTATCATGGGTTTCCATGACAAAAATAGTGACAAGGAAAACAACGACATTGGTGAGACAGATGGGATTAGGATTAGCGATTACAGCTATGATGAGGCCAGAGCCCTTAGCAAAGAAATTGAGGATGGATCCCCAACTCTCAAATAGGTCTTCAAGATTAGAGACATTATTGTGAACCCATATACGGTAGTGTTTCTTATAAGTTAAATATCTGATAGTTTTATTGAGTCAATTCTTGCAAGCAATTTTCCTTTAATGGGTGTGTTTATTTGTCTCTCTCCATAGTCAATCCTCTTTTGTTTTGCAGCCTATTACTGAGTTGTATGAGTGCTTGAGAAGATTGGAATTGATTCAACTCACAGTGGAAACCCTCAAGGTATGATTTTTCAGTCATAGACAAATAGAGTTAAACAGAATTCTCTGTCTTTTGGGTTTGGAGGTGTTCTTTTACGTGTCATTTGAAGTCAAACACCCCTCTTCCAATTTTTTCAATAATCAACATGTTTTGCAATGGTGTGTTCCATTCAGGAAACTCAGATAGGGAAACAAGTTAATCAGTTGTGGAAGCACAATTCAAAAGAAATTCGGTATATGGTGAACAGACTTATCTGGTATTTTAAGCCAAAACCTTCTGGTTCAATGTTGAAAGCATGGATAATATAATGTTGAAATCCAAGAATTGGTTATGCAGAAATTTAGTTTTAGTCGCAACAACTTATTTATGGCTTTATGGCTTTGATTTTGGTTTATTTAATCTGACTTAGACCTACCTAAGTGAACACTAAAAGGCGTAAATGTGCTTACTGCTTCATTATGATGTACTGCAGTGGCTGGAAAGAGATTGCAGATGAATGGATGAAGACCACTGAAAATATTTTTGTAGCTGCAAGTGCAGGTATGGTATTGTGCCAAAGCAATTACCTAAGTTTGCCCTATGTTCTACTACCAAGGCTTTTGTTTTCAAATATTTTTTTTTTCTCATATACATTATTTTGCATGTTGCAGTTACCTTGCCAAATTCTATTTCACCTGCAATTGCAAATGATGAAAATGGACTCCCTTCACCCCCACTTGATGAGTGGGCCTTTCTGTTGACCCTAACGACTTTAATAGAAATATCTCATGTAGTCTTCAAATACGTGTAGATTTTGGTATCTTCCTCAACGTGCTTGAAGCTGAGATATATCATATCAAGTGGTCATGGAAGAAATTGGGTTT
The DNA here is from genome assembly GCA_034641835.2 of Pinus albicaulis. NCBI lineage: Eukaryota > Viridiplantae > Streptophyta > Pinopsida > Pinales > Pinaceae > Pinus > Pinus albicaulis. The sequence continues at coordinate 1,080,262,896 of CM076575.1, read as the reverse complement.
GTTCCATGAACAAGTGATATCTCAGCTTCCAGAACATTGAGGAAGAGAAAAACCCTGAATATGAAAGAGACAAACCCTGAATATGAAAAGCCGATAATGGTTAGTCTTTGTAAGAAATTGATGTGTGATTGCAATTTCTAATTTTGGTATCTATACTTTTATTGTGAGCTTGTTGTGAATAATTTTTTTTTTCTTGTTTTATGTTCTTGGAAATAAATATCTTCGATGTCATGGATGATAATGGGAGTAAGTTACTCTTGCCTTCCAGCTTCTTAATATTTTTTTGGCTTGATTCCATAATGAATACTCTATTTTGTGGCTATTAAGTTATTTGTTATGATTTTTGAATTGTGATCATTCATGACATTATTTTATGTCGATGTAGACCCTCATGCAGCTGAAAATTCTAAGAACGATGGATATGATGATTATTATGATGTTGGTGGAAAAAAATGTACAATAAAATAACCCAATAAAATAAAGCAATCAGCTCAGCAGAGGAATCTGACAAGGTATATCAATGCTTTCTGTGAGCCAGAAACAAAGAAAGAGAGTGGGGAATTGGAAAGGAATACTCAAATTCAGGTTTTCAGGGAGAAGGGACATAAGTTGAGCAGCTCAAGTCGTATGGTGGCCAATTCTAAATATAAAGTATCTAGAGACAATGTGCAGCAGCACCCAGATTTGGACAAGAATCATACCAAGCCTGATTCCTTTCCTCTCCCAAATGTAAGAAAACTAGAATATATGTGGATAATCCTCTGTCAACAGAACATCCTTTTTCTTTTTGGATCTTGTGTAACATATTTTTTTACTATTTTGAAAGATAATAAAATCTACAATCTTTAAAAAAATATATGAGGACAATTATTTATGTGAGCTAGGTTGGATGGAACTTGTCTCAGGAAAATATATATTGCTTATTTGGAGCTAATTGTAATATGGCAACATATTTTTAAACTTGAGTTTTTCTAATTTGTATAGCAGGAATTTTTAAAATCGGGATTGAGGGGGGAGCACGAAATACTTCTAATGGAAAATCGATCTCTTAAAGAAGCAATGACGAACAACAGCTATTACAACTTACAATTGTGGAGGACTTGCGATTCTCACGGAGATGCCTTTGGAAGAGTGACAACTACGGGTTGAGAATGTGAGATTAAGAATTGAGGTTTTTCTACACTATCATTCAAACATAATTTATGTTAGAAATATTAATATTGAAGGGATTGAAGAGAATTTTTGGAATTTAACGGTTTCATACATTCATTTTGGAAAAGGTTTATTTTTTTTAAGAAGAAAAGATAAGATAGTACATATATCATAGATTTGTTATCTTTTCTGTTATGTCATCCTTCATTTTCTAAAGAAATTCTCAAACAAAAACAATGAACACAAATATTGTTAAAAGACTATTACATCTTATTTTATGTCAGTAAAATCCATCTTTTCCACTTCCTTCAAGGCATAGTTTGGATACCACAAAATTGAAGAAAAATATAGAAATCTTGTAGACTGTCAAAATATATTAGAAAAAAACAGCATATATAGCAACTATTCCAGTCAAATCCTGCCATCTTTTCCTATATCTAGTAATAGAGATGCATCTATCTAATTCGAATTCATTGAATTGATTCGGGATACATTTATTAAGTAGACTCAAAAATATTATGGAGAATCCTACAAAAATATCTTTAGAATTCTAATAATAGATATGAAAATTATATTAGCTCACACATACATGACTAACTGTTCCTAACTTTACACTCTTCTAGAAACTAAATGATAACCATGAGTAATTAACACATTCCAACCCACCACCCCCCCCCCCATACCTTTAGAATGCTAATAATAAATATGATAATATTAGCTCACACATGAATGACTAACTCTTCCTAATTTTACACTCTTCTAGAAACTATATGATAGCTAGGAGGAATTAACACATTCCAACACTTCCCCTTAATTAAGACCATGATTTCTTGTTGGTCTAAGTCTTAGCTAGGCCTTCGACACTTGATATCAATTAAAATGTTGATTTTACTTCTATAGGTTGGTGCAGGTTGTCCCCAACTCTATGTTGCATAGGATTTTTCTTCCTTTTTCTCCAAGCTTTATATTCTATGTACTTTTTCTTTGTTTTCTTTATCTAATTCTTCTTTTGCATATGCATGCACTTCAATTACTATTAATTGAACATATTTTTCAACCTATGCAAGATTGAAAATCATATATTCATTTTCTTTCATATCTTCTTCCATTGTCGCAAAAGCTTCAATAAATCTTATGGTTTCCTTCTTTACTTTGTTTCGTCTTCTGTTGTAGTTATGATAGCTTTTCAATATTCACTTTAAACTTCAACATACTTAGACCTTGTAAGCCTCCTCAAGAAATGTTGATTTAGGTTCATAATCAAATTCAACTTTTAGTACAAGATTCTTCTCACCTGTTGTTGTTGTGGCAAAGGAAATTTTAATTTCATCCTTCACATGTGTATCTACATAAAATATGTTCAGCACATGGTGGTTTTTCTATCATCATTGGCCACGGCTTGATTCCTACATTCTCCTCATCCCAACAAACAGTGTCACCTACAGTCACCTAATATATCCTACTCATGTCTGCATATTGTACAAAATCAATTTTTTCTTCTAATTAAATCATTTTTATTTTTAATAATGATACCTTCTAAGTAAAGGGGATGGGAAGACCCCTTCCTTCAGCACATGGTGGATGTTCTATCATCATTGGCCACGGCTTGATTCCTACATTCTCCTCATCCCAACAAACATTGTCACCTACAATCACCTAATATATCCTACTCATGACTGCATATTGTACAAAATCAATTTTTTCTTCTAAAATTTCTTCAACTATATTGTTTAGGACAATTGTAGTCTCCTTGTCTTATATATCTTCCTTTCCTTATGCATACTCTTTCACCGCTTCTGCAATTACTTTTATGATATCAAAATCTTTTAGTTATCCCATCACAACAACTTCAATACACTGTGGATCAATGTTTCTCCCCCTTTCACTATATGCCATATCCAAAAAATTCCAAGTTCATTTGGACTTGGTTGTTGTTGTAATCTTGGGAGGAATGTTGTTACCAAAATCTTGTTGAATGAGAAACATTGTTGTTGGATCATTCTTCTTGTTTATAATGAGCTGATCCTTTTGATCTTATATCCTGATCTCATACCCTACTTGACTTAAAGGTTCTTCAAAGTCATTAAACAAAAAATGTATGTGAATTCAATCACATTTAAAAAACAAAGGGGATGTGAAGACCCCTTCCTTTAGCACATGGTGGTTGTTCTATCATCATTGGCCACGGCTTGATTCCTACATTCTCCTCATCCCAACAAACATTGTCACCTACAGTCACCTAATATATCCTACTCATGAATGCACAACATGTCTGTCATTCTCGACCAATAAAATATTCAAATCTTATCCTGAATATGCTGGATTTCAGTACTAGAGTCAAAGCTGCATAATTTGTTATGAGATATATCCTTTCTATAATTCTGCTGGCCTTTGACCACACTATAGAGATACTTTATGTAATGGGATAGATGTGAAATTCTAATTGTTTGAATCATGGTTAACTTGTAAAATTAAATATTCAAATCCCATAGGAAAAGATAGGAACTTTAAATTCTTGTGTGTTTCTAAACTATTGTGATCTGATTGTTTCCAGTTCTGATCTATGAGATATTTATGAATTCATTATGTAAGCAAACAACCACCATTTCATATTCTTGCCTACTTCATTGGTAATTTCTAACTACTGCTACTGTACACACTGTTGAACTAATTAACTGAACTTTCATATACAATTCAGAACCGTTGTTCCAAAATGCTCTCATCAATTGTTTCCAGAGCCACGACCTTGGAGGTCTTATGTGATGGTGTAGGGGGTACCATGAACGGCCAACTCCAACTGGTGTGTTATCTTTTTTTTACTTTTCTAAAGCTTAGTAATAGTCTCTAGGATTGTTTTTATATTTGTGAAGCAAATTATACTACTTTCTTTATCGAAATATTGAACCTCATTAGAAATATTGAATGTCATGTCATAACAGATGAATATGGAGTTGCGCCATGTTCTCTCACCGCTTGGTCCAGTTAGAGAATTCTATTTCTTAAGGTTCTACCAGCAAATTGATGCAGGAGTTTGGGCCGTCGTGGATGTTTAAGCAGACAGTTTAGTGGAGAACTCAATTCCGGTGAATTGCAAGAGGCAGCCATCGGGATTAATAATTCAAGACCTCCCTGGCAATTGTCACTACTACATGTGGGGGTGTTTTAAGACAATGTTTAAGATAACAGTCAGCATGGAAGCATTATCACAGACATACTCCACAACAACAACAGGAATTGGAGTGAGTTATGAAACTACTCTTGTTTTACTTGCTTTCCTTATAAATATATTTTTAAGGAGTTGTAGGCTTTCATTTGCAGCAAAACTCTATGGTAGCAATTTGGGAGCTGCTAGTTCCGATCTCTGATATTTAATTGATTCGAGGCTGATATTTAACACAGATCTGTGTTATGATAGCACTGAAATTAAGTGTAAATTGGGAAATCAATTGTACATTCAGATGCATATACACTTTTGCTATTTTTTGTTATCAAGGAAGCCAATTATAATTATACAAAGGTGTTGAAATGGTGGAGCTAACCACTGGATATGAATTATTTTTCCAGCATTTAATGTGATTCAACTTTTTCGATTTATATGTCAGAGATTAAACTCTCTTTGTAAGATGGAGAAATATTGTACATTTTTCTTTTACCTCATAATAGTCATGAAATGAAGTTCCAAATTATGAGGATCTTGTATGTTCAAATTCAATGGCATGAATTTATTTTCAGCGAATATAAGTGTGATGCCTTATTATTTTCAAGGTTGCTTTCCATAATTGTTAAGTTTTGGGAAATTGTTTATTCACTTAGATTTAAAATGACTGCTGTTAGCTTTAAAAAAAATGGAATTTATTTTTTCTTTCCATAAAAAAACAGATTTTAAGGTAATTAAAATCACTATTTGGGAACTTTAAATGTTGAAACCACCTTAAAATAACATTTAAAATGATTTGTTTATTTTTTTAAATATTTTTTCATATCGTCTCTAGAGAGACAATAGTTTGAATTATGGACATATAGTCTCTATAGAGACAATACATTTTTGATCTCAGCTGTTGTCCATAAAGATACAAATGTTATTGTCTCTACAAAGACAAAAATGAAAGTGTCTCTAGAGAGAAAAATGAAATTGTCTCTTAAAAGACAATAACACCTATGTCTTTATAGAAACAATAATAATATGTGTTCTATATTGTCTTTATAGAGACAATTGTTTGAGACACTAATTTTGTGACAGTAATTTCGAGACAATTGTTTGAGACACGAAATTTGAGACACACGCTTAAAGGCAATATTTAAGACATAATTTTATTTTTGTCTCTAATTAAGACAATTCACTGTAAAATTGTCTTAAATATTGTCTTAAAACACCCCCACATGTAGTAGTGAAATATGGTTTTGGGAAAATTTAGGATAGAATCATAACAATTGTTACTATTCACTTTAATATCAAAATATTCAAATTTATTTTTTCTTCGAACTTATAGAAATTATTGGTTTCAATTTTCAAATAGTTCAAATTTCTACCACATAGGCTAACATGTCTTGAAATAATACAATCCTGGTAAAAGAGAAATTCATGTCTTGAATAATAAAATCTTAGTAAAAAAGAAATTAAACCAGCTAACTACCACTCAAATTATTGTCCTTTAACATTTTTTCTTATTTAAAGTTAATTTTAATAAAAAATAACTTTAAATAAAAATTATATAAAAATATTATGATTATTAATGTTAACATTTTCTCTTATTTAAAGTTAATTTTAATAAAAATTATTATTATTATTATTATTAATTATATATAATTTTAATAAAAATTATATAAAAATATTATTATTATTATTATTAATTAATATATATGAGAAAAAAATTATTAATTAATTAACCATTTAAAAATAAATAAACATATATATAATTCATAAAATAATAATAAACACATCAGATTATTCATTGTTTTGTTCTGAGTCATAACTTTACATTATTATTGATATTATATTATATTATGCATTCCTTCAGCATTATTAATTTTATTTTTTTATATATAACTTATGATGTACATCATAAACATATGATGCTAACCTATGATAATAAAGTTATCGAACGTTATTTTGTATTTTAGTATAATTAAGGACGTTTTCTCTATGGGCTTCCTGTGTGCAAACATGGTTCACCGGAGTGAATCAACGAGCTTGATTTTCGCCCTCGTACATATTTAAGTTTGACATGTGGTTGGACAGGTCCACGGTGAATATCTCGGCAACGACCCTGTAAATTATCTTCGCCTAAACCGTGCTGATTCCAACGGTGATCGACTTGCTTAACCAGACCAGCAAATACCAGTAAAAATGGCAGTAATGATCTGAGCTCATACATAAGGCTTTCCTTTTGTATGTCATCCAGATTTCGATCTTTCTTGTGAATTCTCCTTCCCGCAATTTTTCAAGATCGATCACCATTACACTTGTGTTGAAGTAGAAGGGTTTTCTTCCCTCAAAGGTTTTGGATAATGCCGCATCCCACCAGAAATTATCCGTGAAATACTTTGTGAAATTCGCCTTGCAATACTCCGGCCCCGAGGACACGAGATTCCAAATCTTTGCCCCAAAGCTTGGCAATGTCGTTGACAAAAATCAGGTCAGAATCAAGATCTATAACCCTCTGCACACAGGCCGACAAAATGTCTGCCAAATAGCTCCTTGCATAGTTCAAAGGCTAATCTAAATCCTGCCGGATCGACTAAGAAATCTTATCCTTGAAAAGATCCACATCAAAATCACACATTCTGAAGTGCAGGTAAGGGAATGTAGCCAAGATGCTTTCCTTCAATTCTTCTTTCCAGTTAGAGACTAGAAAATCGAACACAACGTTTCCGTTTGTGTGCTGAAAAACGGAAAAAAATTCGGCCATCGATCCCGCAAGTAAGCGACGTCCAGCGTCATTGCTATGTGCACGGCGTAGGGATCGCAGAGCTATGCCGTTTCAAAAAGAGAGCGCTTGCACTCTTCGCCGTTGCAGAAGGCCGGAGCTTCTTGAAAAACCGGTAAACCGAAAGACTTCAACGACAACCAGAATCGATCTGCCAGCACTCCCGAAAACTTCAAGACGCCTGCAAATTGAGCTTCAGCTGCATTGCTTGAACCTCGAACCGACATCGTTCTAGCGCCACACAGAAGAGGCCATTATTGCTGTAAAAAGCTCAAATATACTGCAAAGATTAAAAGGAAAATTCTACTTTTCAGGTTCAAAGATGAAACCGATGGGACACGACCACAACTTTGAAGCTGCAATTCTTGCTTAAGCTAGATTGAACAATGCCCGATACAGATGAAGTGAACACCAAAGGCCTGCAAATTGAGCTTCGGCTGCATTGCTTGAACCTGGAAACGACATCGTTCTAGCGCCACACACAAGAGGCCATTCTTGCTGTAAAAAGCTCAAATATACTGCAAAGATGAGAAGGAAAATTCTACTTTTCATGTTCAAAGATGAAACCGATGCGACACGACCACAACTGTGAAGCTGCAATTCTTGCTCAAGCTAGATTTAACAATGCCCGATACAGATGAAGTGAACACCAAAAGCTTCACACTCTTTGCGGCAGAGCAGGCTTCCACCACATTCAATGGGCTTCAAAGCTCGTAGTCTATGCTATCAGATTACAATGCACATTAAAACATTATGAAACCCTTGCTTTCGCCATAAATTGTCCTAGAAACCTTAAATTCATAAACTAATACCCCTGCACTCCATCGAGATGATCATAGGGCGCAGGGACGTGGAAAACTTTAGTGCAGCCATTGATGTTGCCAAATACGCTGTGATAATCTAAGAGATCAGCCTGACATATCTGTAGCTTCCCTGATAATGCTTCTTCGGACTCCATAAGTGTTGCTACCTCTTCTGTAAATTCACCATAATTTAACACATTCATGATTAGATTTTCAGAGTCATTCATTGACTTTATGACCAAACTCTGAGATAATCTGCATCTACAGTCTAATTAAGCTCAAGCTAAAAAAGAACCTATTACTTGAAATCCTTCTGATCAAACTTGAGACACTGATGTACACTAATTGAAATTAAATCTTTATCTGAGACTACTAGTATACTGGACTGACTTACAAAGTAAATTTATTACAAAAATCCTACAAAAGCTTAAATTTTCCACCAAGTTTTCTTTAAAAGAATTTTGCATGAATATCTACATTGAAACATAATCATACCTAGATCTATGCTATGGATCTTTAAAATTTTACACAAACTTTTCTTTGATTTTTTATTGCATGCATATATACTTTGAAACATAATCATAGTCAGATCTACGCTATGAATCTTTAAATTTTTTCACAAAGTTTTCTTTGAAAGAAATCTGCTAATAGACGTGCCTTCACTTGAACATCCAAGTTTATATACCAGCTAATAGATGTAGATTCACTTAAACATATTTAAAAGAGATTCAGTTTTAAACAGGGAAATCTCTGCAAGGTTACCAATCTACTTTCATTTTTTAATTTGCTGAGAAGTGTAAACTGTTGCAGAATTTTGATGGCTATCGAGGTGTAAGAGGCACAATAGATCTTTCAATTATTGTTCAACCGACCCATAAGCTCTACCTATCGCAAATAATAAATTGACCATGCATAATTTACATCTATATAGTTGCTACTTACGTTTGAGTCACTTGCATCGAAACCTTTTCTTTGTCTCTATTGCTCCACATCACTGGAAACAAGTTTTAGAGACAAAGGAAGCATACTATTGCCATGTATTTTCTTAACAACTAGCAGAAATATAAAAACCAAAATTATAACATATATTCTGGTCTTTATTGTTTTATGGTAATATTTCTATTGCATAATAACAACAACATTTGTTATATATAACACTCAATGAGCATAAACAAAAACATTAAAAATAATTTTTTGTTGACCATGAATCATATTGTAATATTCTTATTACATAGTTGTAGCAATAAAAACTATGTTTACAAATAAATCATAACAAAAACATTAGATTCAGTGCTATAGACAACGTTGGAGACTCTCGGAAATGTTACGCTCCCTCATCCACTGCTAAATTTCAGGTCTACTCCCTTTATTTATGAAAACAACTGGAGTAAATATCTGGAAGATAACTGAAATGATTTCCTTAATTTTTGGAAACTAACTGCAGTAATTTCCTTAAATTATGGAAATCAACTACAGTTCATTAATTTTCTTGTTGGGAGCTTCTGAAGTGGTCCATTACTCCCACTACAGTTCTCTGCCATGATCAGTGGAGCATTTGACACATAGCCCACAGAAGCTTGATGGAAGCTAGGCTATATAGTTTTCTGTTTGGTCCCCAAGCTCACTAATTCATTCCCTTCAGTTTTACACCATCAACCAGAATTAGCAGAGCTTGGAAGCCCTTTCAGATTTCAGATCAAAAGGCTTTCTATCTTTGGACTGCATATCGTGAGTTTGCTTTCAAATTTCTTACCTTTTATTGTGTGAGTATTCTTGAACCAAGACTGCAAAGGGTCAATCGGGTTTTTCCCTCTATAGATTTCCCTTTCCGTAAAGATTTCAGCGTATCCCCATAGCAGCGAGAAGGAACTCAGGTTGTAGAAGATGTTTTAATGCAGTTGAAGATAAACGTGCTCTCTTCTACCTTTGTATAGAGAAACACGTTTTCCTCTTAATCAGAATTAAGAAAACAGGCCATTAATTATTAGTGTTTCTTTGAAGTCCACTTTTCGGCAAGTTCCAGAATTTACTGCACTGTTTGACTGACGAAGAATTGCTCATCGCAATCTGCATGCAAAAAGGAAGCTAAAGACTGTTTTCTTATATAGAAGAATTTTTTTGAACACAGAAATTACAGTTTAGGATTCAGAGTAGCATCAATGGCTGGAGGTATGTTTTACTGGGCATTACAGTTTTACATTCCGCATTAAAGAATCTATACACATCAGTAAAATTGCTTAAAAGTTATTACATTTTATTTGTTTTATTGTGCATAAAAGAGTTAACATTCTAACTCTGCAATTAAAGATTTTTATGAGTTATAAAAAATCTCTATCATTTGGTATCGGAGCCAATTTTACATCTCTGCCTTGGTGATTTATGAATATAATTGGATAAATGTCCTATTTTTAGATTTTCTAAATTAAAGTATATATTTAGAAATATGTCTATTTTTGTTTAATTTTTATGTTTATAATATTTAGTTTAATTATATGCAATTTTGGAAAATATGCTCATATTTAGTTATGCATGAATTAATTATTTGAGATTTAATTAAAACATGTTATTATCAATGAGCATATGAGATCTATGGTTAAATATTATGCATGAATATTGTAGTTATGCAAATTTATCAGTTAATTTTTATAAATAAAAAATGTCTAGTGATTCATATAATTTTAATTGATTAGAGTATAGCCACAGCATCTCAAATCAAATAAAATTATATATTATGATTGATTAGGATCACATAAAGAATAGACATTAATTGTAATTAATTATATTAAATATAATAAATTTTATCCCACAAGAATTTTTATTATATTTAAGTAATTAATTAGGATAAAATATTCATACAGGAGTTATGAATTAATAAGTTTTATCATAAAGTTCAAAAAGGTTAATTGAATCTGCTTGAATTAAAATTTAGTCCACAGACAATTTTTATGTCATTAGATTCAATTTTAAAGCATGATTTACATTGGTAAAGCATGAAATTTTATTTATGCCTCAATTTTAACATAAGCATGTGTTTTTAATATTATGCAGTTGTACAACCTGCAAATTTCTCTGAAATTCATACTGATATCCCTGAACTTAAGGGAGATAACTATAAAGTCTGGAAGGAGAGAGTTCTCCTTCATTTGGGGTGGATGGACATAGATTATGCTATTAGGAAAGATGAACCACCAGCACTCACTAATACCAGCACTGCAGCAGACATAACGCTTTATGAACGATGGGAACGATCTAATCGTTTAAGCGTGATGTTCATTAAGACTAAAATTTCAGCTGGTATCTGTGGTTCTATTGAACAGCATGACAAAGTCCGAGACTTGCTGAAAGCCATTGATGATCAATTCGTCACTTCAGACAAGGCACTTGTAAGCACCCTAATTATGAAGTTCTCATCCCTAAGGCTCACCAGTGTAAAACGTGTGTGCGAGCACATCATGCAGATGAGGGACACTGCGGCTCAATTGAAGAAACTCGAGGTTGAAATATCAGAATCTTTCCTGGTGCACTACATTCTGAACACCCTTCCACACCAATACGGACCCTTCAAAATCTCATACAACACACATAAGGATAAATGGTCAATTAATGAACTTATGACCATGTGTGTTCAAGAGGAAGAGAGACTGGTGATGGAAATGGGAGAAAGTGCAATGCTGGCAACGCGAGGAAAGGGAAAATCTCAAGCCAATCGGAAAAGGAAAGGTAAAATACCTCCCCAAGCCAATATCAAGAAGGATTCCAAGTGTTTCTTCTGTAAAAAGAAGGGACACATGAAGAAGGAATGCACCAAATTTCAGAAATGGCTTGCAGACAAAGGTAATCCAATCTCGTTTGTTTGTTATGAATCTAATATGGTTAATGTCAATATTAACACATGGTGGATTGATTCTGGATCAACAATTCACATTTCGAATTCCTTGTAGGGTTTGCAAAACCGAAGGAAGCCAGTGGGAAGTGAGCAAAGCATCTTATCAGGAAACAAGATGGGCTCGCATGTGGAGGCTATAGGAACATGCTATTTAACTTTAAGTAGTGACTTTGTTTTAGAATTAGAAAAGACCTTTTATGTACTAAGTTTCTCTAGAAACTTGATTTCAGTTTCAAGGCTTGTACCTTTTGGATATTCCTTTAACTTTTCAGAAACATCTTTCAGTTTATTTTATAAATCTGATTATGTTGGGAATGATATTTTGTCTAATGGTCTTTATTGCATTAATTTACAAAACAATGTCACTTATGATTCAATGCATGTTCACACTGGTATTAAAAGATGTGTTATTGATGAAAATTCCTCTAAATTATGGCACCGGAGACTAGGTCATATCTCCATAGATATAATTAAAAGATTGGTAAATGAAGGGGTACTTAATACTCTAGATTTTACTGATTTTGAGACTTGTGTGGACTGCATAAAGGGAAAGCAGACCAACAAGTCAAAGAAAGGTGCAAATAGGAGTTCAAACATATTAGAGATCATACATACTGATATATGTAGTCCAGACATGGACTCACATGGTCAGAAATACTTCATCTCTTTTATAGATGATTACTCACGATATATGTATCTCTACATGCTTCATAAAAAGAGCGAAGCATTAGATGCCTTTAAGATCTTTAAGGCTAAAGTAGAGAATCAATGCGGCAAACAGATTAAGATCGTGAGATCAGATAGAGGTGGAGAATATTATGGTAGATACACAGAAGATGGACAAGCACCTGGGCCATTCGCTAAATTTCTTCAAGAGCATGGGATTGTTGCCCAATACACCATGCCTGGTTCACCCGATCAGAATGGTGTAGCAGAAAGAAGAAATCGAACATTATTGGACATGGTGCGGAGTATGCTTAGCAGCTCCAATCTTCCTAAATCCTTGTGGACTGAAGCACTTAAGACAGCAGTGTATATATTAAACCAAGTTCCAACCAAGGCTGTTCCTAAAACGCCATTTGAATTATGGAAAGGTTGGAAACCGATTTTGTGACATATGCGCGTTTGGGGATGCCCGTCCGAAGTGAGAATATATAATCCACAAGAGAAGAAACTGGACCCAAGGACCATTAGTGGGTATTTCTTTGGATATGCTGAAAGGTCTAAAGGTTACATATTTTACTGTCCATCTCACAGCACTAGGATTGTGGAGTCAAGAAATGCAAAGTTTCTTGAAAATGACTTGATCAGTGGGAGCGATCAAACCAGGAACATAGTTTCTGAGAAGGATCATTCAGAATCTCAACCTTCCACCTCAAGTGAAAGATTGGTTATTGTTCACAGCACCCCTCAAGTACAAACTGGTGTTGAACAACCAATTTTTGAAGTTCCACAAGCTGCTGATGACATTCCAGTAGATCAGATAGTTCAAGAATTGCCAAGAAATTTTGAACAACGAGTTGAACCACATACTTCTCAGGAAGATGGTGGGACAACATTAAGAAGATATACTAGACCAAAGAGATCAGAAATTCCTGATGATTATGTTGTGTATCTGCAAGAACCTGACTACGACATCGGAGCCGAAAATGATCCTGAGTCTTTTTCACAAGCCATTAGTTGCAAAGAATCAGAATTATGGTACGATGTCATGAAGGAAGAGATGAATTCTATGAAGAGTAACGAAGTTTGGGATCTTGTTGAGTTGCCTAATGGTGCAAAAGCCATTGGATGTAAATGGGTCTTTAAGACAAAGAAAGACTCATTGGGCAACATTGAGAGATACAAGGCAAGGCTCGTTGCAAAGGGATTCACTCAGAAAGAAGGAATTGATTACAAGGAGACTTTCTCTCCTGTATCTAAGAAAGATTCCTTGCGCATTATTATGGCATTAGTAGCCCATTTTGACTTGGAGTTGCATCAAATGGATGTGAAAACGACATTTCTCAATGGAGATCTAGAGGAGGAGGTTTACATGAAACAACCTGAAGGATTCTCCTCTAGTGATGGTGAGCATTTGGTTTGCAAGCTCAAGAAGTCACTATACGGATTAAAACAAGCATCCCGCCAATGGTATTTGAAATTTCATGATGTAATTTCTTCTTTCGGTTTTGTAGAAAACATTATGGATGAATGTATATACCTTAAAGTCAGTGGGAGTAAAACCTGTTTTCTTGTTTTATATGTTGATGACATTTTGCTAGCAACCAATGATAAGGGTTTGCTGCATGAGGTGAAACAATTCCTCTCTAAAAAATTTGATATGAAGGATATGGGTGAGGCATCTTATGTCATTGGCATTAAGATTCATAGAGACAGATTTCGAGGCATCTTGGGTCTGTCTCAGGAAACCTAAATTAATAAAATTTTAGAGAGATTTCGGATGAAGGATTGTTCACCAAGTGTTGCTCCCATTGTGAAGGGTGATAGGTTCAGTTTGAATCAATGCCCGAAGAACGACTTTGAAAGGGAACAAATGAAGAACATTCCATATGCTTCTGTTGTCGGAAGCCTAATGTATGCTCAAGTCTACACAAGACCTGACATTGCATTTGCTGTGGGAATGTTGGGACGATATCAGAGTAATCCAGGTTTAGACCACTGGAGAGCTGCAAAGAAGGTAATGAGGTACCTTCAAGGAACCAAAAACTACATGCTTATGTATAGACGGACAGACAACTTGGATGTGATTGGCTACTCAGATTCTGACTTTGCTCGATGTGTTGATTCACGCAAATCAACACCAGGATACATTTTTATGATGGCCGGTGGAGCTATATCATGGAGGAGTGCCAAGCAGACCTTGATTGCCACTTCTACTATGGAAGCCAAGTTCGTCTCCTGTTTTGAGGCTACTTTAGATGGTGTATGGCTTAAGAATTTCATTTCTGGGCTTAGAATTATGGATTCTATCTCTAAGCCATTGAGAATATATTGCGACAATTCAGCTGTTGTTTTTATGGCTAAGAACAACAAGAGTGGGAGTCGAAATAAACACATCGACATTAAGTATTTAGCTATAAGGGAACGTGTTAAAGAAAAGAAAGTGGTCATTGAGCACATTAGCACTGAGTTGATGATCTCTGATCCTTTGACTAAGGGCATGCCACCATTTAAATTTAAGGATCATGTAATGAATATGGGACTTGGTTCCATTATTTAGATTCTCATTGTATGAACAATGTTATTTTTAATGAAATTCTTAATTATTGTGATGTTTTTCTCATATATGTGTGCACCTTAATTTGATTTGAGAGAATTCATCTGTGTAGGACCAAGAATAAACATGGGGTTTATTCATTAAGAAATTGTTGCCACATAAATTTTAATAAGAATAAATACATAGTAATACATGGAAGATAATACTCATCATTAGAGGATTTATCGCCATGATTCATGTATCTATTACTTAATACAGATTATCAATGGTTTTTTAGATGAGACATTAAGAGTGGAAGTATGGACCAAGTGGGAGAATGTTACGCTCCCTCATCGACTGCTAAATTTCAGGTCTACACCCTTTATTTCTGGAAACAGCTGGAGTAAATATCTGGAAGATAACTGAAGTGATTTCCTTAATTTTTGGAAACTAACTGCAATAATTTCCTTAAATTATGGAAATCAACTACAGTTCATTAATTTTCTTGTTGGGAGCTTCTGAAGTGGTCCATTACTCCCACTACAGTTCTCTGCCATGATCAGTGGAGCATTTGACACATAGCCCACAGAAGCTTGATGGAAGCTAGGCTATATAGTTTTCTGTTTGGTCTCCAAGCTCACTAATTTATTCCCTTCAGTTTTACACCATCAACCAGAATTAGCAGAGCTTGGAAGCCCTTTCAGATTTCAGATCAAAAGGCTTTCTATCTTTGGACTGCAGATATCGTGAGTTCGTCACTTTTACCTTTTATTGTGTGAGTATTCTTGAACCGTAGATCGCAAAGGGTCAATCGGTTTTTCCTCTGTATAGATTTCCTTTCCGTAAAGATTTCAAAATATCCCCACAGCAAACAGAAGGAACTCGGTGTTGTAGAAGATGTTTTAATGTGCTTAGTTATTAGATAAACGTGCTACAAGCCTTTTTGTATAGAGAAACACGTTTCCATTTAATCGAATTATGAAAACAAAGCACACTATTAATCTTTTTGAAGTCCACTTTTCGGCAAGTTCCAGAATTTACTGCACTGTTTGACTGACGGAGAATTTCTCATCGCAATCTGCATGCAAAAAGGAAGCTAAAGACTGTTTTCTTATATAGAAGAATTTTTTTGAACACAGAAATTACAGTTTAGGATTCAGAGTAGCATCAATGGCTAGAGGTATGTTTTACTGGGCATTACAGTTTTACATTTCGCATTAAAGAATCTATACACATCAGTAAAATTGCTTAAAAGTTATTACATTTTATTTGTTTTATTGTGCATAAAAGAGTTAACATTCTAACTCTGCAATTAAAGATTTTTATTGAGTTATAAAAAATCTCTATCAAGAAATCCCACCACAACCGCCTTTGGCCTTTGTCTATATAGGCCATCAACATTCAAAATACATAGATCATTTAATACAATGGTGTGGTTAGACATTTTTGCTATACATGTCAAAAAGTTACAAAGTGAAAGTATAAGAGCCAAGTCATTTTTGCTATACAAAGTTAAAGTATAGAAGCTAAGTCCTCTCCAACAAATAGAGGAACACATATAATACTACAAATGATTAGTAGGAGGTGACACATGCTAAATCGCATAAAGGGCATGCTGGAATGTCGTGGCACTTGCAAAAGACTTTACGCGGCACACTGGGACTCTAATGGTTTAGACCAACATTACAACTAATTTATAAATAATGATTTCTTTCTCAACTTTCATTCAAAGGGACAAACTAAATTGGTCAACTAGGACCTAGTGAATGGGTCGGTTCTAGAAAGAGCTAATTGCAATTGACCATGCCATCAACCCATATGATAACGTATAATAAAAAATAAACATGAAAAATGGAAAAAAAAAAATCTTTGAGTGGACGGGTCAGATATACCATGGGCTCATTGCAATTGACCATACCATCCACCAATATGATAGCATATAATGTCTAGAATTTCTCCTCTATTGGAGTGGTGGAATGTTATTAAGCAGAACCTTATAATTTATGTTTGTTTACACTTTTAGTGTTATAGTAAGTGAAATATCTTTTAAAATAAGGACATGAAAACAAATTATACTATCGTAATATAACAAATAAGATTTTGTATTGAAAAAAAAATATTTTTTTAAAAAGAAAATATATTCAAAATATAAATAACAATGGTTACGGAAAATAACAATTAGTACTTGTTCAAGATGATAAATTATTTGTCTATTTCAAAACAGTTATTTTAACTATTATTTCAATTTTTTTGCAAAAATATGTTGTATGTAAATGGCATATTTATTCAACCACCTTTCTTACAGAGATGCTAATGTAAGATTTGTTAGCCTAACTCAGTTGCCTCAATCACAGAGCTTTTCACAAGTACTTTCACAACATTTATTGTTACAATAATTTTATTTGAAAAGAGACGTTTGCTCATTTTCACAAAAACTTACTGATAAAAGTTGTTCCTCCCAAGTGTGAGCGATTAGTTGATAGATACCTCATAATTTCCATTTTTAGAACTTATTTCATGCCATTTTAAAAAAAACCCACAAAAATTTAACTCCTTCGTTATGTACCTTCTGCCTAAGATATGTGGTAATTGTTGTAGATATGGAAAACAAGTCTTTTTATGTGTATTTTGTTTTATTTGTGAATTTATTTTAATCCTAAATGTAATAGGAAAAAATGGGCTAAATCATGAAATTTATATCACTTAGTAATAAAAATGGAAAAATATGATACTAGAGAAAATTTCAGCCTAAAAGTATCATAACATTTAAACCAATCAAAATCCTTTAAATTTAAAAAGAGATACATGTCCTAAATAATTTTAAATTGTTTAATTTGAGTATCCATAAAACATTTTATTGTTAATTTTGGTATGGGTGAAATAATTTATTATTAATTTGGGTATTCGTGAAATGTTGTATTAATGTTATTTACCTACCTTACCCATATGAATTAGAATATAGTAAAAGATATTAATGCAATGTGAATCTTGATATCAATGAAAAAATATACCATGCCCAAAAAAAATACCAAAAAAATAGTTAAGTATAAAAATTATAGAGACAAGTAAATATAAAATATAAACATAAATAGTTATAGTTAAATATTAAATAGTTAAATAGTTAAAAAAACGTATTCCACAAAGCATAAATAAAATATAAAATATTTAAAAAAGATATACAAATTACTAACCAAAAAATGTATAGAATATATAGTTAAATAGTTAAATATAATTAAATATAAACTAGTTAAAAAATATTTAAATACAAAATAGTTAAATAGTTAAAAAATATATTTTGGACCAAATTTTGGGTACACCAAAAAATTTAGTTAAATATAAAATATATATAGAAGTTAAATTTAAATATAATATATATATATATAAATTTATTTTAATAAAAGTGCTATTTAGGGATTCCATAAAACTAGAAAAAATATATTGATTTTTATTATTAAATTTAGTGCTAATAAATATTGAAAAAATATTTTGATTTTTATTATTAAATCTCGTGCTAATAAATATTGTGGAACATAGATAAAAGTAAAGCAATATTAAAAAATTGTCACATTTCTTTATTAATTTATTGATTTTTTGAGGAGGCCACTTTTAGGGTGAAATTTCCTCTAATACGGTAAGGTATAAATTTGACATATACATTTTATATTAACCAGTTAGACATTTTTTAAGTGCTAGTTTTTAATAGGTCATCAAAAGAAACCACTAGAAGTTGCAAACAAGATTCTACATCATTTTGTTATTCAATTGGGAGTGATGGCTTGAACTCTTCTCAAAGGTAATATTCCATGAGTGTTTAACTAAAACCATTCAAAGTAAGATTTTGGAAGCATTTGACATCCATTTTAAAAGAAAAAAAAATGTGGATTACATAAAATTGTTCCTATTCTTAGTTAAGATTGAGAGAGTATATAATATTATCTTGGTATCCCTATGAGATTGGATTAGGTGTGGTTTTTCTTTATCGATAATTTTTTCGCATGTAATTCACATCACTTCGTAAGGTATATGATTGTATGCTTGTCTAGTAAAAGGATCATTATTGCTTGTAGGGAGAATACCAAGTCACATTGAGGTATACCATCAATTATAACATAAATGAGGTTAAAATTGTATATTACTAATAGAATAATAATCTTTCAAGCTATGAAGCTTTAATGGAAACTTTAGATGATGCAAATTTGTAGGGATAGAAATAATGATATAAAACTACAAAAAATTGAAAAGATTTGAAGTTTTCAAACTACCATGAACCTAAAATTCCATTGCCATGCTATAATTGCAGCTAAGTTTCATGCTTTTTTTTTGATATTGCAATTGATTTTTCTTCATTCATGGTTCTATTCATAGTTAGTTTGAATGACAACTAGTTCCTATTCCTTGTTAAAGCATGAATTCCAATTGAAAAGTTACAAATATTTATTAGGTTATAAGATAGTACAAATACTTTCAACATTCAAGTATATCCAATCATTAGGGCAAGAACAGTTTTCAAAGACAAGTACACAAATTTCACAGGTATGTTAGAAAATTATATATTACAGAGCAATGGAACACATAAAATATGTGACACAAACATAGAAATAACATATAAAACAAGAGAGACATAGATATATGTGCTTCACCCAACTTGGGCTACGTCCACAGAAACAATCAATCATTCCTTTTTATTATCTAGCAAAATGAAGAGACACAACCTATAGAAAATCCATTGTAATATCATATACTCTCTCACACAGTGCCTCTTTCTATTTCTCGCCCGAAATATACACACGATACACAACCACAATACATTACCCTCATAAAACAGAGGGGGTTGCCTTCTAGGGAAAAAAAAACCCTAAATTAAACATAACTTCTATTGTCAGATCATCTGCCTAATGAACGGCCTAGATTGACTATGAAATTATAATATTTTACAAGGAAATTTTACATCTGTTTTTAGCTTCGGGGGCGCTGCCCCCGAAACCCTCCATTAGGGGGGGCTCATAAAATCACCATCGCCCCCCCTAGACCCCCCTGATAGTGATTAAATGACGAGCGGCGTTGCCGCCCCATTAAGGACAAGGATCCAACGCGACAACACATACAAAAGATATTCATGCTCCACACCCAACAAGGTAAGACAATAAATACACAATTTCTCTATTTTCTAGTGTACTACTACTCAAGATATTATTCTTTATTACGATTTCAAATATATTTCTAGGTAAAACCAACACACTCTATAAAAATATTTATTAGGTTATAAGATAGCACAAACACTTTCATCATTCAACTGTATCCAATCAATAGGGGATGGTCATAGTTTTCAAAGAAAAGTACACAACTTTCACAAGTAAGCCAATAAATACATAATTTCTCTATTTTATAGTGTACTAGTACTCAAGATATTATTCTCTATTACAATTTCAAATATATTTCTAAATAGAACCAACACACTCTAAGGACATTATATTATAAAATTGTTAGTTTATTCATTTTCTTTGCAATATTATTTCTCTCATGTTGATACATTTGCACCAAAACAAATGGCTAGAGGATTTAAAACAATGAAATTTGCTAATAATTAAATTTCCTTCACTACTAATACCTATGCTTCACTATTGGTGGTGACCCTAGCTTTGGACTTATAACTAAGCAAATAATGTAACTGAATTTGACCTTAGAGGATATGAAAAAAAGGTATTCACCTCTAATGTGCTACCCTCGTTGTTGGTTCTAACACAAGTGCACATTTTTTTTAGTCATGGGTATCACTCTTATTGATGAATAAGGTTATTAACTAGAATTATCAATTTATCTTATCCTCCATAGGGTCAAGTTCAAACCAACATACTTCTAAACTTATGTTTTTTTATCTCTCAAGATCAATATAGATATTGAGTGAAATGGAATTTGTTACTTATTTTGCGATATCTATTAACATGCCCTTTCTTTCTTATTGCTTAAACTATGGAAACTTATGAAATAACTTCCTTAATTAACAAAACAATAAATTTTATTAAATAGCAAGGCTGGCTAAAATCTAACCCAATGTAAATTAATATTAAAGTAAACCATGGTGTTATTTTAACCTATTGAATACCAACAAAAAAAAATAATAAAAAAGTGTTTTATAATAAACATTGGGTTAAGTATCTTTAGTTTCGTGCAAACGATTGCAATAGTCCATGTGGGCCCGGAGGGGCAGAGACTAATAAGTCAATGGCCTTTGGGATGCGTACAAATAACAACATATAGTAATTGATTGGATGTAGTAAAGTGTCTTTCAAATAGAAAGAATAAAATTTAGGACATTTGAAAATGAAAAATATATAGTGTCATGTGATTGGTTCATATTTTGTAAACTAATGCTAATGGAAAGAAAAGATGACAAAATGAGCACCATATTTTTTTTTTATCGTAAAGATTACTAATTACTACTTGTGAAGGGGTGATATCGATATTTTTTCTTCAATTAAATATTTAATGACCAAATTGAATGATTATGGATGGTTAGTTTATCTATAAATCTTAGTCATATGTCTAGATTAACACAAATATAAGATTGTAAGTATGGAAAATTTTAGGGGTTAATATTTGTAGGTGGGCTAAGTTTCTATACTTTGTCCATAAAAAATATTCGTCAATTTTCATTTTTTTCTAAAAATAATTCACTCAAGTTTTATAGTATGAAATTATTTTACTTTAAAAATCACCAAGATATTATATAGACTAATATAATATAATCATTAGTTTATATATTTTTACAAAAATATCATCAAACATTTTACAAATTTTCTATTGATATTACTAAGATTCGCTAAAGTTTCTAAACTTTCAAATAAATATCCACCCTTAATTTTCCCTAATTATAAAGACCCTTCAAAATCACTTGCTTGATAATTTTAATGTATACATGCTATTCAATATTTAACATAACGATTGTGTATGCTTTCCAACACTATGCATGCTGAACATGTGCTTAAATATACCATTAACACTGCTAATTGGTGTGCACCTTTTCCATGTTTGTGTAGATTCTACCATGCTTCCATTAAGCCATAGTCTCATAGTTTGGTATTTGTAGAGTTGCATCATATTAAACTATCCTCACATAAAAGGGCTCTTGATGCTCTGACTACTATTAGATATCAAGAAATGGAATTCCCTTATAATATTCTTGTCATACCAAATTATGTGGATGGTGAAATTTTATGTGAGAACAAACTAGTTGTAGTAGCTAGAGTGGATGATGTTTGGCACTCCTTTTCTTTCTAATATTGTATTCCAGATGAATAGCCATAGTTTCTAGGGTTTTACCTTATGTAATCCAAAATAAAATAAAAAATAGGGTACCCAAATGGAATGAAGTGACCATTTAAATAGTAAGTAATTAAATAATAGGGTATTTAAATGGTTTATGTAATTTCTTTCTATAATTAGAGTTACCATCACAATAAAGAAAAAACAAAAAACATGCATTCCAATATATAAGAAAGAAAAAAAAATTTCTTAACTATTGTTTAAGACTATGATACTTACTTGAAAAATTGAAGTCCAATTAATATTCATTTTCCAAATCCTCTTCCTTCAAACACTTCTTGAAGAACTTGCACTCACAAAGCACATTAGCAAGTGACAATAATATATTCAAAGAGAAATCAGATGCATCAAATGAAACAAATCAACAAAACAACTTATGATGATAAGCTATATTATAAAAAAAATAAACTAGAACAAAAATGAATCAGTTTCTTAATAAAAGAATTGGCATCAACAGAAGGCTTCAAAGACACCTAGTCCTGAATGAAGACATTTCTCAAAACCATCCTTTGCGTCCCTCTAACTTGGGCCACTAAAGGTCTCCACCACAAATTCTTCTGCTTCCATAATAAAGAAAGAGAGAAAGAGAAGGTGTCTCTTTCCAAAGCCTAAAGAACAATAGGAAGATAAGGAAACAAAGGTTTCCAATATAAGGGGATAACTTAAAAGCTCAAATGGATTGTAGGGAAAAGGATAAGGAGAGAATTTCTAGCATAAGGGTACTTTTTTCTTTCCACCACCCATGGCATCATTAAATAACCTTGAAAATTAGTTTGGGTCCTTGGGAACTCAATTTAAGACGTGAAGTTTCATTATAAATTTAAACCCCACCACAAAATGCACAATAATATGCATTTTTTTTTGTTGCAAAATGAAGACATGCACTAGTTGCATGAAGGAGACTAGCATATATACACACTTTACATTTATCAGAGTCATGTATGTACACATTATGCCAAAAAAGAGGAGCATATGTGAACTCACATTTTGTCTTTTAAAGAGTTCAACAAAAGGAATATGTCCACAAACGGGGAAGAGAATGATAACTTTAGGCAAAAACATGTATCTTATAATAAATATATTAAAAGATTCTATATAAAATTCCCCCTAATGTATGAAGTCATTGATGTTAAAAAAACGTGAGACAACCCATCATTGTTGATAATGGGAGTCAAGGTACCTATTACACTTTAACAAATTCAAATAACTAAACTAAAGTTGAACACTAGTAAAATTTATCAATCAAGGGACATTGATGTATTTTTACTATCAATAGTGAGGGAATCAACCATTGATGATTGAAAACCCCAAGGTGCTAAATGAGATTCTATACCTCTTTCCCAAAGAAAATGAATTGAATTTGATGGGAAAATATATGAAGGAAGGAACACATTAATGCATTCCCCATCGACCAACATGATCATAACCATAAGGCCAATTTGGAAGGACTTGGAAAAATAATTGTAAGGATCACCACCAAATAAATCTCTTGCATGCACAAAAAAATAGCACATGGAGGAGAACATATACGAAATGGACAATAATGAAAGACACCAACAAAGTTGAGGAATTGTGCCAATGAGGAAATTGAAACCCAAGGTATTGCATGAATCCCAATATGTGGATATGTGTGTTAATTTCAAACACAAGTGAAAAAACCTAGTAAAAGACCAATGATGAAAATAAATAATGAGCACAAGATCACCAATCGATGATGAAAATAGGGATATGGTGTTACTCTAGGTCTAACACTCAGAGTAATTTATCATGGTTGATAAGATCACACTCATCAAAAAGAATCAATGGATACCTTCCATAATGACATAAATACATGAGAAGGATATTTCCTGATACTAAAAGTGACTTAGAAACTAGGAAGACTTGTAGAAATTTGCTGAATAATGATTAATTATCCACCGAGACTATCCTGATCACATACAATTCGAATTTATATGCAACACATAATCTCTTCCACTCAGATCATCACACATGCGGAAATAAAATCAAGCGATAACATATCAAATCATCATACACATTAACACAGTATGTATGGGGAAAGCTTATAGCTGAAAACCCCGCAGCTATTGTGTATATTATAATGGAGAAATCAAGTAACAAACTCAGTACAATACTCCTCACAAGTACTCAGTACTTTCTCATAAGTTACTCACAATCTAGCTCAGTTTTGAACAGGTTACTGGTTCAAAACTCACCGCCAATTGCCTTGCCTCTATTACGTGTTTCAATGCTATGGGATGGCCTCTTTATATAGATAAACCACCAGCCTGAACTGCGCAATCCTCATGGGCTTACTCCACCTATCTGTGTGTTGCAAATAGCAACAGTATAGTCACAACCGATAGCTAACTCCACCCTTTCATCTACCTCTTTCACTGGTCTCCACTGAACTGATCATGCACTGTAGTGAACTGATGTGTTCTTGAGTTGAATAATGAGTTACTAATTAATGAATTAAATAACATTTAATTCACTCCACTCATAACTAATTGATTAGCTAGTTAAACTAATCTCAACTAGTTCAACTAAAATAAACAGAACACAACTCCACTATCTGTCTCATTAACTCCACCAAACTTCTGCCACTGAAGTCCTAACTGAAGTCAACCATGCATGAGCTCAATACCCCATATGAAAAGCGTATTTCCTTCTAGCAGTTGCATGTGCCACATCCGTAGCTCAAACTAAAGTGCTCCAAGAGAGTAAACCGATGTTTAGAGTCCAAATATTATTAAGGGTAAATAATATTTGACTTCCCTATTTTTAGGAGAGGCAGTCTAAAAATAGCCTTCGACCTCTTCGACCTAAAAAATAGAGTCTCATCTATTTTTACCAACATGACCAATGCTTCAAGAATCTCAAACTGGAATCCCCGAACCATGCTCCATATGTCTAAAAATAGACATAGTCTAAAAATAGACTTTGCACCAGAATTCCCCTGCGGGCCCACTTAGTGAAGGTGACTTCATTTCACCAAGCTCCATCATCTTGCTGCATTCTCAACAAGACTGACATAACGAGTCAAGAGACAACTATAGAATGACCAACATATATTTAAATTTCCTTGAACATAATCATGATACAATGATGACTTGGGCAACACATACTCATAATGATATAAGCTTGCTACATAAGAGACATAAACATAGTCTCCTTCGAGGTATAAAAAACTCAAAGAACAAGGTTTGGCTTCTTAATATCATACTATAACCCAACACGATGGAGGAAAATACTCATAACTTGGTGCTTTGTTCAAGGGTGACAAGACTTAATATTGTTGGTAATATTAAATAGAAAATTTGTTTCTTCCTGTCCCATATTTTTCTATCATATTCATATATATATATATATATATATATATATATATATATATATATATATTCATATTATAAAAAACTTGAAAAAGAATACTGAAATATATCTTAGTAATAAATGAATGCTTTGATGTAATGGAGGAAACAAGTGTCATGGATGGGAAAATTATTTCTAGCACTTGGAACATACCTATGCCTAATGCAAGGAAATCATGCATGATATATACATTTAGGGAATTTCCCCCCCAAAGTTAAAGGTGTCAAGTCACAAAAGCAATAGATGCAAGGATGAAAACTGAGGAGAATTCACAAGCAACATGATATAAGAGAGCGAGTTGAAGTTGACATTAGGCTCAAAATTGCAAGTGAGAAAATGCAATAAAATAATAAAAAGTAATGATGAGAGCCATTTAGGAAATGGCTAGAACAAGATTTAAAAGGAAGTACGCATCTTCATTAAGAGTCACAATAGGACCAAAGAGGGCTCATGAGCTTAGGAATATATAAAAACATAGTCGTGGAATGGATAGCAAGGTATTGACTAGAGCTCACTTGTAAATGTAGGCTTTTCCACCCAATTAAGACACTTATAAAGTGGAGAGTGGGGTTGGTGTCGCAAAAAAGTGGGATTAATCGTATGGAAAAGTAAAAAATGACATCAAAGCATAGGATGCAAAGCAAAAAGCTCTATTCTATATCCCAAATATTGAAAACATTACTTGCCATATTAGATATAATGTAGACAATAGTGATGAAAAATGGTTGCAAAGCTATAATTTCTTGCATTATACCTTAAAAATGAAAATAAAAGTAAAAAATACATGTTAAAGGTTAGTCCATTGATACAAATAGTGAAAGAGGGTTACCAACTATATACAAGTGGGTTAAATAATTAATAAAATGGGTAAAAACTTCATTTTTACCATTCTTTTTTACTTTTTACCCAACCTTAGTACATTTTGGAGAAAAAAACCCCGTTTATCTTTGACTAATGATAACTAGAGATTTGGTCAACGAAATCATGAATCATATTGATTAGGTAAATCCTCATAATTTCTTCAATTTGATCCCATCTATTTATTTTTTGATGCAAGATTGAACTTTATTAACTTTTTTTTGAAGAGGATATATGCATACATGGATCCCCTTATCACGGGTAGCATATGATCAACCCTGTATGTGATCTATCTTAAGGATAGTCACATATGCATGCAATTGTCTATAATAAAAATAGTGTATGCATATGCCCTCTTTGATAAATGAATCATCTAACCCAAAAAGTTTGATTTTATGCAAAATGGTGATCGCTTGGAGAGAGAGTGAGCACGAGGAAGTGGAAAATGATGTACTAAATGACCTAGAGGGAATGAACGACCTTCAAAATTGTGGCCTCCTCAAATTTTTTGTGATGCCCAACATGCACAAGCAAAGGTGCTTACTTCAAGTGTTAATTAATTGCTAGAGTCTTGATTAGGATTTCTTTATGATTGATTTTTAGCCATTGAAACATGAGGTACATGTATATACTTCATTACTAGCCTCTCCTAACAAGGAGAAGTGGTGAATTTCAAGATTCAAAGTGGGGGTGGTTTAACCATTAAATATTATATTGATGTCTATTGAATCGAGGGAACCCAAAAAGTAGGGACCCACATTCCCATCTAAAACCTAGGGCTTAAGATCATATTATTCACCATAGCTTGAGTGGAAGGCTTGGCATCACGACATCAACATGACCCTATATGTCCCATGTAGTAGAGTTCGTACACCTTATAATATCTGATTGGTGTAACACAATGTTAACTAGTATGAAGACTCGACTAACATATTGAAATTGGGTAAGATGGATAACCTGATTATGGGAGCATCTCATGCTACTTATTCTTTGAGTGTGTCCCAACATTATTTCCGTGAGTGGATCTCTACACTTCATACCCACAAGAACCTTGCATGGCACAATGGCTGGACCTTTTGACCAGATTGGGATGTGGATGCATTGACAACACACAACAAGGAAAAGGCCCTCTAGAAGATTTTTTTGAGGAAGCCCTTATAAAAATAGCCCAGATATCTGTTTGTAGTAGAGGTCACTAGAGGAGGTTAGCGGTTGGAGGTTTTTGAAGATTTTTTTGGTGGTGTGTTTCTAATCATAACAAGCACCAGTGCATTTTATATAAAGTGCATCGATGTGTAATATCAAATGGGACATTGAGACACTGTGTTCTTCGTACAAACTTTCTCGGTGTGTCTCTATTATCCAACGCACTGTAAAGAAGTGTGGTGCACCATTGATACAACCACCCGGTGTGTCCCATAATCGAGTGCACCGAAAAAGGGTTAATTCAAAAAAAAATCACCGGCCGTAAAAAACTCATTTTTACGTGTTATAGTGTTGTAGAGCTCTCAATCATCATGTGAGTTTTTCTTCTATGAGGCGCCCTACCATTGGTGCTCCCATTGCCCACATTGCTACCGTCCATTGTTCATAGTGTGGAGTTTGAATTTTGCAAAATGGTGGGAAAATTTTATTTTTAGTATTACGTTGCAAAGATGCCTCCTCGACACATAAATGTGCAGGCAATCTACTTGTTTCTCACCAACTTAAGTTTTTAGCAAATTATTTTATTAAATTGACTTAAAATTCACTGTTTTTTTTTTTTTTTTGGAAGAGGATATATGCATACATGGATCCCCTTATCACAGGTAGCATATGACCAACCCTATATGTGATCTATATTTAGGATAGTCACATATGCATGCAATTGTCTATAATAAAAATAGTGTATGCAAATTCCCTCTTTGATAAATGAATCATCTAACCCAAAAAGTTTGATTTGAAGCAAAATGGCGATCACATGGAGAGAGAGAGTGAGCATGAGGAAGTGTAAAATGATGTACTAAATGACCTAGAGGGAATGAACGCCCTTAAAAATTGTGGCCTTCTGGAATTTTTT
The DNA here is from genome assembly GCA_034641835.2 of Pinus albicaulis. Taxonomy (NCBI): domain Eukaryota; kingdom Viridiplantae; phylum Streptophyta; class Pinopsida; order Pinales; family Pinaceae; genus Pinus; species Pinus albicaulis. The sequence continues at coordinate 1,080,234,320 of CM076575.1, read as the reverse complement.
GTGATTCCCAGTATGCACAGGCAAAGGTGCTTACTTCAAGTGCTAATTAATTTCTAGAGTCTTGATTAGGATTTCTTTATGATTGATTATTAGCCATTGAAACTTGAGGTACAATACACACACACACACACACACACACACACACTCCATTACTAGCCTCTCCTAACAAGGAGAAGTGGTGAATTTCAAGATTCAGAGTGGGGGTGGTTTAACCATTAAATATTATATTGATGTCTATTGAATCGAGGGTACCCAAAAAGTAGGGACCCACATTCCCATCCAAAACCTAGGGCTTAAGATCATACTATTCATCATAGCTTGAGTGGAAGTCTTAGCATCACTGCATCAAACAACATGACCATATATGTTCCATGTAGTAGAGTGTGTACGCCCTATAATATTTTATTGGTGTAACACATTGTTAACTAGTATGAAGACTCGACTAACATATTGAAATTGGGTAAGATGGATAACTTGATTAAGGGAGAATCTCATGCTCCTTATTCTTTGAGTGTGTCCCAACATTATTTCCATGTCAAGTGGATCTCTACACCTCATACCCACAAGAACCTTGCATGGCACAATGGGTAGACGTTTTGACCAGATTGGGATGTGGATGCATTGACAACACACTACAAGGAAAAGAACCTCAAGCGGATGTTTTTGAGGAAGCCCTTATAAAAATAGCCCAGATATCCTTTTTTAGTGGAGGTCACTAGAGGAGGTTGGTGGGTGGAGGTTTTTGCAGATGTTTTTTGGCAGTGTGTTTCTAATTATAACACGCACCGGTGTGTTCTATATAAAGCACACCGATTCATAATATTAAATGGGACACTAAGACATTGTGCTCTTCGTACAAATCAAATCAGTGTATCTTAGTTATCTAGCACACTGTAAAGAAGTGTGGTGCACCATTGATACAATCGCCCGGTGAGTATCATAATCAAGTGCACCGAAAAAGGGTTATTTAAAAAAAAAATATCAGTCGTAAAAAAATCATTTTTACTTGTTATAGTGTTGTAGAGCTATCAAGCATCGGTGTGAGTTTTTCTTCTCTGAGACGCCCTGCCATCGATGCTCCCATTTCCCGCGTTACTACCGACATTACTCACTGTGTGGAGTTCGAATTTTTCAAAACGGTGGGAAAATTTGATTTTTAGTATTCCATTGCAAAGATGCCTCCTCGATGCACAAATGTGCAGGCAATCTACTTGTTTCTCATCAACTTAAGCTTTTAGCGAATTAATTTCTTAAATTGACTTAAAATTCACCGTTTTTATTTTTTTTCGTGCGCGGTGCATTCAATCTGTTCGGCTCGCACCGTTCACAATGCTCCCTATAAATTTCTAGGCTGCACCACGAATTGTGTTAACAGAAACCGCATTGTGTGTTCTTGTGTGGTACCGAGAAAAATCGCACCGAGAATAATAAAATAGTGTGGTGCATGTCGGTTTTTAGCCGCACCAACAAATTTTATTTTATTTTTAAATAACTCTATGTACGACGATGCAGTCATTTACTAGAACACGTAGGGAATTATGTAAAAAATATACATAACGCCTTGGTGCATCAATATTATGGGAACACATCGCCACCGCTAGTGGTAAATGCCAGCTGGTGATGCATTATGCTTTAACAACTACTTCGAGGTGGATTGTTAGGTCAACACACCACACAAAAAGATTTGTTGTTTTCGCGATGCGGGAAGTTTTTTTCATGTGCACTATGGGTGGTGCGTGATAGATAGGTATGCACCAATGGCGGTGCATGATTGTTTTTTTCAGCACACCGATTTTTTTTATTATAAAAGTTATATTTATATATTTGTAAATACATTTTTCATTTAATAAAAAAAAATTAGGTTTTATGTATGAGGGAGGATGATGTATTTAATATGTGAATCATTCAGCGACGTCAACGGAGAGAGGAAAGGAAATAACAAGAGAAAATGGAGGACAATTATAACATGATACAACAGTGGGAGGCATGGGAGAGGGATATACTTTTGTACCCTCACCCTATTACGGCACCCACCCAGTTGCTCTTAAGCGAGGTACGCCTCCTTAAGTTCTACGAGGAGGCTAGATCCCTGAAGGGGCACAGTGGGTTATTAAGACAGTTGATCTACAGGTGGGATGACCATTGACAGGCTTTTCAGGTTAGTCCTGGCCACTGGTACTAGCCCACTGAGGAGTACATTTATTTTATTACTGGCCTATCTATGAGAGGGAAAGATTTTCCACAGTTCCCAGATGTCCCCATCGGTTATGCAACAGGGAGTCAGTTGGCGTACTCGTAGAGATACATTAGGGATGATATACTTTCTCTTATAGATTTTCAGGTGTCTAGTGGTCAGCTATGCATTACTTTCGTTGGTCCAGAAGAGGTTAGGTGCCACCCAATATTATTGACGACCATTTCACATTATACTAGTGATGGGAAATGCATTAGTTTCCCTCTTTTATTTTATGTTGATTCTTTATTCCAGACGCCACAACTTGTGAGATGGTCTACCATTTTTTGCAGAAGTTTTGTATAGCATTAGATAGATGTCATTCTTAGGCACGTGGGAGTTTGACCTTCCCTTTTGCTTCAGAGTTATTTTTTTTTATTTTTTGAGAGGATTCCGTAGACGAGGCCTACTTTTGTCTTCCAGCCTTTTAGGCTGATGTTACATGTATGGATGCATATGTGGGGCGATATGATGGCCAAGAGGGGCATGTCTGAGTATCCGTCTAGAATATCTAGTGATGTATTATAGATGCTAACCAGTGTTGATGATCACATGTTCATGACGGTGCCGTGTCCTTACGCGAGTTTGAATTGGCAAGGGTGTACTAACATCCTCTTCACACAAGATGAGCCACTGGATGCTAGATGTAATATTAGTTTTTTCTTTATATTAATATATTTTCATTTTATTGTATTAATTAATTATAATAAAATTTATTCTAACACATTATTTAACTTGTTTTATTAAATTTTTTAATGAAATTGTCTAATTATTTTTGTGTACTATATATTTTGTAGATATTGGCATATTCATTGGGGACATGATTCCACCCCCACCGGATGATCCTGTAGATGAAGAAGAGATGGTGGAGGTCGCAGATCAGGGTGACAGAACTCCTCGGGTGCAGATACCCGCGTGCATGTTGCGTAGGGCGGACATTTGATTTAGGATGGAGTTGGGCGACCGACTGTGTAGAATCCTGGTTGTTGAGGGAGTCCGCCCTGCAACGATCAAAGAGATCCAATATGATCATACGCTCACAGAGATATGGAGGGACATGCCCCACTATATGATGAGCGTTATGTGACATATCGTCGGAGCTTCCAGGCTACTGGTGGCTAGGAGGGATAGGCATTGTGGAGATGCATGATATAGTATCTCATCGGATGATTATGATCATGAGGAGAGTGATCATTCTAGTACTCTGCCTCCTCCTCCTTCACCTCGCGCCGGAGATGAGCAGCCAACATCTAGTCCAAAGAAGGCATCTTTTGAGCAGGCAAGGTACCTAGTTTTGAGCAGACACCATGTGAGTAAGCACCTCCTGAGCTGGCACGTCCATCTAAGCAAGCACCATCCACTGAGTAGGTTGCACCATCTTAGTAGGCACCTCTTGAGCAGACATCATATGATCAGTTGGAAACTCATGAGCAACTACGTCCATATGATTAACTAGCACCATTAACTGAGCAGGCACCTCTGGTTGAGCAGGCATATATATTTGTGCATGAGGCACCATCAACTAAGCAGGCCTCGAGTACTAGTTATAGTATTGATGTAGATATTTGACATTTATATGCAATTCTACTACAGTTGTATATTTTTGACATTATATATATATATATATATATATATATATATATATATATATATATATATATATATATATATATATATATATATATATATATATATATGCATTCTATGTTCATGTTGAAGTACTTAATTTACATGTTGGTGTTCATCATGATGTGTATATTGTTAGGTTATGTTAGATATGTTCATTTAATGTGCTTACAGATAGATGTGTATGTGATAGCAGTTATTTGACATGAGATATATATTTGATGTTTGTGTTGTGATGTTATACAATGCTTGTGTTTTGTTAGATGACCATGATCACGATGATTTGATGATGTTAGCGAATTTGAATGTGTATTTTAAAATATGAAGTTTGTATGATGGTTATCATGATCTTGATGTTTATTTTTAATATTAAATCATGATATTTATTAAAAATTAAGTATTGGTAATTGTAAAATTGTGTAATTCTAATTGTATGTAAAATTGGAATTGTAATTTTAAATGTAATTGTATGTAAAATATTTGTAAACTTGTAATTGTTATTGTAATCGTATTGTGAAATTGTAAAATTATAATTGTAATTGTATGTATTGTCATGATTCAATTTTATTAAAATTGTAAAATTTGTAAGTTTGTAAAATTGTAATTGTAATTGTAATTTTAATTTTAATTGTAATTGTATGTAAAATTGTAAAATTGTAATTATATTTGTATGTAAAATATTTGTAAAATTGTAATTGTATTGTGAAATTGTAAAATTGTAATTGTAATTGTATGTATTGTCATGATTCAATTTTACAATTTTATTAAAATTGTAAAATTTGTAAAATTGTAAAATTGTAAAACTGTAAATTAATTGTCAATTTTGAACCATACCTACACTAAGTAAAATGTATACCGTACATATTGTTAAATTACCATAATTGTAAAATTGTAAATTTGTATGAATATAAATAATTGTAAAATAATAAATCTAGAATAATATGAATTCTTGTAACATAATAAAGGTAAGGAAATAATGCAAATAAATTGATGTTTAGAATTATCATTATTTTATTATGATCTTACATACCAAAAAAAATAGTATACATTAATACATTTTTAAAATTTTTGAAGATATCACACACACACACACACACACACACACACACACATATATAATATGGTGCATTTATTTAAGTAATGATATAGTGAAAAACTATTTAAAGCAATCAAGTAGTTGTATTATTTTAGGAATTGACATAAAAAAAAATTGATACAGTGCATTTCTTTCGAGATCAACATAATTGCAAATTATCAAGTGAAATGATTTTACCATTAACACAATGCAAACCAATTAATTCAAAATACATATTATAATGTTTGGAAAAAATAGTCTTAGTTATAAGGTTAAGTCCTCTTCTTTATAAAAACCCATCTTAAATAGTATAAATGATGAAATAACACATGTACCATATCACTATGTGTTCTCATGATCACCCTCATTATCTTCCATCTCGCTTGGCATGATAACATTATTGTTCTCAAAAACATGTTTTGATCTAGGGTCATGTTTCAATACGAACCACCAATCCCTATCCAACACATCTGGGTAAAAAAACACCTAGTTTCAGTGTTTGGGGAAAGCATAAGGCTCCTTAGCTTCATCGCACATATTTCTAGGGTTGATACATATCATCTTATTATTGCGATCTTTCTTTACATTATTCTGATCAAAGGTGTACCACTACTTGCACCTAAAAATAACAGATTGGGAAGAAGAGAATTCCACTTCAATAATCTCTTGTCTCTTTCCAGTGTAACCTAACATCCATCAAACTAGGTTTTTATCACGATGGCTAGCTCGACTAGATTGATCGAGCTCAACTTCCACTCCACAGTCTTGTGTCATGTGTCCATCATCGACATTTCCTATTTGAAAATGGTGTCCATATGCCCACATAGATGGGAACAAATGCACCTATAAAAAAGTTAAAAAATCATAGTGTCATGTGTCTAATAACCCAACTGTTAAATTATAAAATATAGATGTTACATTTCAAAGGTGCATTATTAAGTTTAAAATGTACATAAATAGATTATTATTGAGTTATTGCACCCAATCCCTACATTTAGTGCATCCTCTTCAACACGCGGGTAACGAATGGTTGCACCGTATTTCTCTCTGACTTGGTCAGCAACCCAATTGTTGGGGCATATAATTGGCATATTTTCTTTTAAATGATCGAGATAAGGCACACTTCTACCATTCAACTGTCTAAATTATTTCCTGTCATTATCCCATTTCATCCTATTTTGTTTGTACAATGCGACCCATAGTTGTGTCACTTCGGAATTGTAAAGAACGAACTTATTGATTGCTTCAATTTTTGCATTCACTGATGAAATCAAACTGACATATAGTACATATGAGATATAAATATACATTATATCGAAGTTCAACATGAATATTTACTTTGTGTAAATTTTACAAATTATAAGTCACTTACTCTTTATCAAGTGTCTTTTTCTATTCATTTGGAGAAGCTCCCCTACTCTTTTGTATTCACCCCTTTCATTGTCCCAAATCACCGCACCTGGTGTGTTTTTTATTTTCTTGATGTACTCACTAGCATAATAGAAAGACTCATACGATATGTACCCCTCTGCCATAGACCCCTCGGGTTTTTCCCTTTGTCGAACAAAGCCTTTCAATTTCTTCATGTACCTCTCTAAGAAGAACATACAACGACAAGAAACCACCCCAACTAATTCAACCTCATCTACTAGGTGGATTAGAAGATGAACCCCAAGTCCATGAAACTCGTCGACAGTTCCTTCTCAAACATACAAACAATCTCAACTATCTCTTGACGCCACTGTGGAATGTTAGCCACATGAATCTCCTTTGACGTGATCTAACGTACAAATTCAGATAATTTAGATATGGCATGTCCTACGTCTTGGGGGAATTCATGTTTCACATACCTGCGCATGAATAAAGGATAATGACACTGCAAAGTTATAAACATATGAAATAATATACAAAATCAGTTATGTTTTATAATCCCATGGGATAAAATTTATTAATATAAAAAATAATAAAATCATTCTTTTAACATTACACATACTCTTAGAAGATTCAAATGGTAATGCAATTTCAACCTCGACAAATGGTCATCCATGGTGAAGCAGCGCCGTAGTGAAGACCCATATGAAGATGGCACCCTCACACCCATTATAACTTCCTTTTCCAGAGAAATATCATATTTTTTAAAAATCCATGGGGCATCAAATTCTTTGAAATACCATTTACAGGGACCAACCTCTGATCCTATACTTTCTAATTGTCTTGGCCAATGTTTCTTTTTAGTTTTTGAAGTAATAAGATATTTCCTAACAACCAATGTGTCACTTTGTTTCGATGATATGTGCCTCCATAAATAAGACGAAACATTTTTAAATATATGCATGGGATCTAATAAGTGCGTAATATTAAGATGCTCTGAATATGGGAGGTTATAAAAGATAGATTTCCTTTTCATCCCAATGAGCAATTTCTCAACATAGGTGTCGAAGAATTATGGATCATCAAACATAGGCTCCCCATTTGAATCGAACATTTCTATGAAATCCTTTTCCTTCTCTCTCTCATATGATCTAAGCCATTCAGCTGGTGTCGTTATTGCAGGCCTTTGGGTTCTCTCTCGTTTACCATTTAAAGCGTATGTGGCTCTTCTATAAGGATTTTCTTCTCGGAGAAATACCCTGGAGCAGTCATACAGTGATTTTCATAGGTCGTTGGACCATATAGCTTTCAGAGAAGGTCCACGACATTTACATCCACAATATCCTTTTGTTACAAGACCTGCGAAATTATTGTATACAATATGCATGGCACGTTAAAGAATATCATGAAGATTAGAAAAATTACAAAGAATTTAATTAATATACGAAAGAATATTGTTACATATATAAACAAATCAATAAACATGTAATTTACCAGAGAAAACTCCTAATCCTGGATAATCATGTGTCATGTAATCACATATGACATACAACGTAAAACTCCTCTCTGTTGCGATGGGTCTTGATACATCGTATACATGTATCCCATCCCATAATTCCTTCAATTAATCTACCAGTGGTTATAAGTAGACATCCATATTCTTCACTTGTCTTCTACCAGGGACTATGAGAGCCAACATAAGATGTTCATTCTTCATGGAAAACCATGGGGGATATTTTTATTGATCACTACTATAGACCAAACAAAATAGTTGGTGTTCTGGAGGGAATATGGGTTGATGCCATCCATGGCTATGTTGAGTCGTATACTTCATACTTCATCCTTGAATTGTTCAGGCCATGTATCCTTTATATGCTTTATGGCTATTGAATATGTTTGGATTTGCATAACTCCCAACTCACTTCAGTTTTAGGCATGCCATCCCTACAACATAAATAATTCTTTGCAATGGAAGAGTCTTTGAATCCTTGGGATTACAGGCGTGTGAATCAATATCTTAAAAGGAGGACCACGTGATTTACCCTTCTTTTTGTATTTATCATACTTGTCATGCCCACATTTCGGACATATCTCTTTGTCTACATATTCTCCTCTATATAGAATACAATCATTTGGACATGCATGATATGATATGTACTCAACATCCAACATTTTCAACAATTTATTTGCCTCTTCGCAGCTACCGGGCAATACATTATCACTCGGAAGAACCTTATCTTTGAATAACTTGTAGTTAGTGGACAATGTTAAATGTACAATGCCAATAATTATTAACGTTCATAAAATTGACCATTTTTAATGTTGATTGTGTGACAAGATTTCTCAAAATATAAGGGACTTGATGGTCAATTACCTCAAAATTTCCGATAAACATGCATTCAACAAGCCAAACTTTGCTTTCAAGTTGTATAGTAACATCGTTGTCCCTAACTGGGTAGACTTTGACTAACCTCCAGGTCCAAAGAGAGGGGTAGTGGAAGAAAATTTAAGGCTTTCAAAAAAGGTATCTGTGATATGAGCATCATCCCCTAGCTGATCATAGTTCTGGAATGCATCTAACAACATTTTCTCCATGGAAATCGTATCCCTTAAGTAATCATCCATACCAACCTCTATTTGATTGCCTCCATTGCTAACTTGTGAATAACTATTATTGATGTAGTCATTCCTAATTGGTGAATCTGGACTTAGTGGGAATTGAATAAGTGGTTGATTCAACCATTCTTGGTATCTTTCCTCTCTGATTTTTTCTCTTAATTCAGATTTCTCTCGATTTGAAATTGACGTGGGGTGCAATGAAAGATGGTAGGTAGGTTGCTCATCATCACTATAATCCTAATAATTTCAAAAAATATATTTGAACATGATTAGTACAAAATTGATGATATCAACTAGTAAGCACATCAATGCATGATTAATTGGTTTGATGTTGAAATAATTACATTATACCAAACAATTATTACCATCATTGTCCTAGGATTGTGGCTAGAAGATGACATGTTACAATTGGCAAGGTGAAGCGGTTTTCCATTTTCATCTACCAACTGCGCCTTGCAATATGCTGCTTCTTATAAGAGCTTCTGACGTTTTGGAACTGTTTGAATATTTTGTGTATCTAAACTCGATTTTGAATCTGCATGAACCTGCAAATTTGTATACATTAATTTTATTTAGGTGATTAACATGGATAAAATAAATAAATTCAATTGGATAAAGAAAATATAAATAAAATATGTAGTAATTACTAGCTTTGATTAAATACTAACATTAACTTATCGAATTAGGTGGATTGTAATCATGTGTAGGTTGCTGTGTCTCAAATTACTTGTGGGATCCGTTTCTTTTCCACATGATAGCCTCATATTCTCATACTCATAGATGCACATACTCTTTTATATATTGCACACTTCTCTACTCTACCTCTCTCACGCTCCCCATGAGAGCTCATCACCTTTCTCTCTACCCCTTAATTTCCTTCAAATTTTTCTTCTTTCATGGATTTTGTGTCAGATTTTCCCATTGTGGTTAGATCAAAAGCTTATGGTTAGACCCCATCATTTTTTGAAAGGTACTATACCAATATTTTGGACATACATTTTGGGAACCCAACCACTTCCATAATTAGGGGAGTTGTAGCTCAAGTAAAAACTCCTTCTCCATTGAAATTTTATTGGGGAATTTGACAATCTTTATCTTTGTGAGTATTTGGTTTAGCTAAAAGAATTATTGGGAAGGGTTAAATCCCTTTCTAGATTTTGTTTTCTTCCCACTCCTATCATAGCTTCTCATTGTCCATATCAAGGATCCAATTTTTCATCAGTTGTTATTAAAATATAATTATAATTATTCTAGGTATTTGATCACATTTACATTTATATGCCCATAAAGGCATCATTGACATAATTAATTACAATTACATATCTATGGTGGATTCAAGACTTAGGGTGTCACAAAGTTCATATGAGTGGTTATCAATTTTAACTTAGATATTGACACTATCATAATAATTAAATATATTCATACCATTCCCTGTATATGTGTGTGTGTGTGTGTGAGAGAGAGAGAGAGAGAGAGAGAGAGAGAGAGAGAGAGAGGGAGAGAGCGAGAGAGAGAGATATTTATATTGGGTGGTTGGAAGAAATGGTTATTATCCACCCAACCTAGGATCAATTCCTATAAGTCACATGTTGAGATCATATTGAGTATGTTGTTGCAATGGGCTGTCAAAGTATTTCTAATGTGACGCAGTCTAGTTTTTGCACCTTTCACAACACCTACAAAATATATATCACTTTTACATAGTGCACAACCTAGGCCATTGGAATTTGTCTATTGTATTAATTAATTCAATAACAAAATAATAAAGAACAAATAGGGAGTAATTTGAGTATACTCATGAGAACATAGAAGGGATTCAAATATATTTTTATTCATTCAAAATATTTTGTTACATATAAGAATACAAATTTGAGAGTTAAGTTATCACAGTTCTTGAAACCTCCACATTTTTACACAGTAATTACACACACATCAACCAAAAACCCTTGCTAACTCATACAACAGCAAGTTGAACTCTCTGAAAATCGTGCAACAACCAAAAAAAACAAAAATAGCCTAAGAACCAGGAACCCGAATGAACCAACAGAAAACCAATAATAAAAAGAAAAAAACCCCTTTTCTTTCGTGCTCATACAATTTATCCTCATGTAGTTGACCTCTTCTTATTCCAATGAAACAAATCGCTTCTCCTACCTTCGACTTCCTTTCCTTCCATAATTGAGTCAATTCGTTTCCTCTCAGTATGAGGACAAACCAAATTTGTAACCTTTGTCTCATTATCGTAGCACATCTAGTAGTGGTTGGCCAGTAGTAGCGCAACCAAATAACTATCAATTTTGTTTGTGTTAGCAACTCCACGTAGTAGGAGTGTTAACACACACTCCTAGGAGTGTCAAAAACTCGAGAACAGTTGTTCCTTTGATAAAATGTAATTATGGGAGCAACATCAACTACCCATTGTGTGTATCAACAACTAATATTATAGGTCTACCAACAACTTAAAACACATGTGAGTAAAAACACTTATTACAAACTCAATGGAAACTTGTTTTTCCTTGTCGACAAGGATTTCCCAAGGCCAATGATGCTCCTACATCATAGAGCCTTGGTGAGAAAATATGAGCTAATAGCTCATGTGGTATTTCCTTCAAAGATTAAAGTCCCTTGTAGATGTCCTAACTCTTGCTCAGTCACCCATGATGCATCTTTAGATCCTTTTTTCTTCCATTTAACCAAATACTCCAGATACTCCCTTTGGAGACACTTCTTTCCAACCTTGGTGGCCATCATTTCTTCCACTTCTTTGACAAGTTTGATTGGAAATTGTTCCTTCCACTCAACAGGCATACCTATCTCTTCATCATTTTATCCTTCAAAAAAATCATATAGATTAGCCACATTGAATGTCAAAGAGATATCCAAGTTTCTTGACAACTCTGAATTGTAAGAATTTTTAGAATTCGGGCCTATTTTCTTATATTTAAGCTTGTTATAAGTACTCTTGGAAAATATATATTTCCGTAGATGCGGTACCATTTTTCCTTCAGAGAAAACCCTTTTTCTTCTTTTCGAATATGCCTTCTCCTTATACATGTTATTACTCTGTTGCAATCACTTCTTCACTTGTTCGTGTATCAACTGCAAGTTGTCGTAAAAATCACTTGCATAAAATCTCTTCATTTCCTCCAAATTCGGTAATTATATCAAGTCTACAATAACTTTCAGTGACCACCCATAAACAATTTGAAATGGAATCTTACCAATGGATCTGTTCACTGAGTCATTGCATGCAAACTCTTCCTACACCAAGACCATATCCCATTGGTTGGGATTTTCACCACTCAAGCTTCTGACAGCAACAAAATTGAATTCAGGCCCCCCTAAGGAGAGCTGGTCTCTATTGTAGCTCTGTCATCATTTTCCCTCGAATTAACTCAGTTAATTCCACATAATCTTCCTCAAATCCTCTATAATTTTATTTATCAATTTCAGAGAAATTGATAAACAAATACATTAAGCACACCTTGGGTTATGATCCGTCAGCTTATATTAATAAATCGATTTCAATAAAACACTTTAATATGCCCTAGGTTCCAAGCCCACATACACAATCGACAGTTCAATTAAATACACACGCCATACCTTATATTATCCTCCGAGCTCTTTTGAGAGTGATCACCGTTTGATAGACAGCCTCCAGATCGTACGGTGTACGTCAATATCGCGCTGAGCCCATAGTCGACAGTTAACATGCGATGAGAGTGGGTTTTCAAAACTGCTTAAGGCCACGTGTCAGCCTGTGGCATAGATCGCGATCAAATGGGAAATACAGCTTATCCCATAAAGGAGGTGCGATCAAAACTGCTCCGGTTTTTGAACAATGATTGACTGTAGGTTGAACCAGGGTTAACGCCTTCCTTTCTAATCGCTTCGGTTCACTAACTCAGGTTCAAATCTTGGACCAGACTCTCAGTTCAAAACCAACCGAACTATTTCTTTGTAAGCGGAGTTTTCACTACCTTAGAACAGAGTTCGATGACCACAATCATACACAGACCTCTTCTACGAGTGGGGATTTTCAACAAAGCCTTCGGCAGATACCTTTACGAAACTCACAATTTAAGTCTGTTACAAGGTGGAATACATTCAGTTATGGTCTATTACAAGGATTTATTTCAACAGAGCTCATTCCGAAAGTTCAAGGGAAATCTACGACCAACAATAGACAGAGAGACATGCGGAGACTACACGACAATTCTATTCAATATTTATACACAGAATGGTGTTTCAACCACCTCGCAATTAAAAAAATTCCCTCACAAAATCAATTCAAAGACAAATTGATAATCAACAAGCACTGAAATTTATTCAACAGGAAGCAGTTGCTTAACACTCAGATTTTACTGCAGAAATCTCCTCCCCTCAATACATCCGGGGGATACAATTTATATGTATTATTATGTGTCTCTTCGATTACTCTGTAAGGACCGTTTCTATTCTAACAAAACCTAATTACATTATTCGAATAACTGAACAGGACAGATGGATTGAACCAAAACTATTCGACTTCTATTGACTCTAATTGATCTAAATGCAATAGACAGCTAAGGTATTAGCACCTTGCTGTTACAATTCGAATGATTCTGATCCCTCCTAGCCACAAAATGTGGACAAAACTTCCTACATTGCTGGCTAGTGTCTAATGCCCTTGCATCAGAATCCCGAGGGAAATTTTATTCATGGACTCCTGTCCATGAGCTCCTCCACTGATCTGCCTATCTTCTGCAAAATTCCTTCAGTCATCCAAGTGGCATCTTCCTCTAGCTGGTCCTTCCATTTGATTAAGTACTAAAAATACTCTTGTCCTCTAGTCTTCCTGAACACTCTTTTGTCCAATATCTTCTCTAGCTGCAGTGGTTGTGCTGGAGGTAGCTACTTTTCCCACTCAATTTGTTCCTTGTCTGCTGGTCCCTCTTCTGTACCATCATCTTCATACTTGTACAAATCTGCAACATTAAAAATGGGAGATATTCCAACATCAGGAGGCAATTCAATCCCATAAGCATTAGTAGAAAAATTTCTAAATATCTTGCATGGCCCAATCTTTTTGAACTTCAGTTTGTTATATTGCTTCTTTGGGAATCTCTCCTTTCTCAAGTGCGCCAAAACTAGATCTCCTACTTCAAAATGGACTTCTTTTCTGCTCAAATATGCTCTGCCTTTGTATTTTATGTTGCTGCCTTGTAGCTATTGTTTCACTTGTTCATGTATGGCTTGGATTTCTGAAGCAAATTCCTCACCATCAACACTCCTCAGTTATGCCTTTCCTAGATTCCTTAACTCTGATATTCCTCTGGGGTGCATTACATAAACAATATGGAATGGACTCTGCCCTATGCTTCTGTTTGGTGAGTCATTATATGCATATTCTGCCTGAGGCAAAATATGGTCCCACTGCATGGGATGCTCTCCTGCAAGACTTCTCAACAAATTTCCTAAACTTCTATTCACTACCTCAGTCTTTCCATCAGTCTGAGGATGATAAGTTGAGCTGAAACTTAGTTTGGTACTAAGCTTCTTCCACAATGTCCTCCAAAAATGGCCCACAAATCTGGTGTCTCTGTCTGAAACAATACTCTTGGGAAACTCATGCAACCTAACAACTTCTTTGAAAAAAAAGTTAGCAACATGGATGGCATCACTAGTTTTATAACATGGAATAAAATGTGCCATTTTGGAAAATTTGTCCACTACAAAAAAGACTGCATTATTCCCTCTCTGAGTCTTGGGCAATCCTAGAACAAAATCCATACTCACCATGTCCCAAGGCCTTTCTGGAATAGGCAAGGGAGTGTACAATCCTGCATTATAGCTCCTTCCTTTGGCATATTGACAGATTTTGCAATTCTTCACAAAATTGTCCACTTCTACTCTCATCTTGGGCCAATAATAGAAGTGACTCAGCTGCTCATAAGTTTTATCAGTACCAAAGTGTCCAGCAAGTCCACCACTATGCTTCTCCTTGATCAAATTTTCTCTCATGGAACATTTTGGTACACACAGTTGGTTTCTTCTGAATAGTAAGTCCTCCCATTTGGCATGCTTATGATTTAACTTGGGTTGCTGTACAATGTACTGCAAAGCATGATTGTCAGAGTATAATACAAATTCTTTGGACATTAAGTAATGCCTCCATTTTTTCAATTCCTGAACAACTGCATAGAATTCCTTCTCATAAGAGGAATACTTCCTTCTGGTTTCATTCAGATTTTCACTGAAATAAGCTACAGGCCTATCATCCTGACTCAGCACAGCTCCAATGGCTTCAACACTGGCATCACACTTCACTTGAAATGGTTTAGCAAAATCAGGTAGAATCATAACAGGCTTTTCAGTTATCTTTTGCTTCAGAAGTTTAAAGTTTCTTTCTGCTTCAGCAGTCCATTTAAATGGTTGTTTGCTCTTTTTTATTGTCTCAATGATGGGTGCATTAATCTTACTGAAGTTTCTTATAAATTTCCTATAAAAACTGGCAAGTCCATGGAAACTTCTTACCTCAAAAACATTTCTGGGTGAAGGCCACTCCACAATTGCCTTAACCTTTTTTGGGTCCATCTTCAATCCTTCTGCAGAGACAACAAAGCCAAAATACACCAACTCTTCCTTCATGAATGAGCATTTATTTAAGTTTATCAGTAGTTTCTCTTGGTGCAGCTTCTTCAAGACACAATTAAGATGCCTTAGATGTTCTTCTTTGGTTTTGTTGAAAACTAATATATCATCCAGATACACTATCACAAATTTACCAATGAATTCTTTCAACACTTCATTCATAAGTCTCATGAAAGTGCTAGGTGCATTTGACAACCCAAAAGGCATGACCATCCATTCATACAATCCTTCATTTGTTTTAAAGGTAGTTTTCCACTCATCACCCTCTTTTATTCTAATCTGATGATATCCACTTTTTAAATCTATCTTTGAAAAATATTTAGCACCACTCAAACAATCCATTAAATCCTCAACTCTGGGCAAGGGGAATCTGTACCTAATTTTTATCTTATTGATTGCTCTGGAATCAGTACACATCCTCCAGCCTCCATCTTTCTCTGGGCTCAATACTACTGGTACTGCACATAGATTCAATCTTTCTCTGATCAGTCCCTTGTCCACCAACTCCTGTACTTGTTTCCTGATTTCCTCATTTTCTGTGGGAGTCATTCTGTAGGCTGCCTTATTTGGCAGATTTGAACCAGGGATAAAATCTATCTGATGGCTGATCTTTCTCACAGGTGGTAGCTCATCAGGTAAATCATCCACAACAATGTCACAATAACTGCCTAACATCTCTTGGATTTCTATTGGAAAATCAGAAATCTTTGTAGAAGTAAGAACGACATCAGGCTTGCAAACTAAAGCAAAGCTTACCTCTTCTTCTTCAATCTACTGTAGATATTCCTTCCCACTCAGCAACAAGGTATTTGGATTAGCCACTCTACTTGATGGTTCTGCTTCTTCCATGGGTATCAATGTATGATGTACCCCATCTTTGAAGAACTTGTAAGTGTTCTTCTCGCCATCATGCACTGCTGCTCTGTCAAACTGCCAAGGTCTACCCAGTAGTATGTGACACACATCCATGGGCATCACATCAAATAGGACTTTGTCTTTGTAGTTGCCCATTTGCAGCTCTATCTCACACTGTTCTTTTACAATCAGCTGGTGCCCTTTATGCAGCCATGACACCCTGTAGGGAGTTGGATGCTCCCTTGTCTTCAGCTTCAACTTCTCTATCACCTCAGTGGAAACCAGATTGTCTGTGTTGCCACTATCAATGACTAGTTGGCAGCATTTCCCCTGGACTTTGCATATGCTCCTAAACAAAGTCTTCCTTTGTGCAGGCTCAATGATCTCTTTGGTTTGTTTCAACAAGACCTTATTAACCACCAAGGAATCTCCCCTCTCTGGAATAATTTATTCTTCAATTTTTGCCTCTTCTCCAGCTTGGGGAACAACATCATTCCTTGGACCAACACCCACATTCTCTAGGCACTATTAGTGCTTATGTCCCACTTGATGGCATCTATAGCACCTAAATTCTCTACCTCTGCCTCTGCCTCCTCTTCCTCTGTAAGAACCCCTTCTGCCTCTTGCATCACCCTCTGTAGATGCATTCTGAGGTGAGCTACTGTTAGCTCCATCTCTAGGTGTAGTAGGCTTTCCTCTACCACCCTGACTTCCCTTTCCACGGAAAGTACCTCTCCCTTTGGAAGACTGCTTCCTCAGGAGTTTCTCCTCTGCTTTCAAGGCCATTTGATAGGCCTCTTCAACTGTCTTAGGAGACAAAAGACCAATTTCATCTTGGATCTCCAACTTGAGACCATTCACATATCTGGCAGTCTTCTCTGGTGTGTCTTGAAATTTCCCAGCTCTTATGCTTACTCTATAGAATTATTCTGTGTATTCCTTTACTGTCAGCAACCTCTGTCTCAGGTTTTGAATTTTCCTAAACAATGTTAGCTGATAATCACTAGGCAAGAATTTACCTTTTAACTTAGCCATCATTCTAGTCCAGCTTTTGATAGGCTTCTTGCCAGTTGTCCTTCTTTCTGCCTGCACTCCATCCCAGCAAAGTGCAGCATGTCCCTTTAGCTTTGTTACTACAAACTTGACCTTATTATCTTTGCTCATTTATTCATAGTCAAAGAACTTGTTCATTTCATTAATCCAGTCCACCATCTCCTCTGGATTCAGTCCTCCTGCAAAACTTGACACTTCAATATTGGGCTTAAATGTAGACCCTAGAACAGTTTTTAGCAGCCTCATGTCAGGAGGAATTTCAGCAATTTCTCCAGCTTCTTCTATCTCAGGTTCACTGATGTCTTTAGGATCTCTGGGTTGTCTTTGCTCTATGGCATCCATTCTGGCTTCGAACCTCTGCAAGGTCTCCAAAACTTCTGCATTGGCAATGGGTCTGCCTCTCCTTCTGCCAAAACCTCTACCAAATCGGATTGCCATGTTAATTCTCTGCAAAAACAACTCAAAAATAGCTCTGATACCACAATTGACAGCAACAAAATTGAATTCGGCCCCCCCCAAGGAAAGCTGGTCTCTATTGTAGCTCTGTCATCATTTTCCCTCGAATTAACTCAGTTCATTCCACGTAGTCTTCCTCAACTCCTCTATAATTTTATTTATCAATTTCAAATAAATTGATAAATAAATACATTAAGCACACCTTGGGTTATGATCCGTCGTCTTATATTAATAAACCGATTTCAATAAAACACTTTAATATGCCCTAGGTTCCGGGCCCACATACACAATCGACGGTTCAATTAAATACACACGCCATACCTTAGATTATCCTCCGAGCTCTTTTGTGAGCGATCACCGTTCGATAGATAGCCTCTAGATCGGACGGTGTACGTCAATATCGTGCTGAGCCCATAGTCGATAGTTAACGCGCGATGAGAGTGGGTTTTCAAAACTGCTTAAGGCCACGTGTCAGCCTGTGGCATAGATCACGATCAAATGGGAAATACAACTTATCCCACAGAGGCGGTGCGATAAAAACTGCTCCAGTTTTTGAACAGTGATTGACTGTAGGTTGAACCAGGGTTAACACCTTCCTTTCTAATCACTCTGGTTCACTAACTCAGGTTCGAATCTTGGACCACACTCTCAGTTCACAACCAACCGAACTATTTCTTTGTAAGCGGAGTTTTCACTACCTCGGAACAGAGTTCGATGACCACAATCATACACAGACCTCTACTACGAGTGGGGATTTTCAACAAAGCCTTCGGCAAATACCTTTACGAAACTCACAATTTAAGTTTGTTGCAAGGTGGAATACATTCGGTTATGGTCTATTACAAGGATTTATTTCAACAGAGCTCGTTCCGACAATTCAAGGGAAATCTACGACCAACAATAGACAGAGAGACCTACGGAGATTACACGGCAATTCTATTCAACAGTTATACACATAATGGTGTTTCAACCACCTCACAATTAAACAAATTCCCTCACAAAATCAATTCAAAGACAAATTGATAATCAACAAGCACTGAAATTTATTCAATAGGAAGCAGTTGCTTAACACTCAGATTTTACTGCAGAAATCTCCTCCCCTCAATACATCCGGGGGATACAATTTATATGTATTATTATGTGTCTCTTCGGTTCCTCTGTAAGGACCGTTTCTAATCTAACAAAACCTAATTACATTATTCGAATAACTGAATAGGACAGATGGACTGAACCAAAACTATTTGACTTCTATTGACTCTAACTGATCTAAATGCAACACACAGCTAAGGTATTGACACCTTGCTACTATAATTCGAATGATTCTGATCCCTCCTAGCCACAACATGTGGAAAAAACTTCCTACATTGTTGGCTAGTGTCTAATGCCCCTACATCAGCTTCTCAGCAAATTCCCAAGACTTTGTTGATAGAAAAAAATGAGCTCATCAAAATTTAGGAAGACAACCTAGCTAGAGTCCCAAATCAAACTCTTATTCGTTTGTAATGATGGCTTTGACTAGTTCTATTGGGTCCAGTTACTCCCTCACCCTTCCTATTGACTTGTGATGTCTCTAATTAACTATCAACAAGAAGAGAAAATCAAACCTATCCTCTTGCTACATACTTTCAATAAATTAGTTCTTAAGCTGAATTGAGGGTTCAACCATGCCACACGTAAAGTTGCTAATGTGTAAGGAGACTCCTAAAATGCAAGGAATTAATTCTAAATGAAAATCTACACTAATATGAAAAAGAAAAATAATACTAATATAATCTATCGATTATAATTGGATATGGATCTGATTCAAATCAAGAGAAAAGTGATTAAAATAATGGGGATTTAACATGCATTGTATGATTAATATCAAATTGCTGAAAATTTTCTAACAATCGATATTTTAAGTGTCATGCATGCTTTGTTTTAGAGATCATAATAAAGATAAATCATCAAAAAATTAGAAATAGTTCATACAGTTTTATGAGAATTAAATCTATTTCACATGACAATTTTTTGAGTAAATAATTACTCAGATATTTGATTACGCACAAGAAAAAATTGTAAATATCTCGAAAAACATTAGATCAAACAACTAATATAGAATAAAATCATTTTCATATCAAACAAAAGTGAAAAATATGAAACATATTTTCCATTGAAATAAAATTTTCATTGACAAATAGAAGTATTTGAATATAAATTGATAAAACCTGATCTCTTTTCTCTATTTCTTATTGGATCTCCAACAGTTCTTTCAAAATCATGAGCTCTGCCAATGGATACAAGAGTTACAATAGTGCAAGCTCTACCTCAAAAACAATAAATATATCTTGAAAAAAAATCCTCAAACACTCAGATATGAATATTCCTCTTAATCTACAACAAAAATTATCCTTACAAAAGTGAAAAAAGGATTCGAATTTGCAGAGAAGAGAAACCCCCTCATCCTTCCCCAAACTCATATTTATAATTTACATAAAGAAAGCAAAAAAAGTGAAAGATGTTGCAAACAATTTGATTGATCAAATTTAAAGTCGCAAATTTTCTTTTTCTCCTTTGTTGGTGCAAGCTTATTGCTTTCATATCTCTTTGCCTCATTTATCCAAAAACAAATTCCAAAAACAAGAAAGAAACCAATTAAAATTACATAACAAAATTGAAAATACAAATTTGGGAAAATATTTTTTTTTTTTTAATTAAAAATAAAATTAAATGAATGAAATTGATTTCACTCATTGATCTTTGTTATGATTTATTTGGCTCAATAGAATATACTGGAATGGATTTGTAATAGTAAAGGCCCCAACCAACCAAATTCTTCCAAAATAAATTTAGAAAATGATTATTTGGTACAAATTCAGATCTTCAACTTCTACTAAATTTTTTTGGCTATTAAATGTTTAGATCTATCTTATTTTATGCTTCCAAATTATTCTGCATGATTTTAGCTTTCCAACTATCATGATCCTCATTTAACCAAATAAAACTTCATATAAAACTCTCCAAATTTTGAATTCCAAAACTCAATGCTTATTATAAAATACAAAATTTAAACAAAAATCTAAACAATTTATTATAAATCCCTACTTTATTAACTTTTATTAATTTTAATGAATTTTAAAATTCTCAAAAAAAAATACAAATTCAATAAAATCTAAAGTTTAAAAGTATTACAATCAATTCAGATTAAATAGTATATAAAATAATAAATAATAAAATTTATAAATAAATATCTATAAATATCAATATGCCTATCTTTCTGAAATTCAACGTGAGGTTTTGTGTCATTAATGGTTTATGAAAGTTTTAAAGTAATGGAGGTGACCTGGGAAGAGGCCCACGTGGGAGTGGGACCACCTCCCATATTTTAAAAGTCTTGTTTTTTAAAACAACAGACCAACCTATTATATAGATCTATTGTGTCCAGTGACTCTCCATCGCACTGGTTTTGTGGGAGATAACACTCATCCCTTTCCATTAGTTTCCGCTTCAAAAACTGCTTCCCTTCAAAACCGTGGACCGATACGATCACTTAACCATGGCAAATCTCTACGGTGTAAGCTCATAAAACCTCACAATAAAAACGCTTTCGGTGTAATTAATTTAATAACCAATAAAACTAGCAGTGGCTCCAAAAGGTGCAAAGAGAGGCCGACAGGATTTTAAAATAAAAAAAGTTGTACAAGAAAATAGCAATTGATACGTTAAATTTAAGTTAATTTTTTTGTATCTTTTTCTTAAGTTTATAATATGTAATTATATTAGAATTGTTTAACAAAAACATTCTCCAATGTCATTAGAACCGCATGGTGGAATATTAAATACTAATTTGATTACATTATATTTTAAAGTAATCTAACTAATAGATGAGATGATATTTTAATTTACAAAAATTGAATGTTTCAAGGATCCATTTATACATAGAGTGGTTCTAAACTTCTAATAGTTAAGAATGCATGCCTTGTTGTAAAAGGTTAAAAGTTGAAATTCAAAAAGGTAGAAAATAGACATCTAGGAATCAAATCATTAGGCAAAGACATCGAATTCATATTTAAGTATAGCTTCCTTCATAAATCATACATTGCAATAAAAAATAAGCTTTATCATAGCTATATAGCAACAACATGTGGGATTCAACTAATATAATTATCCCAACTTGCAAAAGACGAATTGAAATTTAGTTAGAGTGTAATGGTAAAAAACTCAACTTGGAGAAAGATTCGTGGAAATTCAATTACAATATAATAGAAAAATGTGAAGTAAATCTGGTTAAAATAAACATGTGAATTAAAGATTTATTCATTACTTTATAGTTTAAATATTACTTTATATATTAAATATTAATTAAATATGTGAACTTATTATTTTTTTTTACACAAGTCTTACTAGTGACATGTGAGTTCAAATTGGGCAACTTAGAAGTTTATGGTTACTTTCTATAAAGAAAAATAATCTTTTTGGAAAGATCTCTAATTCTATTAAAAAAAATAAGTTACTAGGGAAAATTCCTAAAAATTTAAGAAAATATGTGAACTTTCTATTTTTAAACTAACTTTCTATTATTTTTGGTTCACATAAATTATTTGTATTTCTCTATTTTAAGAAAATGGTAAACTTTCTTATTCCATTATGGTAAAATAATTTTAATCACACAAATATTTTTAAGCAAATTATTATATAAAAAAATTAGCATGCAAAGTGTACAACAACAAATCCTCAGGTCAAAGCCTTTCTCAACATTCTAACCCTGGAAAGATATAAAATGTTGATTCTCTATTTAAATTTGGAATTATTTTAAAAGCAATATTGGAGAGGGTTCATTTTTCTCAAATGCACTTACAATTTAGTAAGATTGTAGAAGAATTCTCCAGCAATGTTCAATTATTATTGTGAGAATTTTGCATAGTAAAAAATGCTATATAAAAATAATAGATTAAAATTCACTTTAAATACTATTGAAGTTGAAATATATTTTTTAGAAGTTTAAATAATAAATATATTGTATAGGAGTTCTAAATAAAAAAAGTTGTAAATAAATATAAATATATTATATTAATGTGTATAAAAAAAATCATTTTAATGATTAGTATATTCTATTAACACTGCATGTTAGGATAGCATAGAAATAACATTTTAGGAAACTTGAATGTAGTAGAAAAAATAAATTATTTTATATAAATATGATTCATATTTATATTTAAAATTTTAAATTCATTTATAAAATTATATTTGAATTTTAAAACTTGTAGAATATTATACTCTCTTCACTCTTAATAAATATATATAAAAAAATGTATAGATGCAAAATAAAATTAATGGGAAAAATATAAGAAGGCTCTTCACACAAAATTTCATAGATATTAAATCATTATGAGAAAGAGTAAAATTTCTCAATTTCATTATGATGAAAACATGACACCAAATCGGCGTATACTGAACGCTAATTAGCAGCGTGGAACGAAAGTCTGAAAACCTATTAGGGTTCGGCGTATACAGAATGCTAACTAGCAGTTTGGAACTAAACTCAACCGATCCTTTCGATACAAGATAAAACTCGGAAAACCTATTAGGGTTTCCAAATATAATGAGAAAAAAATAAGCATTTATTCTATTTTTGACTGCAGAGTAAATAGTAAATGTTGTTGCAGGTTCCGCCCACTGATTCAAACAGGTCCTCTCAGGCAAATTATTAAAGAAAATTCACAATCTGATATGCGATGGAGGTCTTAATTATTGAAATCTCAAACCCTATTTTCAGAGTTCAATGTGCAAGAGGTACCATCCATGTAGTCAACGTTTTCCTGCAGGCTCGAATCGCTCACAGTGGTCTATGGATCGGCGTTCTCCAACGTCCACAGCAAATGATTGAACAACACCACTTCACATGCCACCGAGAAGCCATCCTGCTTCATATTTAAAATATCCTTGAATCTCTCAACACTCTGGCTTCTTATACCGCGTTTGAGCCTCAACATTTTGGATTCAGACTCGGCTTTGCCAAAACCTGTCACGTTATCACAGTTCTCGATGACATGTACAACCTATTCGGAACATTTAAGGAGCTTCAACTCTTCACAGAGGCAATTAAGAGGTGATGATGATCAGTCAAGAAAATTTTAGAAGAATATTTGCGAGCTTATCTTCTAATGGACTTTGTGTGTAATGAGCAGATGGGATCCGTCGAATATATGAAAGGAGTGTACATGATGGTTTACGACACCTCGAAATAGAAATTACTATTTACTATTAAATAGAAATTACTATTTAGCGAATTCGTTTCTAAATTTCAGCAAAATTTATTTAGTAATTTATGATTTTATGATTTTATGATTTTTTTATGATTTTAATTTTATGATTTTATGATTTTTTTGCACACGTCTTACTAGTGACATGTGTCATTATCAAAATGAATTGGTTGACGAAAAAGCAATTGTATTAATTCAAAACAGATCGGCCTAATAAAATAATATTATTTATAAATATATAAAATAAATTTTAATTAATTTAATTAATTTAAGTAATTAAATTAATTAATTAAATAGTAATATTTACAAATCAATTAATTTAGTTAATTAAAATTAATTAAACACATTAGTTAAATAATTATATTAATATATAAATTAGTTAAATAATTTATAATGTAAAATATGCCACTCATAATCTCCCGCTCATAATCTTCATCCGTCAATTGTTCACATATGCCACTAACCTTGGCATTTTCCTTCTTCTTCCCTCTGCTATGGTCTTCATCAGATCTTCAGAAATGACTATCAACAGTCATCTTCTCTTCCTTTGTGAACTTTATCTATTCACGTGTGGATTTCATTCAATCCCATTTTCAACAATCCTTCACACTTACCATTCATCAATGCAAGCTTTCCTCCTGTGCTTGGCTTCTCTTGGTTCTCTGTCTTGGAACCAATCTCTAGACAATTCTCTTGCTTCACTTTGCTGCAAACAACACTTTATTAATGCATGTGTTACAATTACCAATTATTTTGGGTGTCGGGCCCTGCCGATCGTGCACCCAATTATATTCATACTTTTTACTTAGCTTACGACTCTTTTACTTCAGAATTACACCGATTCTTCATCTTGGATAAAAAATACTCAATCTTAACTCAAACTATCCAAACTTTAATTTGACTCTAACATCTGTTTTGAGTTCAAGGATTGCCCAATAATTATGATAGTGGATATTTTAATTTAATTCAATTTACAATTCTCCAACAACATACACCCTTAATACATTTTTAAGATGTAAAATCTTCACTCTCTTTCATACTTCATTCTTATGAAGAATCATCAGTTTTCCCTTATCATTTCACATGATACTGAAGTCTTTAGTCGAAATGCAATTCAGGTTTTCCGAGATTTATTTTAAGGTGAAAATAAATAAACCATTCAATTTTCAATGTTCAAAAACACCTTCCCGAATTATCATACCTCATGCTCCTGTTAAGGTTATTAATAAACCTTTCTCTTTGCAATCTCAATTCTCTGGTTTCCACCCTTTTGTGCCATATTTTTCACTGTAAATACTCGCATGCCCATAAGCTCGTCATTTTAATGCAAACATTTCCCTGCACCATATAACATCAATTCACATCTCTTCACCTGTGTACAGAGAACATGATTTTAACTTCTTCAATGAATAATGTACAACTCATACATGACCTTCATTCTAAATAACACCTCTTAGATGCTGCCACATGATGGTAAAACAAAGATTATTCAACATCAAGTAATTGTGTTTTCAACCTTAACACAAATCAAAAGAATTCTCCCATTCCAACTACAAGATTTGGTCCAAAATGACTTAACCAAAACTATGAAGAATTCACATTATGCATAATAAACCCTCTCACATAAAAATGCATGTTTATCTTTATATCACCCAGGATTAGCACATTTTCCATTCATTTCCCATTCATTTATACCTCCATATTTGCAACATTTCCACTCTTTCATAACATTTATAAAAGATCATCTTCTCGAGTATGGCAAGGAAATTTAATCATCTAGATTTTAAAATACCTCTACTCAATGAATATTGATTCATTCAATGAGTGCTTACCTTGAATCTTCTTGTGGTTGAAATGATCCAACCCTTCTCTTGCGTATTCTTTTAGGAATACATTCAAGCCTCTATAGACTTACTTTGACTGCGCAAGATCCATTTTCTCCCCAGCAAATAAAATTATTCTCAGCAAATTTCTAACATAAATATTTTCTTAGCAAATAATGTTAGAAACCTTCAAAGTACGCACAATATCCCTCTTAACTTAAGCCAAGTTCCCTCATCTCAATCTCTCGAGTTTTTCTTCAATTTTGAAAAAAAAAATCTTCTAAAAAAACACAATCAAAGTTGACCTTAACATAATGTACTAGAATCCTTTTACTTCATGATATACGGACCTTGACTTCAACTTTGACACTAGTACATTAATTATCCCACTTATTATACCATAAAATCCACTTCTTACAAAAAAAATCATTTTTTTTCTTTTATCCACGTGAACCTTATTTAAAATTTATAAGTCGAGAAAACATGTGATAAACAAAATATAGTGAATGCTCTACAATTTTGGCTTACACATACTTCCAAGGCTTCTAGCATCCATGCATGTGCAGGTACCCCAGGCAAAATATATTTTGTCTCCACATTGTCCTGTTATTTGCTTCACATCATCCATCATTGAGAAGCTATCTACAATATTGTTCCAACACCCAACCTTTGGAGCCTTTGAGGTTTATCGATCAGTGCACAAGTAGTTATAATTATGACTATAATTTTCTCCTCGAGAAAACCTTCACAGTATTGATATTCCATGCTTCCATGCTGCTCCACGCAATTGCTTCATGCCCAATGCAGGTTGCTTCCCACACGCTAACTAGTCTTGCTCCACAGAAATCTAACCTTTTCAAAATTCCAATGTCCAAAAATTGATGCAAAGAAAACCCATCTCATGAAGTCTCGCTGCTATTATATTCCATTTAAATGAATTAGTTCTTGAAAGCCTGCGATCTTATTCTCTACATGGAATTTTATCTACACAAATCTTCGCACTCTTCCACGTAGGGCTTTCAAATGTTCCAAGACAACGCAGTCGTTGCATGATGTCCTCTCATAGAATTCAACCATTCACGATGTCCTCTCTTTCACCATTTTGAAAAAAACACTTCTAGAATTACAAATATCATTTTAATTTTACAATTCCCAAACCTTACACTGCCATGCTTCGACTACGCAGCTCAAAATATGTTGCTCCAAACTCACTGAGCATAATACTGCAACTTCACTACAATGAAACATGTGGGTTCTTCCTCACATGGGATTTATGTCACAGCAATGTTCTTGTGGCTTCGATAATGATGATGTCGAGTTTTTCAATCGCCTTTTCTTTAGAATTCATAGAGCTCTCCCCATCTTCTACTTAGCAAATAAAACAAAAAGGGTTGCCATATCTTTGATTCATTTTGGAAAATTTTGCTTGCTAATTCCAACTCAATACTTTAGGACTTAGTGAACTCTTATGACATTATTACCCAAAGATAAAACTCTCAGTGGCGTATGTACACAATAGATCCCTGATTTTCAAATCTTCAGCAGAAATTGAATGGAGGATGCGCCAACCTTCAGAGCTCACCCATAAGTTCTATTCACATCTTCTCACACGATGGATTTTTCTCATAGTACATCTCCACACTCTTTCAATTCGGCTATTACAACACCATTCTTATACTTTACAGATAACTCAATGTATTCATACAACTTGGGAATTAATCACAATTTAATCAACACACACTTCTAATGCTCTTATACCAAATGATGCCAGGGTACTGGGTTAAACAAATCCTAGCATATAAAATTTAGAATGCTTCCTTCACGCATTAAACTCTCAATTCAATTCTTCATTAAACAATCAATTTGCAGCAGCTTGAAATATACATAATGGAAAGAGAGCTATACAAACAAAAATGCTAATATGTAATAAATATAATAAAATTTAAAAACTCCAACATCTAGCCGAATATTTCAATAATTGGTCTTTCGGCTTTCAACCCTTTACAAAAAGCTCTCAATCCATTTCTTACTTCTCCTCACTTCCTCTCTTCTCTCAGTTGTTTTTCATCCTCAAAAAAACCTCCTATTTATACTTAAATAATGAATTTATTTCACTCCATAAATTCCTCCACATAAATCTCAACTTAAAATCTAAATTAGATTTATCTTTTTTTGGACTCAACTAAGTCCCATTTATGGAATTCCTCATCCCTAGATTATCTACCTAATTCACTCCACTCATATCCTTAATTATTTAAGGAATATTTACAATAATCCTCACAATTAAAATTTCTCTCCTAATTTATTAAAAATGAGCAAATTAATTAATAAAATAATTAAAATATCTCACCCCCTTTAATTACACAACTGAATAATGAAAATTTAACTTGATGCTCCTGCATCACTCTCCAACTCAATGAATTTACAGCTTTGTTTAGCTTTCCAAACCTATGCTTCAAAACAAATATATAACTTTGTAACAATTCAACCATTTTGGAATGCCTTTGATTCAACTTATGTTGATTGTTGATATATTGTAATGTATTGTGATAAGTAAAAAATAAAAATTCCTTCGGCAAAACATAGTGTCTCCAATTCTTCAAAGCCTACACAATGGCATAAAATTCCATAATATACATAATACTTCTTCTTAGCACCATTCAACTTCTTACTGAATAATTTTATTGGTCTACCTTCTTGACTTAAAAATAGTCCAATGTTGTCCCACTTATGTCACAATAAACCTGGAATAATTTATCAAAGTTTTGAAGATCCAAAACTGGTCTCTCTATCACCCTCCTTTTTAGATTTGAAAATGCCTTCCCTGTTGTTTTTTTCCATTTAAAATTTCCTTTCTTCATGCACTTAGTAAGAGGTGCACAAATGTGGCTGAAATTTCTATTAAATTTATGGTAGAGGCTTTTTAGTCCATGAAAGCTCCTCACCTAAAAATTATACTGAGGTGTTGGCCATTCCAAGATAGCTTTCATCTTCTTAGAATCCATCTTCGAACCTTCCTTGCAAATAAAAAATTCCCAAGTACACTAACAGATCATACATTAATGCACATTTCATCAAGTTGATCAGCAACTTCTCTTCCTTCAACTATTGTAATGTTAGAAAGTGTAGCAAGAAAGGCTCAATTTGACTTTAGACTTAGTAAAATTGAGTAAATCAAAATTCCACATCAAGAGGACAACTTGGAGGTAGTCAACTAGTGCAACATGACTCTTGTCACTAAGCTAAATCAACAAATTCGAGTTAGTGGGCTTGGAGTTCAGTCATGCATGTGTTTATTGCAAAATTTTAGCAATCTAGGTCAGTTATTTTTAGTTGTACTTAGTTTATTGACCTCTAACAATTAATAGAGTCAGTTTAAGGTCATTTGAACGTTGAGACAACATTTTAACTCAGAGATCTATCAGTTAACCCAAAATAGCCCAGACATGCATGGAATTTTAATTTATTAGCTGAAGTGGAGAAGACAAAGGCTAGTGTAACATTACTTATATACTAGTTGAGTGTATATTTTTTGCATGCAGTCAAGAGATCAATTCCTTGGGAATTGTTAAAGGAAATATGGATTTCTATATTGTTTAGGAGATTGAACTAGGTCATAATTGCACAAGGAAATAGGAGGCCAGAGAAGGAAAAATTTGGATAAGTGTTTGCGAGAGGCCCTCATTCAGTAGAGAGAACAAATTTTCTTTTGTAGGTGGTGCTCAGAGTTGGAGCATGCAATTGTAATAGTTTATCTATTCAAATTATTAATGAAAATAGGCTTGTGGGGTTTTTCCCAGTTGGGTTCCCCTAGAAATCACTGTGTACTTGTGGTTTTTCTTGTTGCATGTCTATGCATGTCGTTCTAAATTGTGATTTCCATTCCTCAAATTAGTAGAGTAGAATTTTTGTCTCATGATTTCAGTTCGATTTCTTGAGAAATTGCAATTTTTATAAAAAAATTACATGGTATTAGAGCCCTGAAATTAGATTAGAACCAATATTTCGAATTTCCCCTTAGGAATTTTGAATTTGTAGCTTTAGTGCAAAATCATTTCTTCAGATTTGAGAGAATGTCTTTCAACAGATTGAAATTGGAGTACACTCAGGAGGGTATCTCGATTTTCATAGACTGTAAGGACTGAATGGAAGAAATGCTTGATGATAATGGTGTGTTAGAATATGTTAAAATTGACATTGTGAAACCCCAGTAGTCTGATGCACAAAAATTATCCCAATGGAAGAAGGATTTTGCAAAGGTTATGAGAATTCTTCTAGAAGGTGTGAGATACCATGTGGTATAAAATATCCATGGAAAAGAAACACCATTTGCTATGTGGAATACATTGACTGAGCTATTCCAAAATAATATTGACCATAGAAATTTGGCCCTTAAAGACAAATTTTGAAACATTAGGATACAAAAAATGATATTTTTATATAGGATTTACGATTGTGGAAAAAAATATCTCCCCTAGGTTCGATGGTAAAATTATAACAATAGAGAAAGAAGGAACCCAATGCTTTCCTTAAAGTAAATAGATGATGGAATGAATCCTACCTGGAATCTGCCACACACTTCATTCCTTCTTCAACTTGGATGCTCCAATTCTAGCTCTGATTGCCAAAATTAGAACCTGCACAGTTAGATAACACATGCCATGAAACTATGAGATCTATGCACTATCGTATAAGTAATTTATTAAATATATCAACATGTTATTTAAATATATGAAATAACAACATCACATATAGGAAAACAAAGATCTATTTTAATTAATATAAATGGAAGGAGATTAGAACCACAAATAGGTGTTGATCTTGTAGAAGAGCTCCTCCAAGTTGTCTTGTTTTTTCCTTGTCAAAATATGCACCTCCAATCACCCTAAATGCATGGAATGATACTTCTTCACCTCAGTAGCATAAGGGTAGAATCACTCTCCAAACTCCAACCCCTTGCATATGCAAGGTAGTAAGTATATAGAGTGGGTAAGTTTTTAGTTCTTATCCAGTTCCCAATATAAGGTTTTAGATCCACCTTCGATTGGAGGATGGAATCAAAGGATAAGGGATGGAAACTCCAAAGAAAGATGAGATAGGATCCAAAAGTTTAATCTGATGTAAATTCCATTGTAACAAATTCTGGAAGCTTCTAGAAGAGGAATCTTTTGAAAAATCTCTATTTTTCCCGAATTTATATAACCAACGCAATTGCAAAGATGAGAAACCTATAGGTGTTCAATGTTGGCCACAGTGGAGCACACTGTAGGTGAGCATTTTCCAGTGGAAGGCCAGAGAGCGTTTTTACTAAAACTGGCTCAAATGAGGTGGTTTCAAGCAGAAATTCTGGGAAATGAAGGAGGTTTACTTATGGATTTGTGCAATGTTGTTGATAAGGGGGAATAGGATGTTTATTTATCCAATTAAGAGGCCTAATGACTGGTTGTGACAAAATTTCATATAAAATATTGCCCCTAAAGTGAAAATTCAGAAATGATAATTGATGATCAAAGTGCTTTACCTTGTGATAAGTTGGGATCAAGAACAACTAGCGAGCTTCAGCTGTTACAATAAATTTTCATCACGAAAAACTTTTTTGTTGAGGGAGGCATACCCATACTTAGCACATAAGCTAACATAACATGTATAATGTTCAAAATACGTGTCCACAGATGCAACTAGTGGACCCATGACTAGATGGTTATTTTTATGATCATAGCTAGTATAACTCCTGAAATCACATCTTGGATGGATGAAACTAGATCCAGGGTCTTCTATCTCATTCACACGACCAACCAATGTACGATTATATTCATGTGAATCTGTAATATCTCAAAATTAGGACTGTTAGAAAGGCATGCCTGAGAAACGCATTTTTCAGGAATGGCTACTATAGCTCTTGAAATCAGCACTTGGATCCCTTAGATCTGAGTATCTAAGTCCTAAATCCAAGAGGATATCAGAAAGAAATTTGTCTAGGTGGGTTATACAGGTCTCCCACACCTAGTTTCCTTCAGAAAGTGCCCAATGAAGGACTGCAGCAATATATAAACACAATGATGAATAGGTAGCATTAAATAAACTCATATGATGTGTTAAAACACATATCCTTCAATCAGAACTACAACATAAACTTATATTCTGATTCATGATCCAAAAGATGGGGAAAAATAGTTATTTCAGCCCTAAAAACGTCATTTTCTGATATTTGCGTAAAATTAGGGGGAAATGATGGTGGGATCCTTTAGCTTAGGTCATGTGGGACTCACATACCAAATTTTAGAAAAAAAAAATGACTCTAGCTAAGTTAAATAGGTCTCCCGGTCCCGATATAACTAAAAAACGCCTAATCCCCAAGACTTAACAGAAAGTGACTAAAGCATATACAACATGATTTTCTGAAGGGTTTAGGTAAAATATGGCATGAATATCAGATCTAAGTTTATTACATCAGATTATGGAAGGAAATAGAGAAAAAACATCTTTTACATGAAGAGAATACATGAAGAAATCCTAAAGAATGAGGTACTGCAACCATAGGAAATGACTGAACCGTCCGGACAACGTTTTATTATGGAAAAATAGTAGCTTTAGGTTACAAGTCAGATATAGGACAGATATGTGTACAAAATATTAGATCTATATCAGATATGTACACTAGATTGTCTCTATTTTACATCTCCCTTGGGGTTTTCAGCAAAACATGAAGCACAAAGAGTAGATCTGAGATCTACTGGAGTAGATTTGCAGAATGGTTCAGAAATTATGAAGTATATAAAAAAATGAATGAATCATATCTAAAACATACATGGATTGGTTGGCCAATCCATGGATCACCACAGTGCAAGGAAGACTCCTTTACACCAGAGATCTCTCCTCCAAAAATTTGCCAAACACCCTGCAACTCTTCACTTGAAAAATAATGCAGATCTGGGGCAGAAACTACGTTGTTAGCTTTAGTACTGAGTAGGCCGGATGCCTTAATCTGAAAATTCAGCTCCAATGCTCCAATACACTCTTCTAGGAGGTTAAAAGACACACTCACTGAGAAGAGGCACTAGATTTGCCTAGATCTGAATAGATCTAGCCTCCACTACTGCAGCTTACAAAGACAAACAAATCCTAAATAGGATATGATTGCAGTTGGAAGAAGAAGCTTGGCCAAATGCCTGATAGTGGACCAAGAAATGAAAGACTCTTCTAAGAGGCCCCTCAAGGAAAGAGGTGGGATTCCCGACCAGAAACACCCAAATGCTAAACAACACTATTCTAAGCTAAATAGCCAGAGAATGAGAAGTGTCTAAACAGACAAATCCTTCCAAGATAATATGTTCAAAAACCTCTCTCATGCTGCTCTCCTCTTTCATTTATAGGATTAAGGCCTTGCAAAACCCTAAACCATCTTAAAAGTTTAGCTCCTTACACATTTGGAGCCTCCAACTAGATCTGTGTTGTTTATCTTAGTACATTGCATCTGGACAACACTGTAGATTTGGTCCTGTTGACCTAGTAAATTGTCACAATCCCCTTTCACACATGAAGGAGTTTCATTAAAGCAACCCAGATTTAGCCTTGTTCATATGGGCATTGATTTATTTTACTGTTTTAGGAGTTTAATCTGTCCTCCTTACAATTTTATTCTTGAACAAGAAAATGAAAACAAAAAGGAATATTCCTATTAGCTTAGGCTAATTTAGGAATATTACAGTCCTCCCCTCCAAAATGTTGTTTGTCCTCAAGCAATTGATAAGGTGAGTGCTACAACTCATCTCCTCCTCCATTGGTGTCACAAGCAAAGGATAAGCTTCTCTCATAAGCTAAGTGATCACCAAACCATCCATTCATGATTTGTCCCAACAATGTCCCCATGAGATGCAACCAGCTCCTCCAATAAGGAAACAATGAATCACATGAAACAACCATGGTTTTCCCAATGCCCTCCCTGAAATACAAAACATGAAGTACAGAGAGTGTAGTCATCCCATATGGCACATGCATGCCTCCCCTCCTTCCTCCATTCATCCCCATGAAAAGTACAAGCACATCATCAATATAGGGGATTAAGACAATGTACAAGTAAACATAAATATGTGTACATGGAGGTGGATCATAGTCCCACATGTGGAACCAGTGTAGAGCATCCCCTGCCTGCATCAAACCAAGATGTGGTAAGTTGTTTTCCCACCACTTACTTGCTGCCCAAGTCATTTCACTATTGTAGAAAATGTGATATATATTTGTTGCCTTTGGGAAGCACCCATCATGAAAATAAATCTCCCTTCGCACATCAAGGGAGTGGCCAAATTACTCTTAGTGGCCCAAAAATTTCCATGACATTTACATGATACATTGCTTCTTTTAGGAGTCATGGCCTGCATACAAATGGTAAAATAACATGTACAAACAGAAAAATAAACTTGATTTACATGAACAGATTCTTTACCATCAAAATTATTCATACACATGGAGTTGTGCATGGACATTTCTCCTCTTTCAAAAGAAAGAAGAGATGACGGAAATGAATTTTGCATAGAGTCCTTTGGCTGCCCCAACTCCACATAGCTCATTTCTTTGACTTGATCCTTGTCAAAGACTCCTCCAACAATTTTTCTGCAATTTCGAAATTCCTCCCAAAATGGAAGTACTTCTTGATCATCAAAGGCTAAGGAGTAGCCCCTTTGCACAATGATAGTGCCATCTCCTACTCCTGCAACATCATCCAACATGTGAGAGAAAATATGCCCTTGCTCTCTCAAGTACAACCCCAGCAACACAAGTGTTTGTTGCCTCCTCATGCTCTCATCATACAAGTCATGTGATGAAGGCATAATGAATGATATGAATGTCACATCAACACCATGCATCCATACTCTTTGATGCTCAATGATGCAAGCATCCTACCACATCTCGTCCATCTTGGTACTCCTCCCATGAGGGCTACCATCATCCCAAATCATATTTCTACACTTCATGGGATTTTGAAATGCAATCTTCTCAAGGATCAATTTGATCCCATAAGGATCCAAATAGGTGGTAGGCAAAAACCTCCCATCATGATGTGTAGGGCTTAAGGAATGTCCAACACAAGCATGAGATATGTTATCCATCCTAAGATGTCCTCCATCATCTATCTACTCCTCCTTGAATCCATAAATATCCAAGTGTTAGAAGGGAGGAACCTCCTAAAACCGTTGAAGAACTTTCAACTCCATGAAATGTTGGAGTGCACCTTCCATGGGATCTCTTGATGAGACCTCCTCCTCATGCATGGTCTTCCAAAACGAGTGGGGTCTTAGATCTGCTGCAAGTAGAAGTCTCTCTTTGAGCTGTGGCATGCTCATTGAGAGAGTGTCATCTAGAGAGGAGAAAATGTTTCTCATCTCAAGATGTCTACCCCGTGTCTCCATTGCTTCCTGGATGAAGTTGACATCTGATTTCTCCCATGAGGAATGGGTCCTCTTTTCTTTACTGCTTCTCTTGGATAGTGTAGTGCAACTATGTTGCTCTAAATTAGCAGTAAGTGATGATTCTGGGTCATGCAATAGCAGGTTTCCACAATCCTAAAAAAGGTTTGCTACAATAATAGAAGGTGGAAACTCAATCGTACCTTGATAGGCTTTGGGAACATCTTGTATGGCTGCAAGAGTTCCTTATTCTACAATGTTGACTCCCTCAACTGTAGGTGTTGAAGGTTGTTCCTCCAAGGCTGTCATAGTACTGGTACAAATCTCTTCAAGAGATAGTGAGGACTTCTCTTCCTCAAATATCTTGATCACCCTTTGAGTGAAATCTGCAAAAGAGAATACTTTTTCATGTCTCACATGGTTGAACCACCAATTGCTTGCTTCTTCAAGGGAAGCGCTACAATCTCCATTTATTCTCTCTCTACCACTGGATGTAGTAGGAAAAATGCACTGGGTCTTCTTGCCCAAGCTTTGGCTGCAGATGTCCCATCAAAAGTGGACAATAGAAATCTATTGCCCTTGATCTCTCCCTTGCTGCAGGGTCTCCTCACTTCCTTCAGTTAAATGACCTGTGGGAAGGCTAGAGTCTCCTTGAAGGCTCTAGGTTGAGACTTTTACTCAACAAGTTACTCACTCAAGATCTAATAATCCCAGTGTCCTCCATGCTTCTTGTCTTTTGCTTTGTGAGAGTAGGAAGTGCATGGTCCTTCCTCTTCTCCTTCTTCTATCTCCTTGACCTCCTTGGAGAGGTCCTTTCTGGATCTGAAAACTAATGAGAGTAGGCTCATTATTTTCATCATATTTATTTCTATCTTGAGACTCACAGGCTGAGCCAAGAAAGATGCTTTGATACCACTATAATATCCCAAAATCAGGACTGCTAGCAAGGCATGCCTGAAAAACACATTTTTCGTGAATGGCTGCTATAGCTCTTGAAATCAGCACTTGGATCCATTATATATGAGTATCTAAGTCCTAAATCCAATAGGATATCAGAAATAAATATTGCTAAGTGGGTTATACAGGTCTCCCACACTTAGTTGCCTTGAGAAAGCGCCCAATGAAGGACTGCAGCAATATATAAACACAATAAGGAATATGCAGCATTAAATAAGCTCATATGATGTGTTAAAACACATATCCTTAAATCATAACTACAACAGCAACTTATATTCTGATTCATGATCCAAAAGATGGGGAAAAACAACTATTTCAGCCCTAAAAATGTCATTTTCTGAGATTTACGTAAAATTAGGGGGAAATGATGGTGGGATCCTTTATATTAGGTCATGTGGGATTCACATACCATATTTCAGAAAAAACAAATGACTCTAGCTAAGTTAAACAGGTCTCCCGGTCTCGATATAGCTCAAAAAGGCCCAATCCCCAAGACTTAACTCAACAAAAAGTGACTGAAGCATATACAACGTGATTTTCTGAAGGGTTTAGGTAAAATATGGCATTAATATCAGATATAAGTTTATTACATCAGATTATGGAAGGAAATATAGAAAAATTCTCTTTTACATGAAGAGAATACATGAAGAAATCCTCAAGAATGAGGTACTGCAACCATAGGAAATGACTGAACTAGCTAGACAACGTTTTATTATGGAAAAAAAGTAGTTGTAGGTTACAATTTATATATAGGATAGATCTGTGTACAAAATATTAGATCTATATCATATCTGTACACTAGACTGTCTCTATTGTACATCCCCCTTGGGGTTTTCAGCAAAACATGAAGCACAGAGAGTAGATCTAAGATCTACTGCAGCAGATCTACATAATTATTTAGAAATTATGAAGTATATATAGTAATTAATGAATCAGATCTGAAACATACATGGATTGGTTGGGCAATCCATGGATCACCACAGTGCAAGGAAGACTCCTTTACACTAGAGATCTCTCCTCCAAACAGTTGCCAAACACCCTGCAAATCTTCACTTGAAAAATAACGCAGATCTGGGGTAGAAACCATGCTGTTAGCTTTAGTACTGAGTAGGCCTGATGCCTTGTTCTGAAAATGCAGCTCTAATGCTCCAATACACTCTTCTAGGAGGTTAAAAGACACACTCACTGAGAAGAGGCACTAGATTTGCCTAGATCTGAATAGATCTAGCCTCCACTGCTGCAGCTTACAAAGATAAACAAATCCTAAACATGATCTGATTGCAGTTGGAAGAAGAATCTTGGCCAAATGCCTGATAGTGGACCAAAAAATGCAAGACTCTTCCAAGAGGCCCCTCAAGGAAAGAGGTGGGATTCCCGACCAGGAACACCCAAGTGCTAAACAACACTATTCTCAGCTAAACAGCCAAAGAATGAGAAGTGTCTAAACAGACAAATCCTTCCAAGATAATATGTTCAAAAAACTCTCTCATGCTACTCTCCTCTTTCATTTATAGGATGAAGGCCTTGCAAAACCCCAAACCATCTCAAAGGTTTAGCTCCTTTCACATTTGGAACCTCCAACTAGATCTGCACTATTTATCTTGGTACATTGCATCTAGACGACGCTGTAGATTTGGTCCTGTTAACCCAATCAATTTTCAAAATCCCCTTTCACACATGAAGGAGTTTCATTAAAGCAGCCCAGATTTAGCCTTGTTCATATGGGCATTGATTTATTTTACTATTTTAGGAGTTTAATTTGTCCTCCTTTACAATTTTATTCTTGAACAAGAAAATGAAAAAAAAAGGAATATTCCTATTAGCTTAGGCTAATTTAGGAATATTACAGAATCAATGAGTTGAGGGTGAACATGGTATACACCATCTGATTTCCGGTCGATGATGTTAGTCGTTAACAAACGTGAGAGAAACCATCGATGATGTTAATGGCTTTCAAGGTACTACAATACAATCCATATGGCGTGAGTAAATGAGTTGATGTTGAGCACCACACTGAGTCTTTAGGTTGAAGTAAATTGATGTAAATTGATGTAAACCTATCCTTGAGAGCGAGGAAACTTTCCATTGATGTATGCAAGTACCAAGGTACCAAAATGGTTTTTCTAAGTCAACTTCTTGGATGATGTGCCAATGTCGACGAAGTACAGAGAGACTTGATATCCAAGTCAACCTAGTAACAAGTATCATGAGTGAAACCAGGGAATGATAATCTGGTGGATCAGAAAAGGAAAACATGGAATAGAGAGGAAGGGACGACTTGTTGAATGGAGTTCGAAACATTGACCCAAAACCGAAATGGAGGCTCTGGAAAGGTAGAAAAAAATACTCAAGAGAACCTCTTAGCCATGTGCGACTAAGGTGTTCCGTTTTTGTAAATAGTTTATCTCAATCTGAAAAAAGTGTTAAACTTATACTGAGTATACATCTTTTCATTTACTTTAACGAGTTCGAAAAGACAAGTGCTTAACGATATTTTCAAATTTTGGGAGTCTGAAAAGAGTTGAAAGAGGAATCCTCCTAGAGGAACAAGTGGTATGAAAGGAGTAGAAATTGGTTTTGGTCATGATGGAACTACTCAAAACACGTATAGGTTAATAGTTTGGCTAGTAAGACCACTCATCGCAATGGTTCCTCAAGAAAGGGTAAAAAACCAAGTGAAAGTGCATGATCGTCCAAGCATATGGTGATGATGGAATGAGAACACCAAGGCTCATCTGGTAGAAATAGGATGATGAAAATGTCAATCATGAGAATATGATGACAATGGTTTCATTTTACAGAAGTTTGAAACATGGGAAACTAGGCTTAAAATTGGTTTCATTTTTACACAAGATTGAAACAAAGAAAAATATGCTTGAAATAAGTTTTCATGCCCCCATCATAATGATTCAATTCGAGTTACATGCCCCCAAATCTTCGTTTCATTCACTTAAGTAGACTACTCGTTGCTAACAGGTGGATGGTGTTATCACTCAGGTTTTCCTAGAAGTTGTGTAAGAGGAAAGTATACCCGAGGTAACCACAAACCAACCTTTTAGATGCAGAATCTAGCCAATCTGCATCTAGAGAGGGCTCTCTCTTTATAATTTATCTTTGTTCTTAGAAGGTTTTAGGCTAGTTATAGATTTCAAGAGTTTGTTTTGGGAAAATGGTGGATTCCATTACTCTGCTGTAACATTGAGATTTTCGGAATAAAAGCATTTTGGAGAAATTTATTCGTGGTTTACTGGATGACGATTTGAAGCACAGGACTTGTTGCAGGATTCATGTGTTGGACTACAGTGCAATAAGTTTTCTACTCTTTGTCTTAAGTTTTATAGAATTTTCTAATATCATTATGTTCATTTCTGAATAATTTACATAAATGATTGAATCAGAATTTACTTAATTGTACTCTGATTTCAGATGTGATTGTTCTTAATGTTTTCCTCTAAATTGGTTATAAGCATGAATTCTTAAATGCTCTTGCTTTGCTAATTTAAACATTGTTGATTACTATAATAAATAATTCTTCATTGCTCTTTGTTTGTAGTCATCTCATTTCTTTCTTTTGAACATGGTGAAAGATTCTTAGCTGCCTTTCATCCCTTCAAGATCATCCCATCCACTTTAAATTTTAAGGATTGTTCTCTGTCTAGCTATCTTGCCCTGTAATACCATCTTGTGCTTAGAATAAAAATCCAGTAAAGCCATCCTTTGACTCCATAGCCCAATGGACTGAAAGCCCTCAACCTTGCTCTTAGTTTGTGGATTCCACCAATTTTCAAACAAACCCTTGAATCTATAACTAGCCTAAAACCTTTCAAGAACAAAGATAAATCATAAAGAGAGAGCCCTCTCTGGATGCAGATTGGCTAGATTCTGCATCTAAAAGGTTGGTTTGTGGTTACCTCGGGTATAATTTCCTCTTACACAACTTCTAGGAAAACCTGAGTGATAACAGATGGAATGAAGATTCATTTATGAGATCAAGTGAAAGACTTGACTGGGAATTTACAGGATCTAATATAAGACTCAAATTTGAAGGGGATATGTTTAATTTTTTAATGAGCATGACATAGGAAAAGAGCTATGCTCAAGGTGCCATGTTTCATTTTTTAACAAGCTTGATACAATAAAAGGAACTCTTCTTCGAGACCTTGTTTCATTTTTTAAAGAGCTTGACACAAGAAAAGGAACTGTGCTCCAAGGACCTTGTTTCATTTTTTTAAGGAGCTTGACTCAAGAAAAGGAACTATGCTCCAAGGATCTTGTTTCATTTTCTAACGAGCTTGACGCAAGACAAGGAAGTCTGTTGTGAAATCTTGTTTCGTTTTTTAGGGAGCTTGACACAAGAAAATGACCGTTGCTCTAAAAACCTTGTTTCATTTTTTAGGGAGCTTGACACAAGACAAGGAACTTTGTTCTGAAAACCTTGATCATGGCCCATAAGAGGCCATGGATTCCAAGAGGTTCTCATCAGATGGGAGAACAATGCTCTAGAAGGGATACATATCAAGGGATCTAATCGAAATATCGGGCTCTAATGCCCCCAGTACATGATGCACTATATCACCGACTAGATCATTAGTAGACGCATACATGTAACAGGTTGACACATAATTAACATGTGGAAAGGGAGATACCACTTTCATATAAGGACCATTTAGGGATGTTGGTTGGCTAGGAGTCAAATTAGGACCAATGAACAAAATTTGGTCAATGGTCACTATTCTTCCTTCATGTGGAAAACAAATTACATGAAAGGGTGAAGAGACAAGAGCTCCCATGACATAAACATAGTCACACCCAAGGATTAAATTAAAATCCAAAGGGAATTGTAATACTATCACATCGCTATAGAAATTCATTCCTCCCAAAGAAATAGGAAACTTAGGAAGGATCCCTAATGGTTGACTAGTTCCTCTGTTAAAATCCAACATATTCTAGGTAGCAAGCACAAGTTGCGGAGAACTGAAATCTTGATAAGAAGTTGAAAAAAAAATACAAAAAAATGAACCTTCATCTATAACTGTGTCAGGTATTTCTATAATGTAAGCTTGTACTATGATCTGGAAGGGCACATAAGGAGGAAGATGATATCTTTCCAGTCGAATCTAATCAAAGGAAGTGACCATACTACTTGGAGGGGCTGTCGTGGGAACGGGATAAATTTCACCGTGTGTTATGGGAACAAGAGTATTTCCCCCCAATTCATTGGAATTTGAAGAAATAATAAGAACCTGAGCGATATGAACCCCAGTCTCTATGGGAAAGGTATGATAAACTGAAGGTGGAATCAATTCAACCATTTTCTCAACTAATGTTTGGTCGGGAACATACTCATGGGATTCATGTTCAGAGAGAATGTGATTGATTGGATTCAAAATCTGATCAATCAATTCATCAACTAGTGGGGGATTGGGAGAAAGCTTTCGGTAACTAGCTGGAAGACTAGGTTGAGAATTTGTAAGGTTTTCCAACACTTTTGAGGCTTCATCCAAATAGGGACAAAGGTGAATATGATGATTCCATTCACAAAACCTACATGGAAATTTGACTTAACCATTTTTCCCATGGACCTTACTATCACTAGTTGATGGTTTATCACTAGCATGATCTCTAGAGGCTGATGACAAAGGACGATGAGAGCCTGTGGACCACACTTCTAATAACTTGGGAATACTAGGAAAATCTCTAAGAAGGTGATAAAGCTTACATAACTTGCAAGGGGATTTTACTTTGTGAGGTTGATTGTAATATTTCTCCATACTAGTTGCATGGGTAGTAATGGTTTCTTGGTTCCCCCCCCCCCTTGCTTATTTTGCTTCTTCTTATTCTTCTTAGCTTCCTGGTTACTAGAATCAAGACTTTCACTAGGTGAGGAGGAAGAAAAGGATGAAGAAAAAATAGGTGAAGAAGGAAAAGGGTCAACTTTAGGATCAACTTGAGGTTGATATTGTTCAAGTGGAGAACTTTTTTAAGGAGTAGTTTGGACATTCGGAACCATAATGGTCGAAAATAGCCAAACTGTAAAACCAATGGTAAATACAGGAAGGGACAACCATATAAGGATCACCAATATTTCCAAGAGGAGGAAAAGGACCAGGTGTAGTGGTGGTTTTGGCACACAAGTGTACCAATCCACCGGTGCTTAGGAGGAGTGGTCGCTACCTCCAAGTTACGGTCACAGGAAGAAAAGATGGCTAGCAGGTTAGTGAACACATGCTAGTAAATACAAAACACACTAAATCATGGACTATAGTATGCATATATGGAGAGAAAACACAAATAAACTAAACATAAAAACAAAAGCTCACAAAGAGTCAAACGTAACAATAATGCAAGTGATGGAATCAAAATCCCATATTATTGATCTTTGTTATTAAGAAAGGTACTACATTACACTCTTGCCAAAGGACCCTTAGAACTATCTAAGACCCAGTGCAAGGACGTTTTTACCCTTTAGCTGATGTTGCAAGGTCTCTCTCTCTGCTCCAAATGTTTGAAGTTGATGGGTGGCCAAAAATTGAATTCTCACTCTACTGCTGCTCTGGATTGAACAATGCTGGGTTTCTCATGAGAAATTTGGCTAGCATTATAATGTGCTATCATTTTTCTCATCTCTTGGTGACCATTTATAGACGAATTAAAATTAATCTTCCCTCTCTTGGTACATTGGTGGATGGTGACCCAAGAGAGAGGGTTGATTCCTTTGTATGCTCCCTTGAGGTCCCAAGGTGGCTTAGGCCTCTGTCCTTGGGAGACCTCAAGTGTAGGATCATTTCCTGAAGTGCGTCAAGTGGTCCTGGAAAATGACTTCCGCCACTCCCAAGACCGCACAACTTTTTGAGGGAAAGCCGCATAGAAAAACACGCCTATCGAAGGAAACTGCACATAAAGGCGCATTTCACCTGTGTTTCTGGTGCGCAATTTGATTTTTGGCTCTTGACCTTAGAAATTTTTAAAAATTTTCAGATCCTCTAATGTTCCTCAGCACTATAAATCCTTTCGCTTGACATTTAATAATGTCATCTTTGCTTGTCTAATTTTCCAGTGATAATAGTTTCCCCCTAATGTGTGAGGTCTAGGAAGAACTGTATAGCCAAAATACATTATAGTTTTTTTTTTGTGTACTGTGTGGAGAGAGAGAGAGACCTGTGTACAATTGAAGGTTGGAGACCCCTTACAATGGGTAGAAGAGTGACCATGTTTTGTGGGAAACCTGCAAGAAAGAGTATGATACAATAAATACAATTTTTCTACAAGGCGGGCATGTCCCATGCTTGTAATGCTTTGGCTAGCTAAACAAATCTATCTGATAGATAAAGGTTATGTATGTGTCACTGATATGGTAGTGATCTGCTAATTGTTTTGATGGCAACGATTGTTGATGCCCTCATGGGCATTTTTTCTTTGACAATAGGTGGAATGTGGTGCCCACATGCGTAATCTTGGTATGGCATATAAATGCTCATTGTACGCATGGGTGTATGACTAGGACCTTCCCCTGTAAGAATTGTTGAAAGAGATTCTTATAATGGCACGGGTATTGAATGAATTTGTGCAAAGTGAAATTATTGTAAATTATGATACCATATAGACATGAAAAATTGTGTCGTTGTCGAATGTCAGGAGGATAGATGACATATATGGGCAATGATGATTCCCACGGTGCCACTCAAGAATTCCCCTATTATGGTGAGGAGTCATTCAAGGTACTGCTTCCTTTTTGGGGAATGTGAGGTGACGTCGAAAAAAAGGAAGCATCAACCGAATGAGAGATCTACTGATGCAAGGGACCAGGGTATCAGATTTGATAGGTTTAACATAGGCATGATGGCAAGGGGTGACTAAAAACAGATGATGGGGATTCAGTGGCCCAAGGTCAGAGCATAAAAGCAATAGCTTGGTGGCAGTCATAACTATTTCTGATGAGGAAATCCCTGGATTCGGTAGGACGTCTACGGTGGGTATATGTTGGTTATGAATGTCGTGGTGGCTTTGCGTGAAAGGTGTGATGCTCCGACCAAGGGTGACTAGGACTACTACCATGGGAGAAAAAGGGATGTATTAGTGGGGGCTTGTTCTCCATTTGAGGTATTTGTACACTTACCAAAAGAATGAAACAATGGTATTGGATTGTAAAAAACACAGAGTTGGGTGCCCCAAAACATGAAAATTCT
Organism: Pinus albicaulis; assembly: GCA_034641835.2. Classification (NCBI taxonomy): domain Eukaryota; kingdom Viridiplantae; phylum Streptophyta; class Pinopsida; order Pinales; family Pinaceae; genus Pinus; species Pinus albicaulis. The sequence continues at coordinate 1,080,189,787 of CM076575.1, read as the reverse complement.
CACTCCCTGATGATGTGCGGAGGATGTTTTTGCTGAGGGTGGGGGGCCCATTGGTTGGTCTCTTGTGTGGAGGTGATGAATTGGATGGAAAATATCGCAGATGGGCTATGTTGATGGAGGGATGGTAGGCCAAATGTGAGACACGATGGTGCGCTTTCGATCTTCTTGCAAAAAATTGTAGTCCAGGAAAGGGTTTTTATTTTGATATGGTGAAACTTGACTTGATGCATGGTGGATGAATGGGCGTGAAGTGATTTATGGACTAAAGTGGTATTTCCATGGCGTCGTTATTTTTCTGATGTGTGGTCTACTTTGAGTGACATACGCCATGGAGGGGAGGCTTTATCGACCAACAAGGATGTTTATCATGTGCAAGGTGGGGAGATGATAAACAAGGCCAGGTGTTTCGAACCTATGGTTAATTTCTTGTCGATAAATGATGTCAGGATATGCAGAGTTTTTCTGGGACTCTATCATGCTGAGGGTTGAATGATACCTACTCTGGAACCTTTAGTACATGGGATGATGGATAGTTTGTACAATACATGCAAAAAAATACCCCAAGTGAAAGCATCTTCTCATTCGAATATTATTGAAAATATGTGTTGAGTGAATAGAAGATAAGAGAGGGCATACCTGTCATCACTGAAAATTTATTTTTTCGGAGGTATGAATGTGTGGAGCCTCATTTGGGAATTATGAGGTGTTGATCACTATGTTTCTTTCGATTCTGCAATTGGGCCTTTTGAGCTCTCATTATGGTCCTCCAAACGATCTGAAAAATGCAACATATAGACCAATATGGCTCATTTTAGCTCATTTGCGACATTTGAGTGTTTGAGAGTTGTGAGAGGTCAGAGACAGTTGCTGAGATTTTCTTGTCATTGCGCTTAGCCTATGCACTCGGTACTCGTGCTACTAGAGCCAGGTAGGCCCCATAATGTCCTGCATTTAATTTTGTCAGCATGATTGGGTCAGGGTCCATACAAACTAGGTTTGTACGGAACCCAAGCAAATTTTTTCCTTCACTACATGAGAGATCAAGGCACAGGTGCGAAATTTTCGTGCACAACTAAGGTTTTGTGCACAAATTTCACACCTATAAAGGCTTTGTGTACATAGCCTCCATGCCTGTATGACAAACAAGCGCACAGTCGGTGCACCTACCTGAGGGACAGGTGCACTAAGAGGCCAAAGCTGTTTTTGAATTTTTTTTGTGAAATTTTTAAATTTTTTGGTGTTTTTGATGTCACTGATGTGTGTTTGTTTAGTGACAGGATGATGTGGAGGGAGAGGGATTGGCCTGACCTCCACGTATCTGTGGCACAAGATGCCAACGTCTACCAACAGTTGGAAAGATGGGGTCTTCTCAAGTTTCTTGAGAATGACTTCTTGCGATCGCAGTACCTGGTCTGCTACTAGAATAGGTGGCGCAAAGTTATGGTGTTGACGGGGCGCAACTTAACTATTCTTCAGGGGACAAATATATACTTCATGACAGGGATACTGCCTCATGGTGAGGCGCTTCCATACCCACTTACTCCAGGGAGGGTTGACCTTCGGAGATTTGCTCAGATTCATTCTTGCGAGGTGCCTCTCATGGAGGGGTGCATCTTGATTGAGTTAGTGATATATCTAGTTGAGCGATGTGTTCTGGCCATGATTGTTCGACTGATGGGGTCATCGTCGCCACACAAGGCGTTGGGGCCATAGCTAGGTGTCCTGCATCGATTGAAATTTGAGGGTTGGACATTTCTTCGACTTTGCTCGTGGCTCAGCTGTCAAATTTCCATGATGGATCTAATTTATTTTCTTACGCCAGAATCCTCTGTAGCATCATGGATGAGAGGGTGGTGCTGCTTTGACTCGGGGTGGTTGTGCTTGCGGGGGGTTCTCGGGATCCTCGCATGAGGAGGTGGGCTCATGTTATGCCTCGCAGTGGGGGAGCTCGGGTAGGGCGTTACTGGAACGCCACTACCGAGGCTTGGTTTGAAGCCAACCCTCATATGTTCCTCCCCTACCCATATGCTGGGATGGACTTCCGAGGAGACCCAGAAATGGGTCTTCCTGTTGGATACGCATGGGGGCCATTAGGTATGATATTTGTGTTTTATTCTACATTTGTTGAGTATTTATGGTTTATATGTGTATTATGATGAGACTGACATAGTTTTGTTACTCTTTCTTATGTTGGCAAGGTTGGGCATCTTATCACTTGGTTCGTAGGACATCATCCACCCTAGAGAGTTCGAGGGGAATCCACTCCCAGTCGGGCGGCCGGGAGGAGGTTCGGAGTAGCCCCACGGTGGAGCTCCTGATGATGGGGCTGGTCCATCTGGAGAGGGTAGCATTTCGGCTACTATAGAGTATGCTGCAGCAATTGCTCACGTTGAGGCAGCATAGGCTTGCATGGCAGCGATGACATAGTAGATGGTTGCTCTAGAGGTTCGGGCTGATGAACTAGAGGATGCAGGGGGCTGTAAAGAAGAGGTTCAGTCCTAACGGAGCTGATTGACAAACATAAAAAGGATTCCATCGTCGATGTGGTGGAACCGGACGCGATCGACAGGGTGCATATGGATTGGGTTTGAGCTGTCGTTGGTACAACTACTCTCATAGTTGGAGCTAACTCAACACCTATGACTGATGAGAAGAAAACTCAAGTCATGGTTCTGATACATGATGATATGAATCATATATGGTGTATCGTGTCGTCGAAGTTTGGTGGGGGGGGAATTTCCATCGTGGGAGCTTGTGTGGGAGCAAGGATAGATTCTTCTTTAGGCTGAGCAATTTCTGGTATTTAGAACTTCTTCCTAGTGCAGAGGTGAGTGAATGTTTCCATTAATGGGCATGTCTCTAGTTCATGGTTATGGCTGGTGAAAATGGTGCACGGTACCACTGTGTCAACTGAGTAGATTGTGTGGGAACCAACACTACTCTTCGTCCTTGAATTGGATGCTCGGAAGGGATCATGCGTAGGGGAGAGGGTCCTCTACTTCCATTTCCAAGTTTTTGGCTTGGGTATGTCTAACTCTTTTGGGGAGTGTAGAATTAATGCTGCTCTCACGGCTTGAATCTTGGGGAGGTGTTCACATTTCATAGTATGGTGAAAATGTGAGCAGATTCGATAATAGGAGTTTGTGATTTTCTCCTGGTTAGAGAGGTGCCTCTGAGGTAGGGAGGAGACCATGCGAAATTTTTTCATTAGGTGCTTCAATTCTTTGAATTGATTGACCTAGTGGCTAATTCTGTCACATATTCTGCATGCTGGCCTAGGCTGGACATGGGTCGTGCTAGGTTGATGTGCCTTTCTAACTTGCCCGACGTGTCGATGTGGAAATGTTGTAGGATGCCTGGGGGAAATATACCTTTCATTATGTTGTCTAAGCTCTGGATTGATGATAGACCTATGGTGCATTTCTAATGTATGGATAATGTCAATTAGTGGGCGCACTCGAGGGATATAAGTGTAGTACTGATCGTGATGGTTGCCTTGACATACTAGACAAGAACATCGTTCTTGGGTGTTCCCGTCCTGCTCGTTTGGTGATGTGATCAGGTACCAGCAGTGTAGTGCTTCTAGGTCTCCGCATGTGGCGACCACATGATTATGTGTGTTACATAATGCACATGTTGGTCTTCTCCATGGAGGGAGGTTGGGGGTGACTAAGGGTTCCCTGACTGGTCGCTTTTCAGCTGACAGGAAGAGGATGGATCTACTTGTCACATCCTCTTGCGTCGTCGAGCTATCCATGGATTTTGCATCAGGGCCATCTTCTAGGGACAGACATACTATGGTCGTGCATAAACTAGTTAGTGCTAAGAGAAATCGAGGGATGTAATGGCACTGTTATAAAGTGTGGTTGATAGAACATATCAGACATAAAAATTAGGTTGCACGCAAGTGAACATAATACACTTGTTAAACTAGATACCACCTTCAGATGAGTTTCAAGGCTGCACATTCGTCGATGAAATGGTCACGTTCATCGCAAAGTTCACAATGTATGATAGGAGGGAAGATGAACGTGAGTCTTTCTGGTGACTGCCATGCCTCCTGCAGGTATAAAATGATGCGAGGTTACTCTCTAGTTGACTAGATGGAGGGATCCTCTTGATACAGTTGCTCAATGGAATGTAAGGCATCCCTATATCACGGAATTTTTGGTCAATGATGGGTGTAGTGCCCATAATGGCCACAGATAGCACATGCGTGGTTGGTACGCAATGCCTTGCCTTGATTTTTGGTGGCTATTCCTTTTTACGGGAACTTGTTGTTGTGATATTTACCCTAGAGCTAAGGAGCAGCTTTAGTTTATTTAGCTCTAGGCAGATGTAGGTAGGGTGACTTACTATGTCGAATATGGTGCAAGGTTGTAATTCCCATTATATGGTGGGATTTTCTACCTTCTTCCTCTTTTTACTGGTTTTCTTGGTCATAAAAATCGATTTTGCGATTGAAATTTCCTTAGATGGGATGGTTGAGATAGTATCCTTAACAGATGGGGTCTCCTTATGATTGAGGGGGATTAACCCTATAGATATGACGTTTGTGACTCCTGTCATAGTGGGTGGGACTAGGTACCAAACTGGAATTACAAATGATAAGTTTTGCAACACCACTCTAGCCAAGATTTGTTGTGACACAAAACCAGATGTGGGGGAGAGGAAAGTAGTTGGGGAGGTGGTGTAGGCTAGAGAGGCTGTTGTGGTAGAGGTCTCGATGTCATTACTGCTCATCTCTATCTCCTGGCTGGCTTGGGTGCTTGATGTAGACATCATGTACACCAGAGCCTCTATGATATCAGATGATGATTTTGGTAAAATAAGGGGATCTCCTAGGAATGACCCGATGATAGAAGATGGTCTGAATTGGTCGGGGCCATATTCTTAGTATCGTGTAAGAATATCAGCAGATGTTTCTACATATTGTAGAATGACATTGACATTTGTTAGGGATCGGTTGTCATAGTATGTCAATTGGTCAATATAATGATGCGATCCTCATGGGGGAGCATCATGGTTCGGAAAACGGAGGAGGATATGGCTGACATGGCATACATATAACTCTGCCCAAGGAGTATATTGTAATCTAGTTGAGTATCCAAGACGTCAATGCCTATAAGGACCGTCTTTTCAGACAAGCAGACCGAGACATTTTGATAGAGACCGCAGGAGAAGATGGGCACTTGTCGTATGCTTTGAGTGTGATGTATGATGGATTTAGTTCGGGAGACCGTAACTTCTGCCAGATGTTCTTTAACATGATGCATATGGATGCACCCTCGTCAATGATACAACATTGGATAGTGATTTTTTTTTACTGACACCAGTATCTAGAAGGCGACCAACGAAGGAAGCCTAGGGGTTGCTTGATCTAAATTGAAAGCCATTAGGCATGAATCGGTAGGGTCAATGGTGCCTAAGGCAGAAAGTAAGGCTTTCCTTTTCTTTGGGAATGATTTTAATACCTCCAAAGCTGACATGGCAGCGGGAGATTGGGCTAAATCGTCCACAATGCTATAGTTATGGGCCACTTTGGAATGGTTTCCTACTCGCCTAGTTGGTCCCTTAGCCATATTTGGAAAAGGTTAAATAGGTATCTTCGATATAGTCAATGGTGTTTTTGGTGCACTCGTGCTAGCCCCTGGCAAATTTGGGGGGGGGGGATCGTAATTTTGGTTCTGTGTCTGAAAAAACATTTCTTCTCCAGTCATGTACATTTCATGGCTTTTTTTTCTTTTCTGGAATCATTGGGAGTTGTTTGTTGTTGTTCGGTGCTAATTGTCCCTTTGTGGGGGAAGGGCTCTTGCATGACAACTATCTACTGTGAGGATCCCCCTTGTCCTCGGTTATGTTAGAGTCCTATAATAATAAGGATCATAATTTTGAATTGGATATGTTAAGTCTTGTAATATTCTACACACCTTTGCATTTATGCAAATGTTTTCCATATTAAAAAATGAAAAGAGGGTATGTCCTAAAAGAATAATCAAAGGACCAAAAGAAAGAAAAATAAAAAAAGATATAAAATGTGAACCCCATAAAAATAAACAAAAACAAATTATGAAAGTGTTTCACATTCAAATGCCACTACTCTAAGCTTACTTTATTTTTGCAAATAAATTGTGTGCAGCTTGTTCAAAATGCCACAATTCATGATGATCATGCAATCTAATTTTGATCATTCACGCCTTTAAATTTTATGTTATGATAGTTAGTGAATAAAGATCTAATCAAACCATTTAATCTTGGCAGATTAGTTGCTAGGTAGAGAATAAAAATGAGCTCATAAGTTTAATTTGAGCCATTGGAAGATACAAGGTTATAAATAAGTTAGTTTTCTTATCAAAAGAAAATAAAAGGGTCAGCAAGCTCAAATGCACCCAATAAAGGAAAGAAAAAATGTTAGCTTAATAAAGGGTAGGTAGAATACTTTTCAAAAGTTATATAAGAATCATTATGCTTATCCATTATCGAAAATATATTTCTAACCCTTTCCCCTTTTCCTAACCCATTTCCCCTCTTAAAAATATTTTCCCCCCTTCCCAGTTCTAAAAGCCCCATCCCTTAACCTTTTCCCTTCCTAAACATCAAAAAACATTTTCTAAACCTCTTTCCTCTTTAAAAATCCCCTTTCCATTGCTAAACCCCCTTTCCCCCTTAAATAAAACTTTATGTTTTCATAAAATGCAAAACCCACTTTTCAATAGCTTAAAGCGCAAAAATAAAAAAAGTGGACCCCCCTTTTGATTTAAACTCCCCACTTAATATATTTCAATAGCCCCACTTTCATTTAACTCTCCTGCTTTAAACCTTCTGCCTAAACTATTTCCTAGCCCACCTCTTTTAAAAACTCAAACCTCGTCAACCATTTTATTACTGGCAGTAGATCTAACAGCCAATAATCCATTTCACACCCCCCAACGTTTGATGTTTAAAACTAGGGGGGGTGCGAAATGGGTGGTTTATTCCGCCCACTCACCTGCCACACGATGCCACCAGGTTTTATCACACCCTCTCCTACCCAAACCACCAAACCATCCTTCGGCATGCGATAAACCACCAAGTCTCAAAAATATAAATCCCCGCCATTCCGCATTTCCCTATCTTTGGGAATTTGCGAAAAAGCTAGTGCCAATCAAGATTGAAGCCCCCAATGCTACCTGGCTCCCTTCCACAACCAAATTCTCGATATTCCAAGTAATTCTAATACCCGACACAATCAAATAAGCTAATTAATTAATAATTGAATCAAATCAATGGCTTCCCAAAGAGTCCAAACTGTAAACCCTTTGCAACCACCCCTGTTAGATGTCGACCACACTTCTTTGGCCGATAAGGACTTTAAAATAGTAGACATTGTAGCTGATAACAATATTTTAGAGCTCCATTGCTGGAGCCATGAAAAATTTGCTGATCAGGCAGATGATATACATCTGTGGGAATCTAACCTGCCAAAATACACATTTCCACAGACTTACCAGTTCCCTGAAGTTATCAGACTTTTCTAGCTCAACTATTTTTCAAATGAAAGAGCCATAGTCACTCCTGACGAAGAAATCCTAATTACAATCACTGCTCAATCCATTAACAAAATGCCACAGATTCTATTACAACAAGAGGGATTGCCTTTCTAAATTGAAACCCTCACTAAGCTTTACCTAAAGCTATATTTTTCTAAGTGGTTGCAAATATTTCAGAAATTCCTCCCTCAATCAGTACAAACTCCTAAAAACAACCCACCATACTCTGCTACCATGTTTTCAGAACGAACTAGACAAATTTTGACCATGCTATTCTGTATCCTAGGATATTTTATTGATTAGTATGTAAATGAATCAATCATTGGTTTCCTCTCTACTTTTTGCTCAGTCCAGCCTCCATATATACTTTTCAACTTTGCCCAATTCCTGGCAGATGCCATGCATGATCAACTGATCAAATTTCTAGAAGGAGGAGTGTTCAAATACTCCTCAGTGTTATTCCATTTGTTCATATATTTTCAGTCAGAAATTTTTGCAGTCAACTTACAAAAACTAGATAGAGAGGGTAATCCTCAGTCTGTAATATTTTGGACATCCTTGATTAGAAATGATTCCAATGAATTTAGTTTCAAAGACTTTATTTATTCTTTTGTTTACCTAGTGGTTAATATGCTTAGCAATAGCATTCAACACAGAATTAGTGATGAAATCAGAATAATTCTATAGTTATTTGATCAGAGAAAGACAAGAGACTGGTATTTATACCAAAATCACATAGATATCAAAGTGTATGGAAGTGAACTAGTCCCTTACAAGCTTCCCAAATACCTCCCAATGAGGATATTTGCCTTAGAGTACATTATACAAATCTTGAATTCTAATGAGGTAAACTTCCTTTCAACCAAAAAGAAAACTCAGTTCAAGATTAAAAAAACCAACTCATTAGGGGAATTTTGAGGTCTAAAATGGGCCTCCTAAGGAAATTATAAAATAATAGTGGAAATAATAAAATAATATTTGATGACATCATCAAATTTTAGAGGGAAAAAAGAAAAAAACTATTTTTTCAACTCGTATTTTGAACTTATCTCCTAAAGTTTTTAATCAAATTTTGAGTAGGAGTGCTCGTTGGATGAAAAATTTAATTCCTCACCCAAGGAGTACCCATGTTTCATACTTTTGATGGACCATGCTACACAAAAAATGAGAAATACATGAGAAACGTGATTGCAATCACATTTTTCATGTATTTCTCATTTTTCGCGTAGCATGGTCCATCAATCACGTTTTTTCATGTATTTCTCATTTTTTGCATAGTAGGCTTCATCTAAAGTATGTAACATGGGTACTCCTTGGATGAGAAATTAAATTTTTCATCCAACGAGTACTCTCGCTTGAAATTTGAGTAAAAACTTTGGGAGATAAGTTGAAAATACGAGTTGAAAAAATAGTTTTATTATTTTATTATTTTTTAATATTTTTACCCTTTTACTTAAAAAATGGTGAATCATCCCCCATGGTTGGCATCATCATCTTGAATCCTAATTGTTCTTATAAATTTTATTTTGGTTTTACATTTTTATTAGGAGGCCCATTTTAGACCTCTAAATTCCCCTAATGTAGAGTTCTTTATATGCAACAGTAGGAATGCTGGAAAGGAGGCAGACAAATGCCTACAAGAGTTAAAGATAAGCAATAGTTTCAAATGATCATATGACCCTTTGGGTGTCATAAAAAAATTAAGAGTGAAGTCTAAACTCACCCCTTTCATTCATGAATCTAAGCCTGAGATTGAGAAATATTCCAACCAGTCAGAGTGGTTGAAAAACACTTTACAGGAGGTGGAGGAGCCGCCTAATACTAGTTCCTTTCTGCTTACTCTAGACCCACATGATAGAAATTAAAAAAGGTCTAGACAAGAAGGCTCTTATTTAGCAGAAGCTACATTTGATAATAAGTTCAATCTTATGTACAGACAGAAAACAAAGCTAAACCCAGTAATAGAGAAGGAAGAGACAATTGAAACATAAACAGAGATTGTTATCAGGGATGATGCACCTACAACACATACAAAAGAAACATCTATGCCATCATCTTCCAGAGCAAAAATCATTCAAAAGAAAAATAGTGCAGATATTTCAACATTCAGTAAGCCAGTTAAGAAGGAAAAAGATGTCATTGAGAAATATAAAGAGATTAAAATTAAAAATGAAGCATTGAAGGTTGTTACATATGCAAAATACTGGAAGAAAACTCTCAGTGATCAAATTAGGTTGATTTCAGGTTTTGATCTGAGGACAAAGATAATGTAGATGACATTCCTGCAACCCAAAGTACAGGCCCCCAAAACTTCAGAAGACTATAAAAAGACAAGCTTTGAAGTTCCTGCCAAGGACGTGCATCCAATTGACCAAATTGAATTCCACAAGCATGTAGGAGAGATGATATATTCAAACATGACACATAAAGCTCTAAGTGTCCAGAAGTTGCAGAACTCCCTAGAAAATGTACGGTCACAATTACAGCTAGAGAGAGCCTCATCAAAAGCAAAGGACAAGAGGATTAAGTCACTAGAAGAGTTGGTAATTGAGATTGGATATAATCCAACTGACATCGAAGCAACATAAGAACTTATAAAGAAGAAAAATGCAGACATAGTTGCACTGAAGAAACAGTTAAAACTACCAACTATTGAGCATTCACAAACGAAGGAGGTTTTGGAGGCAAACAATCAAAAGGATGAGATGATGAATTTAATCATCTAGTTGACATCTCAACTAAAGGAAATGGAGATAGAGATGGATAAGCTTTTACAGGAAAAAAAAGCTAGCATGAAAGCAGTTCCCAGTACTACTATTCCCATAGTATCTACATCAGCACCAACATCTACATCAGCACCACCATCTACATCAACACCAGCATCAGGAATACCAACAACCCATCCCACTGATGAGGCCAACAAATTAATCAAAGAAATTTCAGAGTGATAACATATTAGCAACCATACTGGGGAAAAATCAGTTCCTAGTTAAAATAAATCTTAAAGGAAAATTTTTTCCCCATTTTTCACATTAAGGTTTTAAAAATGTTGTTCAAATTTATCATAGAAAGATAAAATTCTGGCTTCTAAAAGAACATATTATACAAGGGCTCATCATGATCCACAACCTGCTACAATTGTTGATGATGCTGACAGAATTTTAAGAAAACCTAAAAAAGTAGAGAGTCCAGGAAGCAATAGTGATTTAATCAAAGCAAATTCACTTCCTAAGGAGTCATCAAGTATACAGGATATTCAATTTGATTTATCATTTGATCATTCTTTATTTCATACCAAATCTAAGAACTCAGTCCATGATACTGTAATAGACCCCAATTTTATTTAATTTATTGAATCAAAGAAGGATATTATACAACTTGATTTAGATCAACAGGTTCTAGATACTTTTGACAAACTTAATGCTTTAACCTCAACTTTGATAAAAGACATAGATGAAGCCTATTTTCAACAGTAAGTTGAAATAGCTGCCCTAACTGTTGCTACTCCTAAGCTCACTACAATATCTTTAGAAACTATAAATACAACTTCATTCAATTCCACCTCACTTACAATATCCACCACAGTTCATTCCACAAAGCCATTCATGCCTAAACTTCCTCTCCAACCTAATGTTTTGAGTCCATCTTCAAGAACCACTGCTTTACCTACCAGTCGAGCTAAAATCTTAGCCATGGCAGCCAGATTTTCTCCTTTTGTCTTACAAGCTCCTTTACATGCCATGCCACAAGATTACCAGAGTAAAAAATTTCAGTTCGATGGTACTAATAAGTGTACTGATCATAAACATGTAGATAAAATGACATGATTTTTTGAGTTACATGAAATTGATGAGGAAGATGTACAAATTAGATTATTTGCACAAACACTAGTAGGAGATATTAAAAAATGGTTTAAATATTTACCTGTTGGCCATATCGTTGATTTAGCTACTTTCCATTGATTTTTTATCAGTAGATGGGAAAGAAATAAAAACCCTCTCCAGATATTATCTAAATATTAGAATATTAGAAGAGCTCCTAATGAATCTATTCATGATTACTGTATTAGGTTTAATAACATTTAGAATGCAATTCCAGTCAATATCAAACCTCCACCAGATCTAGCCCTAATTAAATTTCTAGACAGTTTTGACACTAACATGTCTTATCAGTTAAGAGAAAGAAACCTTGAAACTTCAGAATAGATGTAGAGTAATGCAGTTATTGTAGAAGCTAACTTACTAGCTAAAAGAGCAGGGATGAGGAATGAGAGGAGAGTGACCATTAAGGAAGAACCTTCCGCTTCAGATGTTAAGATAGATAGTTTAGCTAAAAGTGTAGAAAGACTAATGGATAGAGTAGAGAACATGGAAAGAAAATATCAATGGGAAAATCAACAAGGTCCCCAAATTAGAAACCCCAACTTTAGGAAAAATCCTAATACTGGTAAATCAAGAGAAGTAGTACCTAATCAATAGATTCGACCACCTTTCCAAGAAAAGTATGCTGAAAGTTCACAACATCATGAAGAATATCAGGGCACCCAAATAAACTTGATGGGAATAAATAATGAAGATGCCATTTTTCTTACCTAGGAAGAATAAAAATTGTACATGTTACAACAATTACAATTAGAGTCTGGAGAGTCCTTTGACTAGAAACAAGGCTATGAATCTGCTATCTATTAATTTCATAAATAGTATTGCCTTAGAATAAAAAATAACACAAAGGTTCCTATTAAGAAATCAATTCACACCCATACTAAGAAAACAATAGAAGCTCCTGTGACCAAAATTCTACAAATTCTCCTTAGAGAAACTCAAAAAGCTTCAACCCCAAAGGTTGTAGACATCACATCAACTACTACTCAAACCATTCTAGACAAGGAAGTTGAAAACAAAATAGTTGACACACAAACTGAATTACCAAGTGTTAATAAAGAAGACAAAACCACACAAACCACAATTGGTAAAAATTAAATGATTAAATTAGACAAAACTCAAATGCCATTAAATATCAAAATTGAGATGGCGAAATTGAAAATACCAGTTCCTTTAACAGAGCTGGTGAAAAATGACTCATACAAGGCACAAATTACTGAAACATTAAGCATAGCTGAAGGTGAAGTTGTTGTTAACCTCAATGATGATCAACCTGAGTTATTATTTGGTCCTAAAGTAAATGGAAAACATTAACAAGGGGGTGTCCCTCCATTCTATATTAGCTTAAACATTCATGATAAAATCTTACGTAATGCTATGTTGGATTCAAGAGAATCTCATAACTTAATGCCTAAATCAGTGATGGAAAAAATAAACTTAGACATCACCAGACCCTACAAGAACCTTTTCTCCTTTTATTCTAGTCAAGTCAAATGCCTTGGCCTGATCAAAGATCTGTGTGTAACTCTAGTCTAGTGCCCAACAAAGAGTATCGTTATAGAAATAGTAGTTGTTGATATCCCTCCCAAATATGGTATGTTATTATCTCGCTCATGGGGAGAAAAATTATAGGGATCACTGCAATTAGACATGTCATATGCTACCATTTCTGTGTTTGGTCAGGAAAGGAAGCTATATAGAGAAAATTTGATGAAATACATGGTAGGCAGTTCAGAAAGACCACAAAATTTCCCTATCTATTCCATGCATTATGATCTGGACTCATTTATCTTATGTAATTCAGACAATAACAAAGATAAAATCACTACTATAGAAGAAGAACACAAAGAAGTCAATACTAAAAATTCAATTACTAATTCTGAACCTGCAATAGGTGAAAATATAACACATGAATATTTGTGGAATTTAGATTTTGATGGCTCTGTGAATATATTAGGAGTAGGAGCTAGAGTATGGATCTACAATTTAGAAAATTATCATTCAAAAGGACATGCTTATATATTAAATTTCAAATGCACTAACAACATGGCAGAATATGAAGCATTAGTGCTAGGCCTTCAAATCATAAGAAAACCTCGAGCTAAAAGAGTTTCCATCATGGGAGACTCAGAACCCATTATAAAACAAGTCAAGGGAGAGTACATTACTAAAAACCCTAGACTTAGGTGTTACAGAGAAACCATTCTAGACTTGATAAGATGTTTCCTTGAGACTGACTTTGTTGTCATTCCAAGAAAGAAGGATACAAAATTACATAGCTTAGCCACTTTTGTCAGCACATACAGGTTACCCTTTTGGCTGAACCATCAGTACACAACTGAGGTAAGACATAGACCAACTATACCTAATAATTTAAAGTATGGGAAAATCTTTTCACAAGACAACCAAATTCGTGATTTTATGATTTTAAAAGGAGAATTTCAAAATGGTAATACAGACACAGATTGTACATTATATTATACCATAAATAATGAAATAGATGTAAATGATGTAAATAAGATAGAACCAACTAGATTCACTATAGTAGAAATAGAACAATTAGAAACAGTAGAAATTGAGGAATTAATCAATGATGAATCAAAAGTTTTATATCTCAAAGACAACATTTTTCCTAAGAGATTAACCCCAGTAGAAGACCTCTTTGACTCTAATGATTTAGCTAGAAAACCTAAAATGGAGCCTCTAAGGTCATATATAGAGGAATGCAACATAGGAACAAAGGAAAATCCCAAGCTTATCAAGATATCTCAGAAATTACCTCTAGTTGAAAATTTGAAGTACATTAGCTTGTTTAAAGAGTTCCAAGACATCTTTTCCTGGAGTTATGAAGACCTCAAGTCTTATGATACCAACATTATCCAGCATAAGATACCAATTAAAGAAAATCAAAAGCCCTTTAAACAAAATCTAAGGATAATTGACCCTATTCTTATGCCATTAATAGAGAAAGAAGTTAAAAGGATGTACGATTCTCAAATCATAGCACCCATCATGTATTCTGATTGGGTCTCTAATTTAGTCCCCACTAGAAAGAAAACTGGAGAAATAAGACTCTGTGTTGATTTCAGAAACTTGAACAAAGTATCACTGAAGGATAACTATCCCCTCCCTAAAATGGACAACATTCTCCAGAGGGTAGTAGGGTCATCCAGAATTTCATTACTTGATGGATTTTCTGGATACAACCAAATCCTAGTCCAACCTGAATATCAAGCTAAGACTACATTCACTACTACCTGGGGAACTTCACGTACTTGAAAATGCCCTTTGGATTGATGAATGTTGGAGAAACATTCCAAAGAGCCATGGACATAGCCTTTGCAAAGGAAATTCATGACCTTTTAGTCATTTACCTAGATGATATTACAATGTTTTCCAAGTCATATAATGAACATCTAGATCATCTAAGAGGAGTATTCATAAAATGTAGAAAGTTTGGGATATCCTTAAATCCTAAATAGTCACTTTTTGGATTAGAAGAAGGAAAAAATTTGGGACACATAATTTAAAAATAGGGCATTAGAATTGATCTAGCTAGAATAGAATCAATCCTAAATATCAGACATCCTAGAAACATTAGAGAATTACAAGAATTTTTAAGAAAAATAAATTTTCTTAGAAGATTCATCCCTAACTTAGCGGAGCTAATTAGAAATTTAAACAACATGTTAAAAAAGGATTCAATACTTAAGTGGACGGTAGAGGCTAAGTAGTATTTTGAAGCAGTCAAAGAAGCCCTTACTAAAACACATGTCCTCATAAGTCCTAATTTCAATAGAGATTTCATAATTTTTTCATTTGCTTCAAAGCACACCATTGCAGCAGTTTTGTTGCAAAAGAACGATGAGGGCCTTGAACAACCCATTGATTTCTTCAGTAAAACTTTGAGAGATGCAACACTAAAGTATAATATCATGGAAAAAAAAGCTCTTTCTTTAGTGAAAGCCATAAAATATTTCAAAGTATACATTCTATACTCTCACATAATAGCATATGTTCCAAACTCAGCTGTAAAGGACATTCTAACTCAGAATGGGCCTGATGGAAAAAGAGGCAAATGGATTGCCACAATACTAGAATATGACATTTAAATCAAGCCTAAAAAATTAATCAAAGGCCAAGGTTTAGCCAAACTCTTGGTTGAATCTAACTGTTAGGCCTTAGACATAAATTTCATTGCTACCCTAGATGATCAGGAAGAGATGGCGACTCCACAAATCAATGAAGCTTTTATAGTTTCACCCTGGTATGCAAACCTTACATTTGTTTTACTCAACTTAAAATCTCCTCATGGTTTATCTAGAACTAAAAGTAGATTCTTAAAAATGAAAGAAATGAAATATTTTATCTTAGATAATGCTTTATTTTGGAAATATCATGGTGGCATCCTATTAAATTGTTTATTAAAAGATGAAGTTGACAAAGTCATGTAGGAATTTCATGCAGGAGATTGTGGAGGAAACCTATATTTGAAAACAACTACTAACAAAATTTAGGGGCAGGTTTTTACTGGCCCACACTTTTTTCAAATGTCCGAAATTATGTAACCTCCTATCACAAATGTCAAATATTTGAAAAAAACAAGAAAACCTTACCATTACCCCTCAAACCTATCTCAATAGAAATTCCATTTCAACAATGGGGTTTAGACTTCATTGGTGAAATTCACCCACCCTCCTCTACCCAACATAAATGGATATTGACAACCACTGACTACTTTACCAAGTGGATAGTAGCCATCCCTTCTAGACAAGCCACAAACTGCGTAATTATTTCATTTCTTGAGAAAAACATCCTTTCTAGATTTGGATGCCCACAAAATCTCATAATTGATAATGCTATTGCATTCAAATCCAATAAAATGATATATTTTTGTAACCGATACCATGTCATTTAGGCCATTCCACTGCCTATTACCGAAAAGGTAATGGACTAGTAGAATCTTCAAACAAAATCCTAGTCAACATCATCAAGAAATTGTTAGAGGATAACAAGAAAACCTGGAATAAAATGTTAGTGAATTCCCTATGGGAAGACAGACTAACTACTAAGAAATCTATTGGTACATCTCCCTATTAATTAGTATATGGGATGGATGATGATTTTCCATGTTCATTAGGAGTGCCAGTAATGAAAATGATTCAAGAGTTGCAACTAGAACCAAATGACATCCAAAGGAGGATAAACCAAACAATTCATTTACAACAAACTAGGGAAGAAGTTTATATCAAATCCCAAGTAATTCAAGACAAATGAAGAATATATTTGATAAGAAAACTAAATCACATGATTTCTTCATATGTGATCAAGTAATAAAATGGGATTCCAGAAGGGAAGACAAAGGAAAACTTGAGAAATTTGACTTTCTCTAGAAGGGCCCATACATTATTTATGGTTACAGAGGCAACAATTCCTTTTTCTTGAGAGAGTTAAATGGAACAAACCTACCAGGTGGAACAGTCAATGGTCAAATGCTAAAGCACTATTTTTCACTAGAATAATCAGTAGTTCATTTTGTTCTATTTTACTCATTGTAAATACCATAGCAAAGTTTAGATTGGAGTGGATGATTATTTTGTAAAATTTGAAGCCTGAAGAGGAAATATTAAAGCCTTAAAAGATATAACATCATATTTTTGAATAAAGGAGATCACATAAAGCAGTTCCAAGCAAAGAAAAGCCAAATTTCCAAGGCCGTTGATCAGAAAGTTCTTGACATCTCACAAGGAGATGCCATCCCCAAGTGGAGCCACTGTTAGGGTCCTATAATAATAGGGATCATAATTTTGAATTGGCTTTGTTAAGTCTTGTAATATTGTACATACCTTTGCATTTCTAAAAATGTTTTCCATATTAAAAAAATGAAAAGAGGGTATGTCCTAAAAGAATAATCAAAGGACAAAAAGAAAGAAAAATAAAAAAAAGATATAAAATGTGAACCCCATAAAAAGAAACAAAAATAAATTCTGAAAGTGTTGCACATTCAAATGCCACTACTCTTCACTTACTTTATTTTTGCAAATAAATTATGTGTAACTTGTTCAAAATGCCACAATTCATGATGATCATGCAGTCTAATTTTGATCATTCATGCCTTTAAATTTTATGTTATGATAGTTACTGAATAAATATTTGACCAAACCATTTAATCTTGGCAGATCAGTACTTAGGTAGAGAATAAAAATGATCTCATAAGTTTAATATGAGCCATTGAAATATTTAAGGTTGGAAATTAGTTAGTTTGCTTATCAAAAGAAAATAAAAGGGCCAGCAAGCTCAAATGCACCCAATAAAGCAAAGAAAAAATGTTAGCATAAATAAAGGGTAGGTAGAATACTTTTCAAAAATTATATAAGAATCATTATGCTTATCCATTATCAAAAATATCTTTCTAACCCTTTCCCCTTATCCTAACCCTTTTCCCCTCTTAAAAATTATTTTCCCCCTTCCCAGTTCTAAAAGCCCCATCCCTTAACCTTTTCCCTTCCTAAACCTCAAAAAACCTTTTCTAAAACTCTTTCCCCTTTAAAAAATTCCCTTCGCATTGCTAAACCCACTTTCCCCCATAAATAAAACTTTATGTTTTCATAAAACAAAAAACCCACTTTTCAATAGTTTAAAGCATAAAAATAAAAAAAGTGGACCCCCCTTTTGATTTAAACTCCCCACTTAACATATTTCAATATCCTCACTTTCATTTAACTCTCCTGCTTTAAACCTTCTTCCTAAACTATTTCTCGACCCACCTCTTTTAAAAACTCAAACCCCGTCAACTGTTTGATTACCACCAGCAGATCTAACGACCAATAATACATTTCACACCCCCCAACGTTCGATGTTTAAAACCAAGGGGGGGGTGTGAAATGGGTGGTTTTATATGCCCACTCACTTGCCACGTGGCACCACTAGGTTTTATCACACCCCTTCCTACCGAAACCACCAAACCATCCTTTGGCATGCGATAAACCACAAAGTCTCAAAAATATAAAACCCTGCCATTCTGTTCATTTCCCTATCTTTACGAATTTGCGGAAAAGCTAGTACCAATAAATATTGAACCCTTGATGCTACCTAGACCCCTTCCACAACCAAATTCTCAATATTCCAAGTAATTCTAATACCCAACACCATCAAATAAGCTAATTAATTAATAATTGAATCAAATTGATGGCTTCCCAAAGAGTCCAAACTGTAAACCCTCTACAAACACCCCTATTAGATGTCGACCACACTCCTTTGGTGGATAAGGACATTAAATTAGTAGACACTGTTACTGATAGCAATATTTTGGAGCTCCATTGTTGGAGCCATGAAAATTTTTCTGATCAGGCAGATGATATACATCTGTGGGAATCTAACCTGCTAAAATAGACATTTCCACAGACTTACTAGTTCCCTGAAGTGATCAGACTTTGTCAACTTGGCTATTTTCCAAATGAAAGAGCCATAGTTACCCCTGACCACGAAATCCTAATTACAATCACTGCTCAATCCATTAACCAAATGCTACATGTTCTATTACAACCAGAGGGATTTCCTTTATCCATTGAAACCCTCACTGAGCTTTACCTAAAGCTTGATTTTCCTAAGAGGTTTCAAATATTTTAGACATTCCTCCCTCAATCAGTACAAAATCCTAAAAAAAACCCACCATACTCTGCTACCATGTTTTCAGAATGAACCAGACAAATTGTGACCATGTTGTCCTATATCCTAGGATATTTTACTGATGAGTATGTAGAAGAATCCATCATTGGTTTCCTCGCTAATTTTTTCCCAGGCCAGCCTCCATCTATACTTTGCAACTTTTCCCAATTCCTAGCAGATACCATGCATGATCAACTGATCAAAATGCCAAAATAAGGAGTGTTCAAATACTCCTTAGTGTTATTCCATTTTTTCATATATTTTCAGTTAGAAAGGTTTTCAGTCAACCTAAAAAAAATGGACATAGAGGGTAATCCTCAGTCTGTAATCTTTTGGAAATCCTTGATCAGAAAGGATTCCAATGAATTTAGTTTCAAAGAATTTATTGATTATTTTGTATACCCAATGGTTAATATGCTTAGCAATAACATTCAACCCAAAATCAGTGACGAAATAAAAAAAAATCTACAGTTATCTGATTAGAGCAAGACAGGAGACTGGTATTTATACCAGAATCACACAAAGATCAGAGTGTATGGAAGCCGACTAGTCCCTTACAAGCTTCCAAAATACCTCCCAATGAGGATATTTGCCTTATAGTACATTAGACAGTTCTTGAAATCTTATGAGGTAAACTTCCTTTCAGCCAAAATAAAACTCAATTCAAGATAAAAAAAAACTAACTAGGGCCCTTTATATGCAACAATAGGAATGCTGGAAAGGAAGCAGACATATGCCTACAAGAGTTAAAGTTCAGCAATAGTTTCAAATGGTCATATGACCCTTTGGGTATCATAAACAAATTAAGGGTGAAGTCTAAACTCACCCCTTTCATTCATGAATCTAAGCCTGAGATTGATAAATATTCCAACTAGTCAAAGTGGTTCAAAAACACTTTACAGGAGGTGGAGGAGAAACTTGATACTATTTAATTTATGCTTACTCCAGACCCACAGGATAGAAATTCAGAAATTTCTAGAGAATAAGGATCTTATTCAGCATAAGCTACATCTGATAATAAATTCAAGCTTATGTAAAGAAAGAAAACAAATCTAAACCCAGTAATAGAGCAGGAAGAGACAACAGAAACAGAAACAAAGATTGTTATTAGTGATGATGCACCTGCAACACATACAGAAGAAACATCTCTACCATCATCTTCCATAGCAGAAACCATTCAAAATAAAAATAGTGAAAAGATTTCAATATTTAGTAAGCCAGTTGAGAGGGAAAAAGATATCACTGAGAAATATAAAGAGATTAAAATTAAAAATGAAGCACTGAAGGTTGTTACATATGCACAACACTAGAAGTAAACTCCCAGTGATCAGAGTAGGTTTCTTTTAGGTTTTGACCTCAGGACAAAGACAATGCAGATGACATTCCTACGACCGAAAGTATAGGCCCCCAAAATTTCAAAAGACTATAAAAATACAAGCTTTGAAGTTCCTGCCAAGGATGTGCATCCAATTGACCAAATTTAATTCCACAAGCAGGCAGGAGAGATGATATATTCAACCATGACACATAAATCTCTAAGTGTCCAGAAGTTGCAGAACTCCCTAGAAAATGTGCAGTCATAGTTATAGCTAGAGAGAGCCTCATCACAAGCAAAGGACAACAGGATTAAGTACTAGAAGAGTTGGTAATTGAGATTGGCCATAATCCAACTGACATCAAAGCAACAGAAGAAATTATAAAGAAGAAAAATGTAGACATATATGCACTGAAGAAACAATTAAAACTACCAACTACTGAGCTTCCAAAAACCAAGGATGTTTTGGAGACAAACAATCAAAAGGATGACATGATGAATTTAATCATCCAGTAGAAAGCTCAACTAAAGGAAATGGAGACAAAGGATAATCTTGTACAGGAAAATCAAGCTAGCATGGAAGAAGTTACCATTACTGTTATTCCCATAGTATCTACATCAGCACCAGGATCTACATCAACACCACCATCTACATCAGCACCAGCATCATCAATACCAACAACTCATCCCACTGATGAGGCCAAAAAATTAATAAAAGCAATGGAAGATATGTCTATTAAGACTACAGAGATTAATAAACTCAAAGAACAGGTAAAGAGCTTAGAGGATGAAAAGAAATTGGCAGAAGTAAGGTATCAAGCTGAAGTACAGAATGCCAATAGACTGAATGACAGAATCCACAAGCTGGAGAAAGAGTTGTCATTAACAAAGCCTTTAGCCAAAGAAAAAAAACAATTGAGGGCCAATATCATTAACTCAGTTAATGATATTTGGCCTTCTATATAGATAATATTTGAGCAGAATGACTTGGTGAAGGAAGTTGTTGAGGCAATTCAGAAAATCAAAGACAACCTTGGAAAGAAACTAGAGGAAGCCTTTGAAATAATCAAATTTCTAAATTCTAAAAATAAATATGAATTTGAAGAACTCGAGATAGCTAACAGAACAAAGACTATCCTAGAAGTGAAGAAAGATATTTCCAAAATAAATCTAATGCTACAGCTTGAGGAGAAATGTAAGACTTTGGAACTCGCAGTGAAAAGACTTTTTGACAAGTTTGATATATTGAGACAAAAAGGTCTGCCTAGTCCCCTAGTGATAAATGAAAAACTCATGAGACATGAGGATTATGTCAAGAAGTTAAGGGAAGTGGCCAAAGAAACATCACACATTTCCTCAATGAAAGGCATTCCCACAGGTAAGGTACCCTTACAAACTCTAGAAAACTTCTTTTACCTCCAGCATGAGGTAAATCATATTTTTGTAAATAAACCTACATTTTCCAAATATTCAAAGACATATGAGATTTACCGCAGGATGATGAAAATCAAAATCCCAGATGAAGAAATGTGGGAGAAGTGGTGTGATTTACTATAAAGGGTGAAAGAAAGATAGATGAGAGATCATATAGACAACATCAAGCAAAGAATCAGGGCCAGATATCAGTCAGCTGAAAGGTATCACTATATTTTTGCATAAAGGTATTTTATTTTCCTAGAATAAATCCTAGTCATTTGAAAGAATACTTTTGTAATATGTTGTATAAATAATTCATCATTTGAAGTATCAAGGGTCAGTAAATTGTGGATTTCCGAATATTTCAGTAGTTGACTAATCTCTTGCCAAAGGGTTATTGTACCAATTTCCAGTCGACAAACTGAACAAGTTATAAAGAAACTTCCTTACAGGATTCATGTGTTGAGTTATCTCAGTGAAGTATAAAATTTCTATTGTTCATGTTATTTTTCTAAGTATTCCATAAAATTTTATCTGTTCTAAATTTGAATGTTATAACAGGAATATTACTGCAGAATTTTCTTAAAACTTACACTCTGCTTTTAACTGTTATGAATTTCTATGTTTTATTCTGATATCCGTTTTAGAGAAATCTTAATTTCCCTTTGATCCCGATTGAATTATTCACCCTTCTACATTATCTGGTTTAAGGAATTTTTAATTGTTCCTTGATCCTGATTGAAAAATCACTTCACCATTCAGCCTTGAGATCTGATATTGCTCACCTATCTTGCCCTGTAACACTTTCCTTATAATTTGATTCAATTATATTTCAAAGCACATTGACTCCATAACCCAATGGAAAGTTGATAAGAAACTATTCATCTTAATCTTTCGTTCCACCAACCAACCTGTTGGCTCGAGGGGTCCTGACCTAGGTTCGGAGGTTAAAATTTGCCAACAAACCCCTATACTACTAGCCCTTTCGGCAGTGACCTGATTGCGCAAGCCAAAGTCTCACCCAAAGCAGTATGAGAGGGTGCTGGAACTAGGTTTCCGCACCCTGAGAGAGAGAAGGTAAGTCAAGAAGAGTTGCGTTCCCAGCTTATTAGCTTTGTATTTAATAGATCTAGTTACAGACTTATATCGCAGAACTCATATCTACTAACTACCTTCTCATCCACATACGTAACACCGATCTATCAATACAACAACTATAATCACAATAATCAATAGATCATAGATTCATATAACAGGAACAAGGATATTATCACAACTATAAAACATATATGTTCGCAGGTTTGCTACTCAGTTATAGTCCACAGTTACCAGAGTTACTATCAGTCATAGATTAAATCAGCACCTTCGCATCAACAATAGCACAAGTAATCTCATAAACACACAAACAATAGATCACAGGAATACTCTGTATTATAACAAAGACAGATCCATAGAAACAATGGATAGCCAACCATAGATCCAACTGTTCACATCAACAGTAATACATAAACTTAGATAACGCAAAGATACTCTAACCAGATTTGCATATATTAGCATCCAAAACCCAGTACAATCCAACACAGCCTGCGCACACAGCTAGCAGGGTCTGCACACAGCAGGACTGAGGATCTCTATGCACATAGCCAATAGGAGTCCTTACCCTAGCAACCCAAATAGATATAACAATTCACAACTATCATGAATCTCTATTCTTTCCTACCTATGACTAAAAAAAGTTCATCTATTTATACTGATTTAGCCTATGCATCCAATGGTACGCAAACCGTGGTTTGCAGACTCTTGGTCTACCCTTGACCCGTTACAATGCATTAGGGGCCTTGACCCACCCCAAAACCCATGCGTTAGACTAATTAAAACCAAAATATACAAAACTTATGCAAAATTGCAGCTTTTAGGGGACCCTATTCCAACTGTCCCCTAACACAATCTTGTGACTCGTCCCGAGTCACAGTGGTCGTGTGTCCTCCATTTTCTCCTGACGCCACTTGAATGCATCAAATAGTGGTGGAAATACCCCTTCACTTTGCGCAGCATCAGTCTGAGCTATCTCTACCAACTTCTGTGAAGTTGGGCCTTCTGTAGCGGTTGCAACACTCTCTAATGTCTAGTTCAACTGTTTTACGACAACATCAACATCGTGGGATAGCTTGAGGTCCTTGTATGTCCAAGGATGGAGGTGATTACTCAACGTCTGCTTCCGATGTCGAAGGGTGTCCATGTTAGCTCTAAGGGCCTGGCTAGTGCACAGTTGGGCCATGCGCTGGGTAGGGACCAATGTGGTCAAGGTAGCTCCCAATTGATCGAACTCCTCTTCCTTTTTTGCACAACGTTTGAGTAATTTCTAGTAGGAGAGGATCCTGTTGTACCTTGGTCCATAGTTGCATTGTTGTGTCCAGTAATTCGGCACCCTGAGAAATTTGGCCTGTGATCACATTCGTGGCAACTGTAATCAACACAGCTTGTTGGGCCTTAACATCTGGAGGTGTTTCTGGTTGCAGCTTGGCCTGCAAGTCGGCAATATTCTATTCCATCTAAGTTTTAACAACCTGGATCTCTGCCTGTGAAGCTATTAAGGTCGCGGCCAGCCCTTCAATTTTTGCTTGGGGGGTAGCTGTGGCTAGTATTTCATCTGTAACACTTGCGCAGAGTCTACCAATTAAATTATACAGCTCTGTTTGTTGTGCGATGGCGAGGGTACATGCAACCTGTACCTTGGTTACCTCAGCCGTCTGTTCTACAATGGTCTTCTCCGCTATGCTAAGCCGTTGGTGGGACGGATGGTCTCTATATTGAATTTCTTGAAATAATGAGCTATGTAGAACCTGCAGTGAATCATGTGGAAACTTTTCTAGATCCAGTTGGACCTCTGCACAGGCCTGGACTTGCGCTCCCAAGTTGGGTGGACTTACTTTGAGGGTTGCGCCTGGCAGGGAACAGAGGCAGCTTTCGACTGCAACAAGTGTCGTGAAGCTAGTGGCAAAGGCTGAGCGAGTCAGGACCAAACTGGTTTGCAGTGCGTCCATTTTCAGTTGCAGGGCTCAGAGCTCGGCCTGAAGTGAGTCAATTGCGGATTTTTGCTGCTCTCCCAAAGCCAGCCATTTGTCCTCTGTAGCCAAGGTGACTGCTTCTGCGATTTGTTCAAGGTCACCTTTCATGAGTGTAACCATTTCATCGCATTCTATCCACTGAGAGCACTGCTTCTTTCGTGGCCCTTTAGCGGTCTCACCTATTCACATTGTTCCTCTGGGGGAGTCAGTATTTCCCATCTCCTGGCCTTCTGTACCTAGATTTCTCTGTGACCCTTCTTGCAACGCCACTTCCCCACCCTTTGTCATATTTTTATCCGGCTGCGAACCCTTCTTTGTGTCTGTTTCAATGTTCTTTTTCTGCTATGAATCCTGCTGTGATGCTATGGACCCTTCTTTCCCTGCCCCTTTGCTTGATCTGCCAGTCCCTTTGGCTATGGTAGTGGGGGTAACCTTTGTAGCACTTGCCGATGTGGTGCACATCGAACCGGTTTTGAACCCAATCTTCCACTACGGAGACCATGTAGCGACTATGCGATCAATATCCTCATCCACAGCCATATATGGGAGAAAGACCCAAATTTTATCGTTGTGCACCGTGATTTGGATGTTTTGCATGGTGATCTGAAATATTGCGATGGTCTTGTACTTGTCATATACTACTAGAGACAAGCACAGACATGGTTGATAGCTGCTGTCAAGCTGCTCTAAAAAAGGACCCAAAAGACCTGATTGTCCTTGATACGCTGTGCGTCCTTAGAATCCCATAAGTTGGCATAGCGCACCCCTTCGCACATGTTAGGAGTGAGCTCAGGGAGGACTGCTTCTTCTGACACTTCCCATATGACCAATGCAATGAGCAGTAGCAGCCAAGAATAGCATAATGGGCACCCATGTTCCTGGGCTTCGCGAACATTTGCCAAAAATTCGGTACACAGGTACTGGGACCAATTGAAGCAAACACCTTTTTCGCACTTTCCTGCCAACTGAATGACATATGTAGGGATGGTGGCGGCCTAGCACTTGCACATTAGCTTGCATGCTAGCAACAAGGTACCCATCTGCATTCCCGAGTCACAGATGGTATTGATCATGAACCCCCGCATATTTTGTAGCACAGGGTATGTATTGCGCATGCTATCATCGATCTTATGCTCATACTTCTTACCCACCCACAACATCGAGTCAAGCCCTTCCATGGGGAGGCTAGTAATTTAGTGAATTAGTGCAGCATTGATAGGGATGTGATCTTGGATCCATAGGCTACCAGCATGGACCAAGGCGAGTAGCTGGCGCACCAAGTGATCTGTAGCATTGTAGTGGCCAAAATGTGGCATCCTTAGCAGTTTCACCAGCCTAGAACCAGCCAAGCCGCTCACCCAGCACATAGGGACGACCTGCACCCCATCATCTTCTAGTATATGTTCCAGGTAAAACTTAGGTGCCAGCTGAGGAAAGGCCTCATAGTTGGCCAAGTCATGATCATCGAACTTTACCTCATGAAGCTTGTCAAAGGGATCACCAATGACGGGGACCTCGCCCAGGGTCAGTGGCATCTGTAGGTAGGTGATCAGGCCATCGAGGTTCTTTGGTGTGCAGGTTGAGGGCCTGCGAGGCTGGAAAAATGGTGGCAACCAATTAATTGGTTGAGCGACCTGGGCCTTTTCTTGACCAGATAAAGGGTGGCCTGCTGGTTTAGGGGAGTCGGTCGGGGCCACCCCTCATGGTGACTTTACATTGTAGTGAGAAGTGCAGGGTTTTACCCCAGCCCATTTTGCATGCTTTCTTGACCCTTGCACTTTCTCTTTTCCTTTATTCGTTGTTGGAGGTGGCATGGAGATGACTGCTTCGGCTTTAGATTCGACCTCTACTACCTCCTCGGTTTATGGCTTTGTTGAGGCTATCGTCTGAGAGGATTCAACAGGGTTGGTGGCCATCATTTTGGTGCAGAAAATGAATCCCAACCCCAGGTGGCTACTATCAGAGGGGATGGACTGTATAGACATGAAATGAGTACAGTAGGCCCAAACTATCTTGAGTCATAAAACCACATAGCACAGGCAAGACAAAAGATACAAAACCCTCTTCCGACCTAACCTTCCATTTTTATAATCTTAGAGGGCCACTAACGGTCAGGTGAACCTTAATTGATACTTACCCTCAGATAAATGGTAAAAAATCTTCGGAAATCATGTTATTAAATGTTGGTCTCCCGCTCCTTTCAACAATAAATTTAGCTATTTACCCGATTTTACTATTCCAATGGCTAGTTTTTGCAACTCTTGTGCACCCAACGCACCCCTGTGTTCCCAGCGCACCTGTTTCGTTTTTAACAAACACCTGCACCTCCTGTGCACTCCTCCGGGCTTCCAAATTTGTGGCTGCTTCCTGCGCATACCCTGGTCATACTCATCTTCCTTGGTGGGCATATCTTTCCCTATACAACTACTCTGGCCATAGAGTCATTTGATCTGATACGGTTTGAGCCAGGTACCATTGACATATCCTGGGAGCATATCGCCATGCAGGGTAGATAGCCTAATAGCTCAACCATTTGTGAGTTCCTTAACTGTGTAGGGACCTAGCCAGTGTTGTCGGAACTTCCCTCGGTGTTTCTCAAACTGGCTATCATACAAGAGGACCAACTCACCCTCCGCAAATGTCTTTTGGCGAATATGTCGATCATGCCATGCCTTATCGCGAGTCTTCTGAAACTGCTGATGGAAATTAGCAATAAACCGATCTTCCTCCAAAGCCATAAGCTACGCTAAATGCTCCTCCAAGACTGCAGGTTCTGCCATGTTCATAAATGTTGTGATATGTAGAATAGGAACAATATATTCCATCAGCATAATGGCCTCCTTGCCATAGACCATTCGGAATGGGGTTTTCCTTGTTAGCTTCTTGCAGGTCGTACAGTAGGCCCAAAGAACCGCTGGGATGGGCATGTCCCAATCATTGTGATCGGCGTTGTAGACCTTGGTCAGTGCTTACTCCAAGATTTTTTTAAAATCCTTAATCGCTCCGTTAGCCTGTGGATGATATGGGGTGCTCTTCGCATGATGGATCCAGAATTCTTCAGTCAGAGCTTTTATTGTTTCA
Organism: Pinus albicaulis; assembly: GCA_034641835.2. Classification (NCBI taxonomy): domain Eukaryota; kingdom Viridiplantae; phylum Streptophyta; class Pinopsida; order Pinales; family Pinaceae; genus Pinus; species Pinus albicaulis. The sequence continues at coordinate 1,080,161,829 of CM076575.1, read as the reverse complement.
TTAACAAAGTGCGTACCTCTATCACTCATAAAGATATTTGGACATCTAAATTTGGTCAGAATCTTCTCAAAGATGAAGTGCGCAACAGTATTTGCAGTAAAATCCTTCATCGCTTGTGCTTCGGCCCACCTGGTTACATAATCAGTGGCAGTAATTATGTAGCACACACCCGTCTTCTTCCCTGGTGGGTTGATCGGTCCCATAAAATCAATGGCCCATTTGTCAAAGTCTTGCAGAGCCATTTGTGGTTGTAAAGGAATTTCGTCTTTGTGTGATGGCCATATTGTCTGTTGGCACGTATCGCAAGCTTTATAATAGTCGTGGGAGTCACTATGTAGGGTAGGCCACCATAGCCCAGCTTGCAATATCTTTTGTGCCGTCGCCTTGCCTGTGTAGTGACCTCCTGCTATGCCTTCATGAGATTCTGCCAAGATAGTGTGCCTTTCATGCTCTAGAACATATCTTCGCAACACTTCATCAGCCCCTAGTTTATATAATTGACCTGCAATAATGGTAAAATCCGCCGCCCGGGTAACCAATTACTTCTTTTCTTGTACCGAATATTCTGTAGGTGCCATGCATGTAGTCAGGAACCGAATGATATCATTGAAGTGTTCATCAACGACCTTAATGGAAAATGGTTGCGCATCAAGCAAGCCTTCCTCCAGGTTAGGGGGTTTCTCTCCCATCTGAATTCGGGACAAGTGATCCGGCCCAGCATTCAACTTCCCTGGTTTGAATATGATTTCAAAATCGTATTCCTGAAACAGTAACATCCATCTGTAGATTCCCCCCCCCAGCACAGGATTTTTTACCAGGTACTTTAAAGCCGAATTATCTATAAATTTTTTAAGTGTCCTCCTAATAAGTAGTGCCAATACTTTTGTAGTGCATAGACCATGGCCAATCCTTCCCTCTTTGTGGTGGCATAATTGTGCTCTTCACTCAAGATTTTTTGACTAGCAAATGTGATTGGGTGATCAATGTCCCCGGCGCCAGGTTGCATAAGGACCGATCCCAGGGCAATCCCTGAAGCATCAACATGAACATGAAATACCTTCGCCTAATCAGGAAAAATAAGAATAGGTGCAGAGACCATCTTTTCCTTGAGTAGCTCAAAGCTCTTCTGGCACTCGTCATCCCAAATGAATGAAACATCCTTCTTAAGCAGCTTTTCCAAGGGTGTTGTGATCAATGTGTATCCCTAAATGAATTTTCTGTAGTAGTCTATATGTCCAAGGTTGAACGCAGCTGTTTCTTAGTCGTAGGTACCACTAGATTGATAATAACTACTACTTTTGCAAGGTCCACCATCAACCCTTGTCGGCAGACTATGTGTCCAAGCAAGATTCTGAAGGGTGCGTAGAAGATACATTTCTTGATATTTAGGGAAATCTGGTGTTTCCGACAGGCGTCCAACATCATGCACAGGTTTAAAACATGTGCCTTTACCAGGCCAAAGACAATCTAATCATCGAAATACACTTCTAGGAATTTATGGATGAATTCCTAGAACACTGCGACAATGATCAACGAGAAGATAACAGGGGCATTCTTGAGTCCAAACGACATGACTATATACTGGAAGGATGCCCATTCAGTGGAAAATGTAGTTTTTCTGCGATCTTCTGGTGCGATTTTAATCTGATGGTATCCTGAGAACTCGTCAGTGAAGGAGTACAATTCCTGGCCTCCTACACTATCCAAGATCTCATCGGAGAATGGTGTCAGAAAGGGGTCATGTATGCAGGCATCATTTAGTTTGCATAAGTCCACACATATTCATATTTCTCCCTTTGTTTTCTTTTCCTGAACCACCATTGGACTTACCCAATCTGACTGCTCGATTGGCTCAATAATACTTGCGGTGAGAATTTTATCGATTTCTTCCTTAACCTTCTGCTTATACTTAGGGTTCAACCGATAAGGCCGCTGCTTTACAGGGCACGCATCCGGTTTTATTATGATGTGCATAACCCCTAGGTCCCCTGTGATCCCTTTGAACTCCGAAATTTTTTTTGGGAATAATTCTTGATATCTTGTGAAAAATTCAACAACTTTTCTTATAGTGTCATCATCCCAATAGTCCCCAATTTTAGCCAACTTAGGCTGCTCTGCCATGCCAACGTTGATTTCCCGTAGTTTCAAAGGATTCGTCACATCCATAGTCTGTAATGGAGGTCCCGCAACTGTGTGCTCCCCATTTGATTTTGGGATAAAGATAATGCGCGGATTCCCATCACACTCTTCTATCGTTATATTGTGATAATTGACAATATCTTGCATCTGCGTTTCCCATGTTGGTGCCCTAAATATTGCATAGGAGCTAGATTCACCAAACACAAACGTATCTATATCCTCTAGAGCTTCATCAAGCGCCTCTGAACCCGTTATCAGTCCGAATGTTCCTATGAATTCATCCTTCAGAGTTTCCCAGTGGTGGGTACGTTGATGTAGCTCCACATCCAGGTACCATATAGTAAGGATTGGACCTAACGCATGAATGAACAAGTGAACCCATTCTTCTATAGTTCGATCACACCGCTTCTCTATCTAAGCAAACAAGTGTTCATGCAGATCCTCTTGGCCAAGGAACATCTTGACGTGCGCCTCAATCGGAGGCTCAAACCACAGGATCATCATGTCCTGACAGTCCTCCCAGTCCTGGAATGCCCCCTTATGTGTATCCCACCATCTTGCAGGTGTTGTGTGCGGCTAGATTAAGGGCCCATAACCTTTGTTCTCTGAGAACCTTAGCTTTGAATGTTCGCAAAAATTATTTTACACTACCATACCCATCAAAGTAGGTAGTTCTCTCACCTTAGAGGATATGTAATGGAAGTCCCTTGTAATTCGTAGGCAGCGCAGCGCAGAGACATCATGCAGCCGATTTTTCTAATTTTCCATTTCCTCCTCGGAGTTGGAGAAGCACTCGCTATATCCTTCCCAACAAAGCATACCATTAGTCATAGGATTGATCCAATATTTGTCCCTTACAGTTAGCTTATAGATGTGATCCACCTCTTCTTCCTAATGCACTGGCTATGTATATCTTTCTCCTTCTGCGGGATCTAGCGGTACTATCACCCATGTTCCTTCACTTTCAAATACCATGCTCCTATTTTTTAAGTTGATAATACCACCCATATCTATGGCCCAGTCCAATCCTAGGAGCGTTGGGTAAGCATCTACATCTTCTATAATCTGAATGAATTTAAAGTCAGCTCAGACCTTAACTCCTGCCATATCTACCACGATCTTCGACAGTCTTCCTAACGGGATGATCTTCTGCTGGTTGGCCATGTGCAGCTGGATAGTGGACCATTCCAACTTAGGTTCCCCCATTCACTGCCAAGTCTGTTTAGGGAGGACGTTCGCATCTAATGCCAAGTCTAGAATAACCTGATCCATCTCATAATCATCGATTTGCACAGTCAACCGCATCTCCCAACCAGTGTGTCTCTTATGATTATAGAGTTTGTGTACATCCTTAACTTCCATAGCTGGGGTTGTCATTTCTACGCATCTATTTATCAAATCTTGGAGGTTTTCTACGGCCTTTTGGTTGCGCAGAAGCTTCATACATGCCTGCAGGAATGGTTTGACCTCATCATCTTGCTCTGAGGTTCGCAGGGGCTTGATGAGTAGGTGCCTTAGCTTTAGCAAAGTCTTGGCAAGATGTGACAAAGGTTTCTTTTTATTTCTGTAAGTCCAAACCTTCTTGTTTAATAGTTGCTTTACGGATGATAGGTTCCGCCTCAGCTTTCTTCGTGGCTCATCCGGTGGCCATGTCACTGCATGTTATAACATTAACACTTGGTCCTTCATCTCGAGGTTCTTCCTTGACCCTTTATACATTCTTCATAGGTGTCTGTTGCTTCTCCTGCATCTTGGCTATCAAAATTGGCCAATCTTCAACCACGTGATCCAACTGTCTACAATATCTACAAGATTTTCTCGCAGGGTTCATGCAATCCCTTGCAAAGTGGCCTATTTCTCCACTGTTATAGCAAATCAGTTTCCCTCTCCCCCTACCCGCGCTTCCACCTAGGCCCTCTCCCCTACCTGGAGAACCACCTATGCCCGAGGGGGATCTTGGTGATGACGGATCCACCTGTATCCTATACATATTTCCTCGATCTTTCATTAGATTGTACGTTTGACAGTTTTGTTCTTCATGGCCTACAGACTTGCAGAACCTGCACCATTGTTGCTTTATTTTTGGGACATATGTGACAAGATGGGGGCAATAGTTGGTATTGTACAGCCCAAAAACATGACAATCATCGCACCAAAGCACCAAACTGGGTCTTGCAGCTTCCCTAGGTCGCAACGAACTGGGTCCCCCAGCTTGTATGTAGTCTGCTAGCAGAGGATAGTTATCCTTTGTGTGTCCATTCATCCTGCATCATATACACCATATTTCAGGGCTAGCCTCTGTTCCTCGCTCCTTTCGCAGATTCTGGATCTCCATATGCATTGCTTCTAGCTGGCCTTGTATCTACTTTACTCCTAAATGGGTATCATCTCGTGGCACAGCTTCTAGCTTCATCAAAATTTCCAAGGCCTTTTCCTGCGATTTAATGGCTTGATGTCCCATTGGCATGCGCATGTGGGGCAGTAGCATAGCAATGAACCACTCCGTGTGTTGCCTGTCATCATACATAAATACTCCTTCTCTAATTACCTTCTTTAACTGTTGGTCAACCTCCCATATGGATTCAAATGCTCCTTACTTGAAATCCTTCAGATCATTCACTTTGTATTTTTGAACTGTTGTTTAAAAGCATTCTTAATTTCTTCAATGGTTGCATTCACATGCTGGTTGATGTACCCCATATACCTGTCCAAGGCCCTTCCTTTAAAGGCAAGGGATAGCTGCACCCTTTTCACTGCATCACTAGATATGTTCTGCGCAGTCCATATCGATCCTACGACGAACGAAAATCGATCCATATCCTCGTCTCATACACCCTTGAAGGTGGGTAGCTTCATGTGCGAAGCCATATCGTCTTTTGGTGGTGGAGGTGGTGAGTTCTTACCCCTATGAGGGTTCGATGGTAGCATAGACGGAGAGTTATGTGTAGCAGAATTTCTTACTGGACTGTAGACAGACTGATCCCTTTCTTGATTGGTTTTGTAGTAATTACCACTGCGCGTTGTACACTCACTTTGATCGGAGCTCATTCACTCTATAGGACTACACATGATGCTCTTTTCGCACAATAAGATCTTAATCAGTAATGGTAGAGTTTTCAGAAACTTACCCTGGAAACCCTTTAAGAATCTTCATTCCACCTTGGAGTAGGACACAACTTGATCAATCGCAAATTCTGTCACAAATCCTCCTATCACACTATCCACCCAATAATCTACCATGCGAGTGATGGTGTTATCAGTCTTTTCTAACTGTTGAATCATATCTGAGGTCCACTGTGTGATCTGTTCATCCTTCCAACACTTCTGGAACTCTACGAGCCTTGCAAGCCACTCCTAAAGCTCAGTTGCAAATGTCACAAAGAAAATCTCGTAGATCTTTGTGAAAACATACTTATTCTTCCACTTTTCCGCTGACAACCTTGTGCTGTGATTATCTTTTATAGAAAATTCCTGAATTTGTTTTCTCGAACCACTCAATTTCTTTCTTCTTAGGTTTCTAATATTCTCTTGGCATTACCCAATCTCTCTCTCAAAATGCTCCCAGTCTTAGCAACAGAACCATTTGTTGGATTGAGGGGTCTCGACCCAGGTTCAAAGGTTAAGGTTTGCCAACAAACCCCTATACTACTGGCCCTTTCAGCATTGACCTGCTTGCGTAGGCCAAAGTCTCACCCAAAGCAGTATGGGAGGGTGCTGGAACCAGGTTTTCGCACCCTGAGAGAGAGCAGGTAAGTCAAGCAGAGTTGCGTTCCCATCTTATCAGCTTTGTATTTAACAGATCTAGTTACAGACTTATATCTTAGAGGTCATATCTACTAACTACCTTTGCATCCATGTGCGTAACACCGATCTATCGGTACATCAACTGTAATCGAAGTAATCAACAGATCATAGATTCATATAATAGGAAAAAGGATATTCTCGCAGCTATAAAACATATCTATTCGCAGGTTCACTTCTCAGTTATAGTCCACAGTTACCTGTTAGGTCCCTATATTACTAGTATAGTCCCTTATTGCTGTTAGTGTAACCCCCTTATTGTTATTATTGTGCCCTTAAATTATTATTGTTAGGTCGGCTAGGATTACATTGTGGCCCACTAGGATTACATTATGGCCCCATGGACTCCTATATATAGAAAGGAGGTTTTGTAAATTGGATCATCCAAGAATTGTTCATTTATGTAATGTATTGGAGGTTTCCCCTTCGAAGTGGCTTATTTCTAAGGCGTTTATATCTCATTTCTTCTATTTTTGAAGCTGGTTACACAACATTTGGTTTCAGAGCTTTGGATTCTAGGGTTTCGCTGCTCCAAACAGGTCATCGTGGCATTTTCTCTATAAATTTTTTTCTATGAAGTTTTAGAAGATGAAATTTTTAGGGTGCGAAGCTGAAATCCTGAGGAATATTTTCTAAAAATTTCAGAGCTTGGTTCACAATATTTGCGGAGATATGATCTCTGGAAGTTAGGTCTTTTTTCAGGCTCCTAAACAGGTCATCGTGGAATTTGCGCTATAAATTTTTTTCTACGAAGGTTCAGAATATGAAATTCGTATGGTGCGAAGCTAAGATCCTGAGGAAATTCTTCAAAAAATTTCAGAGCTTGGTTCACAATATTTTTGGAGATATGATATGTGGAATGTAGTGCTTTTTCAGGCTCCTGAATTTCATCTCAAAGAGGTGATCATGGGAAAAGTTCAATAAATCTCTCTCTGGGCATCGGATTTGAGTGCCGTAAAAAGTGGTTATAAGTACACGGACTATAGTTTCTTTTCTATCAATTTCAGAGACAAAGGACAAAACAGTGACACGTGGCAAGTCGTACAAGTTCGCTCTACTGAACTAGTCCATAATTAGGTCATTGTGGGAGATTGGACACAACTTTGTCTTGGAGAATCCAAATCAGGTCAGACCTATGGAATTCGAAAGATAATTTAGAGGGCTACGTCGGTACCAAAATTCAGATATTGAAGTACTGAAATCACAGAGATAATGCAACTTCAATATCGAGCTCCTCAAAAGTAAGAAAAAGGTGTGTATTTTTTTCTGAATTGCATAAGTCTTGTTTGAAGAATCAATTTGAATTGATTCCAAGGGCATATTGTAGAACATATATCAGTATTGGGTTCTAAAATATGCCTCGTAAAAATAATTCAACACCCATTAAGCCTTCAGAAGGGTCTACTATGACTCATGAAGATGAAGAATAGCAACATGATCTATCAAAATTACAAGAGCAAGTGCAACAAATTTCACTCTCGCAAAGAGCAACAAAAAATGAAATGGACGTTTTGAAGAAAGGCGTGGAAGCTAAGATGGATGGCATGGAAGATGTCATGGAATCTAATATGGATGACATGAAAGACAACATGGAAAACAACATGAAAAACATGAAGAATGATCTAAAAGCAGACATCGAAGGTTTGACCAAGTTGATACAAGAAATGTTTCCTAATGGTGAAAAGATAGTAGAAGAACCTCATGATGAGAACAAAATGAATGTTAATCGCGATTTCATAAACTCTAATGTTGGCGGGAAGAACCACCATATTCCAAAAATGGATATGAGGAATTTTGATGGGAGGGATCCTGTAACATGGATACTACAGATGGAGCAATATTTTGATCTCCATAATGTGAAAAACACACAAAAGGTACACATTGCAACTTTACATTTAGAAAAAAATGCATTTGTATGGTATCGATGGCTTTGCTCCCATAAAAAAATTTTCACTTGGTCAATTTTAACGGAAGAAATGATAGCACATTATGAGGATACAAAGAGCAACACCTTCTTTAGCCAATTGATAAATCTCAAACAAAAGGGTTTAGTGGGGCAGCACATTGAGGACTTCCAAAAATTGAATATAAGGGTAACTGATATTCCAGAGGAACACAGGATTGATCTCTTCATAGGCACTTTAAAGGATAACATCCAACATGAAGTTCACGTTCTGGAACCTGATTCATTGGAGAAGGCATTTAGGTTGGCAAGAAAGGTTGAATGTAAAATTATGGCGACAAGGAAGCCTACCACTCAATTCTATAAAGAAGGAAGTGTTGCTATGTCTAGATTTCCACAACCTACAAGGTTGACACCACAACAATTGGAAGAAAAAAGAGAAAAAGGGCTTTGCTACAGTTGTGATAGAAAATACACTAAAGGTCATAAGTGTGCTGAGAAGAAATTATTTTACATAGATTGTGAAGAGGAAGAAGAAAATGAACAAGAAGAGGATATACACCAGGAACCAACCCTAGAAGAGGAAGAAATGAATCCGACCATATTGTGTAATGCACTGGCAGGAATTACCACTCCTCAAACTCTCAAGATAGAAGGAAAAATCAAGAAGAAAAAGGTAATAGTGTTGATTGATTCAGGTAGCACCCATAATTTTATTCATTGTAAGGTAGCCGAGGAATTAAATTGTTTCCTATACCCAGCACCAGAATGTCAAGTGATGGTTGCAAATGGAGGAACTATAAATTGCTCTAGAAAATGCCATAATATCAAGCTAACCATGGGGGAATATGTATTTACTAGTCCAATGCTTTCCATTCCTATGGGAGGTGCTGATGTTGTACTAGGAGTACAATGGTTACAATCTTTGGGGACGGTAGCTTTTAATTTTCAAGAATTTTTCTTGAAATTTTTTTTAGAAGGAAAGGAAGTCGAATTATGGGGTATTGAAGGGAAGCCAGGAAGGATAATAAGCTCTAATTTCATGACAAATCTTCTAAAGAAAGAACGACGAGGCATAATTGCACAATTATGCTCACTAGAAGTTCCGACATCAAAATCATCTATTTCTGCAGATCTCCAACAAGTCTTGGACAATCAATCCAAGGTGTTTGAAACTCCCAAAGGACTCCCACCTATTCGTGATCATGATCATGCTATTCATTTGATTCCAGGAAGTGTTCCTCCAAACATCAGGCCTTATAGATATCCTTACTTCCAAAAGAGCGAAATTGAACGTATGATTCCAGAAATGTTAGAGGCGGGTATAATTCAACCTAGTCAAAGTTCTTTCTCTGCTCCTGTAGTATTGGTACACAAGAAGGATGGATCATGGCAAATGTGTCCGGATTATAGGGAGCTCAATAAGCTCACCATTAAAGATAAATTTCCCATTCCTGTGATTGATGAATTATTGGATGAATTACATGGAGCAATTTATTTTACCAAGTTGGATCTTCATTCGGGATATCATCAAATTAGAATGAAGACTGAAGATATTCCAAAAACAACATTTTGAACTCATGAGGGTCATTATGAATTTTTGGTCATGCCTTTTGGCCTTACCAATGCACCTTCTACATTTCAAGGGTTGATGAATTCATTTTCAAACCCTTCCTTAGAAAATTTGTGCTAGTATTTTTTGATGATATACTAATCTACAGCAGGTCTTGGAAGGATCATGTTGAACATGTTGACAGGGTGCTCAAACTATTGCAGGAGAAACAATTATATGCAAAAACATCCAAATGTTTCTTTGGAGTTCAAGAGGTGGAATATCTGGGTCATATTGTATCTCACAAGGGTGTTAAGTAGACCCTAACAAAATTAAAGCCATTAAGGAATGGAAAGTCCCAACAACCATAAAGCATTTGTGAGGATTTCTTGGGTTAACAGGGTATTATCGCAAGTTTGTTAAGAATTATGGGAGAATAGCAACACCTCTAACAACATTATTGAAGAAAGATGCATTTTCATGGACTCCTGAAGCAACTAATGCCTTTGAACGTCTTAAAGAGGCAATGTGCCTAGCGTCGGTCTTAGCTATGCCAGACTTCACAAAAACCTTTATTGTGGAATGTGATGCCTCAGGAAATGGAATTGGTGAGGTTTTAATGTAGGAAGGAAGACCCATTGTTTTTGAAAGTCATCCAATCAAAGGAAAGTATTTACAGAAACCTATTTATGAGAAGGAAATGTTAGTAATACTGCATGCACTAAAGAAATGGCGAACTTACCTAATGGGAAGACACTTCAAGGTAAAAACTGATCATGATAGTCTTAAACACTTTTTGGAACAAAGACTATCTTTAGAAGAGCAGCAAAAATGGGTCACAAGGATGTTCGGTTATGACTTTGAAATAATATACAAAAAAGGGAAGCTAAATGTTGTTGCAGATGCACTCTCAAGAAAGATGAAGAGGTGGAAGCATTGCTTTGTGCCATTTCTATTATCCAACCAGATTGGATAACCGAAGCAAGAGATGAATGGAAGAAGGACAAAGAAGTGTGGACACTCATTCAAAAGTTGCAGCAAGATCCTAGTACATCTGATACATTTAGTTGGAAAAATGATTCCTTATGGTACAAAAATCGCTTATATCTTTGTAAGAATTCCCAACTAAAACAAAAGATTCTTCTGGAATTGCACACTTCTCCTTTAGGAGGACATTCAGGATTTTTAAAAACTTACCACAGGGTGAAGAAAGAATTTTTTTGGGATGGCCTTAAATCTGATATTCAAAAGTTTGTGGCGGAATGTTTGGTTTGCCAGCAGAATAAAGTGGAAACAATTAAGACCCCGGGACTTCTACAACCTTTATCCATTTCAAGTCAACGTTGGGAGGAGATTTCAATGGATTTTATCATAGGTTTACCTAAGTCCGAAGGAAAGAGTGTCATCATGGTGGTAGTTGATAGACTTACCAAGTATGCACACTTATGTGCATTATCTCATCCATTTAAAGCAAGTACAGTTGCTACTACATTTATGGACAGAATTCAAAAGCTACATGGAAGCCCAAGGGTTATTGTGAGCGACAGAGATCCCATTTTTACTGGAAATTTTTGGACGGAGTTATTTTCTTGTTTGGGTACTCAATTAGCTCATAGCTCATCCTATAATCCTCAATCTGATGGTCAAACTGAGATAGTAAATAAATGTTTGGAAGGATATCTTCGTTGTTTTGTATCTGATAAAAAAACACAATGGGTCAAGTGGTTACCTCTTGCTGAATGGTGATATAACACTTCCTTCCATACGGAAGAAAAAATGACCCCATTTATGGCACTTTATGGATATCATCCACTATCCATCACATCATCTTTAAGGGAAAATTTGAAGGTTCAAGCAATAGAAGATCACATCAAGCATCAGCAAGAAGTTCTCCAACTCTTAAAGGATAACCTGAATTTGGTACAAAATTGAATGAAACAACAGGCATATCAACATTGTAGTGAGAGAAGTTTTGATGTAGGAGATTGGGTATTTTTACGGCTACAACCATACAAACAAATGTCCCTCAAGCAAGCAAAGAAGGATAATAGATTATCTCCAAAGTAATATGGTCCTTACAAGGTGTTGCAAAATATTGGTACTATGGCATACAAATTGGAGCTTCCTACTTCTTCACAAGCACATCCAATTTTCCATGTTTCATGCTTAAAGAAGGTTATCGGTGAAAATATTCTAGTTCAAACAATATTACCAGAACTTGATGAGGAAGGAAAAATCATATTGGAACCTGAAGCAGTCACGGAAACAAGAACTCAACAACTACAGAATCGATCAATTTCAGAGTATCTCATCAAGTGGAAGAACTTACCCACTGAAGATTCTACATGGGAGGATGAGAATTTTATACAAAAGCACCCAGAGCTACTCAAGTGTTGAGGACAACACTTTTTTGAAGGAGAGGGGCATGTTAGGTCCCTCTATTACTAGTATAGTCCCTTATTGTTGTTAGTGTAACCCCCTTATTGTTATTATTGTACCCTTGTAACCCCCATTTTATTATTATTGTGCCCTTAAATTATTATTGTTAGGTCGGCTAGGATTACATTGTGGCCCACTAGGATTACATTATGGCCCCATGGACTCTTATATATAGAAAGGAGGTTTTGTAAATTGGATCATCCAAGAATTTTTCATTTATGTAATGTATTGGAGGTTGCCCCCTCGAAGTGGCTTATTTCTAAGGCGTTGATATCTCATTTCTTCTATTTTTGGAGTTGGTTACACAACATTACTAGAGTTACTATTAGTCATAGATTAAATCAACACCTTCGCATCAGCAATAGCACAAGTAATATCATAAATGCACAAAAAATAGATCACAGGAATACTCTGTATTATAACAAAGACATATTCGTAGCAATAACGGATAACCAACCATAGATCCAACCGTTCACATCAACAGTAATACATAAACTCAGATAGCGCAGAGATACTCTAACCAGATTCACATATATTAGCATCCAAAACCTAATACAATCCAACATTTCTCAAGGACCTTTTCTGACCTGATGTATCATACCACAGGCAAAAAAATCTAACAATTCACAACTATCATCAATCTCTATTCTTTCCTACCTATGACTCGAGTTCATCTATTTATACCAATTTAGCCTATGCATTCAATGGTTAAATGCTTGTGGTTTATATGGACTCTTGGTCTACCCTTGACCTGTTACAATGCATTAGGGGCTTTGACCCACCCCAAAACCCCTGCATTATACTAATTAAGACCAAAATATACAAAACTTATACAAAATCGCAGCTTCTAGGGGACCCTGTTCCAACACAACCCAACCAAGCTTACATAACTAGCCTAATATCCATTAAAAAGAAAAGTTAAATCATATAGAGAGAGCCCTCTCTGAGTTTAGGAAGGCTAGATCCGAAGCTCTGAAAGTGGTTTGTAGTTACCTATGATATTTCTTTTTAACGCAAGAACAACCTTTGGAAATTTCATAGTGATAATAGGTTACCCTGAAGCTTCCTCATCTCAGGGAGATGAGGATAGTGGTGAGTTTAATGGCCATATTCACCACAAATTACGCAAGAGTGTTCGGTCCGAAGATTCTCCCTCTTGTTCTTCCCTTGGGATTTATTTGGCTCCTGGTTTTGATTTTGGTTGGAGTTGCCTCCGACCTGAGATCACAGAGGGTGTTGTTGATTATTTCCACCCTGTCCAGGATTTCCATTTTGTTTATTTTTTGATTTTTTCCTTTCTGTTTTGGGAGGATAGCTAGGATTCTCCTCATTATATGATTGGAGCAGTTGTTCCTGGGAAGGTTGCACAAATTTCACCTGCACATTATTTTTCATGTGTCGGTTTTGTGCTGGGGATTGGGAATATTGGGGTCCTTGTCCCTAGTTTTTGAATGGATGCTGGGGGGGAACTCTTTCGTCAACATTTCTAGCTGTGTACTGAGTCCCCTGAGCCGGAGGGTATGGACCTACTTGCTGATGATGGTACGACTGTGCCCTATTAGTCATATTCTGCAAAGGTGCATGATGACTTTGGTAGTCGGGGATGTTCTGGTTAGGATCATACGTGTAACTAGGGTATTGGCTACTGTTGCCTAGGTGATTTTGGGTCAGTGACCCAATCAATCCATATGCAGTGTTCGACGCACCTAAAAATTATTTATAGTTTTGCAGGCACGGGGCATTAGGCGGGATGTTATAAATTTATCTTGACTGCGTGTAAATCAGCTCGAGCTCCTGGGATTTACTGATGGCATCCTCCTCGGATGTAGGTTTTCAGGTTGCTACATCTTTTGAAATCTCTTCTGTGAGATTTTTCAGAAATAGATCCAACATAACTCGATCGTCAAGTTTGGCTTTGCACAAATTACGACGTCGCCGCCATTCATGGAGATGGTTCGAGATATGGACGGCTCATGTATGTCTAAAATGTGTCAGTAATTCCATCCTAGAATCATGGTGGATGGGTAACTGAAAATACGCGAGGAACACAGTAGCGAGGGTGCTAAAGGTTCCATGTGTAGTAGAAGGTTGCTCCACATACCATTTCGTAGCTGGTCCGATTAGGGTGCTCTGAAACAGTCTCAGCCGAATAGTATCATCAATGATGTTGTTCGATGAACATCACAAGTGGAAAGTTGTTATGTGATTTCCTGGTTCTTCCGCTTGCTTCCCTTCGAACTTTGGAATGTCCAAAGGGAGCTTCGTGGGCATGGGGGGGCATGTTGAGTTGTGTGAAATAGGCTCATTTGTTAACTTGGTTAGATCAGGTAAGTTCAATGATGCTAAGAACGGTGACTGTGGGTTGAGATCCATTGCAGATTGTGAAGACCCAGTGTTCTGGTTAGATATGGGGTTTGTCTGTGACGTATATGACTATGTGTTCACTTGGATCCTCGAATTGGTAGTGCTCCTCTGCCCCCTAGGGGTTGTGGGAGGAGATTTATGTGGTGATTGTGTGGAGGTTTCCACTGGTGTGGTGTTGGGTGACACTCGGGGGTTCCCAACTAAAGATGCCCCGATAAAGGATGAACCAATAAGGGTGGCAGTGTTCTGTATTTGATACCTAATTGGCGAAAGACTTGGAACTCCTCCCGGTAATGGGGGGAGCTCGAAAAGACGTCTAGATCAACGAGGTCCCGTTGGGTTCATTATGGTGTCGACTAGGTATGGTTTTGGAAAAAATCTTCAATTCTATGAGAGGTGAAGTATCAAAGAAAAAATGGTGACCACATACAGAAAACAAAGTGAAAACAAAAGTTAATTTTCCTTTAAATTATTTCTATGTGATCAATCAATCAAAAAGTGGTTTTGGTTGTTTTTGTGCATGATACTCAAAATCCTATAGACCAAACATCCTCACACTCTCCAATGTCAGATTTGCAAAGATACTTATAGTCAGTCCCAGGGCTAACGTCTAGAAATAACTAGCGACGCCTTCTAGCGAAATGAATAATCGACAAAAGGTAATGGGTAGAGGCTGGTCTTTGCTGCAGGTCACTGTATAGGGAAGGATGCCATATATTTGGCCACTAAGTATTGTCATCCTACGAGAACGTTCAAGTCTTGAGTTTCTTGGTAAATCAGCTACTAGTACCGAGCATTAGATGGGTTAGGTAGACCCAAATAATACGACACACACTAGGCCTAAGCTTAACCCCCTCTGAATCGAGTCTCTGTGGTGCTCAGGTTTAAAGCTCCCTATTCAGTCAACTTATATGTCTCAAGATGTAAACTGACCATGGCAGCTTATTGGATGCCTACCCCCATGGTCCTAACCTGAACTATAATTTTTCTTGTGTCCCCTGTGGGAAAATTTAGTGAGTTCAGCTAGGTTAGTTTTAAGGAGTCTTTACTTCACTTATGGTGTGGAAGTTTGTGAGAAAAAATTGAACAATCACACAGTTTTAAGATGTGGATATGTGGTGATCCTTTACACGTCCCCTATTAATATATGCTTGATTGTTCCTTGCTATAAGAAAATCAGGTGCGGATAGTGGGCTGCTTACAACTTTACCTAATTAATATAATTGATTAACTAAATGGAGATGTAAAATTATCAAAAAAGAGCTTTCATATGCTTTCCCAAGGTCACCAGAAGGTGCAAGCGCAATAGAGATTACTTTCTTCTCTTAAGATAATTAATTCCTGGTACAAACTCCTAGTGCAAAAATGTAAACTAAAATTAATGATCTAATTAGGAAAAATGAGAACTAGCTACACATATGTGGATTAGGGCCACTTACTCCATATAATTATCTATGTGTGTTTTAGTGTTTATTTTCACAAAAATGAGTTATTTCAAATTGCAAGTAAATTTCCCCCTACTTAAACTATGCGATTTTTTGTCAAGGTAAAATTTAAAATTTAAAACTAGCAACTAGAAATACTAAAACACAGCCAAAATCAAGTTCTAAACAGTCATGGGACACCACACGCAATTTTGGCATTTTTTCTCTAGGCTACCAGCCACTTTACAATTGGGAAATTGAAGAAAATAACATAGAATTTTGGTCTTTGGTTTCCGCGTGGAAAATTTTCACACAGGCGCACTACTCTGCGTATAGGTCAGAGCTGAACGCGCACAACTCACCACTTCTGTCTGAGAAAAAAATGCCCAGTTTTCCTGTAAATGGAATTTATGGAACTTTTGAACTTCAAAATTTTATTCTGGGTGAATGAGCGGAGAAGAGAAGAAGGGGAGATGTCCCACCAACACTCCAGAGCAAAGATAAGGTCCCTGCAACAAGCACAACCACTTAACTAAAAAAACACACCTAGTGGAGTCACCAATCCTATAGTGGTGGTTTTGGCACACAAGTGTACCAATCCATCGATGCTTAGGAGGAGTGGTCGCTGCCTCCAAGCTATGGTCACAAGAAGAAAATACGGTTAACAGGTTAGTGAACACATGCTATTAAATATAAAACACACTAAATCATGGACTATAGTATGCATATATGGAAAGCAAACACAAATAAACTAAACAAAAAAGCAAAATTTCACAAAGAGTCAAACGTAACAATAATGAAAAAGGTGGAATCAAAGTCAACTCTTATTGCTCGCTGTTAGGAAGAAAGATACTACGTTACACTCTTGCCAAAGGATCGTTACAACTATGGAGTTCTAAGACCTAGTGCAAGGATTTTTTTACCCTTTAGTTGATTCCACAAGGTCTCTATCTCTACTTCGAAGGATTGAAGTTGTTGGGTGGAAAAAAACTGAATCCTCACTCTACTGCTGCTCTGCATTGCACACTACTGGATTACTCATGAGAAATTTGGCCAACATAACAATGTGCTCTCATTTTTCTCATCTCTTGGTGGCCATCTATAAGCGAATTCAAATTCTCCTTCCCTTTTCTCTCATTTTTCTCATCTCTTGGGGGCCATCTATAAGCGAATTAAAATTCTCCTTCCCTCTCTTGGTGCATTGGTGGATGGTGACCAAAGAGAGACGGTTGATTCCTTTGTGTGCCACTTGATTCCTTTATGTGCTCCCTTGAGGTCTCGAGGTGGCTTAGGAGGCTATCCTTGGGCGGCCTCATGTGTAGGATCATTTCTTGAAGTGTGTCAAGTGGTCCCGAAAAGTGACTTCCACCACTCCCAATACCGCGTGGCTTTTTGAGGGAAAGCCATGCAGACTGGCGCACCTATCGAAGGAAACTACGTGCAAAGGCGCATTTCACACAATGTTTCGGGTGTGCAATTTGATTTTTGCCTCTTCCACCTTAGATATTTAAAAAAATTAAATCCTCTAATGTGCCTCAACCCTATAAATCCTTCTGCCTAACATTTAATAATGTCATCTTTGCTTGTCGGATTCCTCGGTGATAACACTAGGATTCCATTTAGAGTGATTTCCTTGATTGGTAAGACTTAGGAACTATTTACAATACATTAGTCTCAACCACAACATCTACTAATGAGTTTTTGACACTAATGATGTCATTTCATGGTCAATTAATTGATTTTAGAAATTAAGGACACGGTTAAATAGAGAAATTAATCTAGGCACAAAGGATTATTAAGCGCAAAAAGGGATATTAAGCAACCGTGAACTACAATATGCACCTGGTGAACCAAGGACTTAATTTACGGCCACCAATCTCTTCGAATGTTATGTTTAGTGTATCACAGTATATAATGCGGTAGACTCGGTTACCTATGGATGGATATTATCCTATAGGGGACTCCCAAAATATACTCGACGGTACGTGGGAGTGCAGTCTGTAGTAGTTTTGTTTAATGCATAACCGTTTGATGAGATCATTCCCATATAATTTTCATGCATGGATCCCCATTCGATATACCTAAAGGTACGTGGATAACGATCCTATACACTTACTATCGTGGAGCGAGATTTCACCCCCGGAATGCAACGCTGGAAAAAAAACGACAACTCCTACGTTTAACGACATCAGAACATGTCTCTAGCCTAGACCTTTAAATGTTTGCATTAATGTTACAAATGCTCCTTAGGTTGATTCAATAAATTTTACTGTTTATCTTTGATTAAGTTTTAGTGATTTTTGGGCTCTGAATGTCACCTAAATATCCTAAAATTAAAATCTAGCATGAGAAAATGGAAATATTTCTCTTTCATTGAAAATCTAGCTAAGGAAGGGAAGGAAAAATCAGTATGCAACATACAAGATGCAACAAAAAAGATGCAATATATAGTTTCCCTTTCAATGTGACCATTCCTATATCAATGCACATACAAAACCCTAAATCCCAAATGGTTTTTCT
This sequence comes from Pinus albicaulis, assembly GCA_034641835.2. NCBI lineage: Eukaryota > Viridiplantae > Streptophyta > Pinopsida > Pinales > Pinaceae > Pinus > Pinus albicaulis. Next base: position 1,080,143,687 of record CM076575.1, on the reverse strand, counting down.
TTTTCTTTTGAACAAACTCAAATTTCTAAATGAATAAAACTAAGATGCAAATGTGTAATCACTAATTCAAATGCACTTTTTAGAATGAGGACTAGAACAAAAATTACCAAGCGATCAATGACCAAACAAAATCAGTTTTCAAGTGACCAAATGATAAGAACAAATAAAAATAAAATAAAATCCTTACCAAAGGGAATAAAACACAAATGAAAACCAAATGGAGGCTTTAGAGAGACCATAAGACACTCAAGACTCAGGGAAGGTCAGCTGGAAGTAGGTTGATCAAAGAGACACTCATAAACAAAGGAAAATTTTGTGCAAAAATAGGGGCCAACGCTGGTGCAGAAGAGGCACTAGTGCTTTGCAACTCTGGTATAGAGTGGGCCTAGGTGAGATGCAATAATTTGTCAGAGGCACTAGGGGAGCATTGGTCCAAGGATGGAAGATTGAAACACAAAAATTGAAAAATAGGTTCAATGAAATCACTTCCTAGGTCTATTCTTGACTGATAAAAGTAGGAAAGGTCTATCAAAGAGGTAATAAAACACAATGGACAAGAAAAACCACCGAGGTAATACATCGTTCCTCAGTATGGACGATAATTTATTATGCGGGATTTACGATTATGGACAAAAGTATCACCCCTATGTTCGATGGCTAACCTAGAACAATAGTGAAACAAGGAACCCAATGCTTTCCTTAAAGTAAATAGATGAAATAATGAATCCTACCTGGAATATGTCACATTTTTCACTCCTTATTCAACTTGAATGCTTCAATTCTAGCTCTGATTTCCAAAATTAGAACTTTCATAGTCAAATAACATAAGCCAAGAAAATACGAGATCTATGCAGTATCATGTAAGTAATCTATTCAATAGATCAACATGGTATTGAAATATATGAAATAATGACATCACATATAGGAAAATAAATAATTATTTTCATTAATATAAATGGAAGGATATTACAACCACAAATAGGTGTTGATCTTATAGAAGAACTCCTCCAAGATGTCTTGTCCTTTCCTTGTCACATATGCACCTCCAATCACCCTAAATGCATGGAATAATACCTCTCACCACAACAACATAAGGGTAGAATCACTCTCCAAAATCCAACCCCTTGCATATGCAAGGTAGTAAATATATAGATGAGTGGGGTAAGTTGGGAGTTCTTATCCAAATACCAATCTAAGGTTTTAGATCCACCTTTGATGGGAGGATGGGATCAAAGGATAAGGGATGAAAACTCCGAAGAAGGATGAGATAGGATCAGAAATTTTAATTATAGGTAAATGGTAGTAACAAATTCTGGAAGATTTTGGTAGAGGAATTTTCTGGAAATTCTCTCTTTTTCCCAAATTTCTAGAACCAACGTAGGTGCAAAGGGGAGCAACATGTTTGTGATCAACGCTAGCCACAGAGGAGAAACATGTAGATGAATGTTGCCCAGAGGAAGGCCAGGGAGTGTTGGTACTAAAATTGGCTCAAATAAGCTGGTTTCAGGAAGAAATTTTAGGAAATGAAGGAGGTTTACTTAGGGATTTGTGCAATGATGTTGAATGATCCCATTAGGAGGCCTAATGACTGGATGTGAAAAAAAATCCTATAATAGATACCATTCCAGAATATTTCTCCATATTCACTCATGTTCAAGATGAACTTGGAGGGGTTGGGGATTGTTAGTGTCAGTCTAGTCATACTGCCATCAATGATCAAAACTGCTCTTTTGCATTTTCATATTAGGAGTCCCATAATAATCAATTTCACCATTCCGTTAGATCATGATTCATTGATGGTATTAATTTTCATCAGTTTTCCCTCATGAGGCACTTGCTGATTTTCCTCCCTATGGTATTCAGTCATTAGTCACTTCCATTCTCAAAATCATATCAGTAGGTCATAGGATGGGTCTCATTAGTCTCTAAGGTCTCACCATGGTTAAAATAATGAGTCAAATGTCAATAAAGATCAGCAAGGTCATGAGGAAGTCAATAAAACTCAAAATTATAGCACCAAGAGGATCACAAATATCATTCATTCAGTTTGATGTAATTTTTACCTCAAACCCATGTTTTGAGGTGAAAACATAATACTTTGCCTTTCAGTCACAATTCAGAAGCTGCTATCTCCACAAAGTGATGTCCCTACCTTCAGAGAAGTTTTCTGTAGCATGTTCAGCACCAGAGCACGTTCAAAGCAGACCCAACAGAAAGAGCCCGAAAAGAGCTTTCCAACGGTATACTACACTCTCAAAACCGACTTTTGGATTGAAATTTATGCTTAAGTGAAGTAAAAATCCCTATATCCTCATATATCCCCTATTTCCCATTTTTCCCTTTGAAACTTTGTATTATTAAAGTTTTATATTTCCTTTAAAAATTCCCCTTTTCCCCTTTCCCGATTATAAATCGCATTATGATATTAAATCCGATCCCAAACCACTTCCACACCATTACCCTTGAAACCTTATTATAAAATCAAAGTTTCCATTATATATAACCCCGCCGTATAAACCACTTCCCCACCACGCATATAATAAAAAATTTATGATATAAAGTTTAAAGTTATTTGTTATAATCGCAATCACAAAATATTTCACGTATGTCCCGATTAACCAATCACTTGAATCCCCGATGCGATTGATCGCACCATCCTCCGATTGCGATCAATCGCAGGCCCCTTCTCCGATCCTCCGATTGAGATCAATCGCAAGTCCCGATCCGCTCTTCCGATCACAACATCCCCCGATTGATCCAGCACCGTCGATCTTCCCCGCCGATCGGACGACCCTCATCCAATCGCACCATCGCAATCGACGCCTCCATAAGTCACCCTCCAATTGACACCCTCCGATTGACATACTCCCGATTACACCGTAGCCGTCGATCTCATCATTTAATCCAATGGCCCTCCGCCAATCAGAACGTTCCAATCGCATTGTTTTAGATCCCACCTCCCATTGACTCCCGCCGACGGCTCGCCCCCGATTAACCCACAACCATCGATCTTTCCCGCCGATCGGACGACCCACATCCAATCGCACCATCGCAATCGGCGCTTCCATAAGTCCCCCTCCGATTGACACCCTCCGATTGACATACTCCCGATTACACATTCGTCGTTGATCTTCCTCCTCCGATCGGACGGCCCACGTCTAATCTCTCAATCGCAAGTTCCCCCCCGATTTAAACCCGCCGATTGAAAACTCCGATCGATCTCTCCACCGTTGATTCCTCCTCGCCGATCCAATGGCTCAAACTCAATCGGGCTAATTGCATCGGCGTTTCACATATGTGATATGTCACTCCGTCCCGCTCCAATTCCGATTGCGATTCCACCATTATTTCATATATATATCACTCCGCCTGCCCCGCTCTGGTTCCGATTGCGATTACTGTTTGTTGTATATATCTCTCTGCTCTCCTCCGATCCCGATTGCGATTTCATTTCTCCTCTGTATATCCCTCTTTCACCTGATTTGCGACTACGATTTCCATATGGGTCCCACCTCCATTTCCCTTCCCTTTTCCCATTTAAACACATTTTCCCTTCACGAAAAAGCATAAATTCATTTTATCAACATTCTATTAAAGACCAGAGAATTAAGAACTAAAGGAAATCGAAACGTCAGGAGGAGAGAAATAAAATTGTAACAGTCGCATCTTCAGCAATGATTCTAAAGGATCCACGCTACAGGTTTTGCCTCCGCATTGGATATCCGAAAATTTCAGGAGGAATAATGTAATGCAGCTCTTCCTTTACGAAAATATTATGAGCTCTTGGTCTTCCATCTTCAGTTATGATTCCTCCTCTTCCCATCGATCTATATTCCCACAAATTATGTATATTTATTGTAAATTCCAATCATTTGTAAGAGGCTGAAAGTCTGAGGTCTAAAAACTCAGAAGAGGGGAATAATGTGGCAGCGAGCTCTGCGCTCCATTGTACAGTTTGGCAGGGAATTAATAAAGTGATGCAGCTCTGATTTGTGGGATTCATGTGGTATGAGTTTTAGCATATGTCTTTTCTTTGTGTTTCATATGTACATTGTTATGTTGCAACATTCATTCATAAACATTTCCAGTTGAATGTTTTCAAGTTAGAAAGGTAGAATCCATTTTATATGCTCTGCCTTGGGGAATCATTCATACTCTGTGTATTTTCTTCTATTTGAAAAGGATCCATTTATTATGCCCTTTTCAGCTTCTTAACAGTCCTTCCACTCCATCTTATCTCAAACTAGATTTCTAAGTCTCCTACCTATATTACCCCATGAAATACCCTGTATCCTGATTTAATTCTTTAGTTCATGCTATCCTTGTGTCCCATACATCCCTGCAAAATTCAGTCATTTATCAAAACCCCTTTCACAGTCATATATCTAGCCTAAAATCAGTTTATTATTGTGTTATGGAATATTTATTCTACGGAGAGAGCCCTCTCCTGTCCTTGTAGGGCTAGCTACAAGGCTGAGCGTGGTTTAGTTGTTACCCTGATTTTCCTTTTAAGCCTGAGGTTTAGATTGGGTGCTAACATCTCTGGCGACCATACTGGGGACTCAAAATTACAAAATTTTTGCATAGAAGATTAAGTACCCCAGTAATATTTTCCCAGTAAAATAATTACAGAATATTATATCTGAATTTTGATGGTGAACAACAATCAGATGCATATAAAGGCTGAAAACATTCACCTGGCGACTCCATTCACTGAAAGATCCAGAAAATCAAATCCTTCATGGTGACTCCACTGCAGGAAGATCAGTAGCTTTAAGATATTTGTTTTAAAATGGAACGTATTGCAAGAAGATATGCTCCCATGAGCCGAGGCCATATTCCAGGTTCCCCAAATAAAATGCCCAAGTTGGATTGGCTTCAGAATTTGCCTTTGTTCAGAAATGTGGAAGGTAATAACACTGCCCTTCATCTGGTGAAATTTCACATTCATGTGCATAAATTAATGATCGATTTTCCTGAAGACTGTTTTATGAAAATGTTTATGGCTACTCTGGAAGATGAAGCTCGACCTTGGTATGAAAGTTTGCCACCTGGTTGTATTTATTGTTTAAAATATTTTCATACCATATTCTTCGAAAGGTACAGAGAATCTTGTCCGTCTCTACTGTTAGTTCAGAACTGTTGCAAACATGTTAACAGTTTCATTGAAGATCTTGAGAATTTTTATGGAGACGATGAATTCATGGACGAAGAAATCATGGAAGCATTGTATGAAAATCCATTTCAGTAGCCCGCAGAAATCCTAGAGGATACTTATCAAGATCAGCAGGTTGAAGATTTCCGTATGGTTGAAAATCATGGAAGACAAAGTTTCATATCAGATCTGATTGAAATAAAGGACAACATGCATGAAAATGATGTTCTAGTCTCAGACAACAATAGAGTTAAACCAGAACTGGATTCAAAATGTGATGATGACGAGTATATTGTTCCTGGTCCCGTCATGGAGTGCTCTATTGTTAAGGACGCCTCAAACGAAGAAAACAGAGTTATAGACCTGAGTTTTCTCGTTCCATCAGAAAAGAGACTTCACGAGGAGGTAATCCATTCCCTTAATGAAAAACAAGACGAGATCTTTGTTCAAGTAAGTGAAAGAGTTTCTTTGGATGAATATATGGTAGATGATAGAAATGACAGTGTTGGATCTCAAGAACCATATGAAGTTTCTTCTCTTATGATTGATGAATATAATGAGAAACATGATAATCTGGCTGTCATATCATATGAAGATGCTCAATAATATATTCAGATTACAGAAGATCAGAGCATTCAGGATTGCCTTTCAGACTCTTCTTCCTATGTCTCAGGTTTTGAAATGTTCTTTCAAGATGAAATTTGCTTATCTACTTGTTCATAATTTTTTGAAGACCAGGAACACACTCTTACTGAGGTACATTGTGAAGGAAGATCAGAATCAAGAGAAAAATACACCTTGTCTCTTCAGCAGGAGGTAAATCTTCATGTTTTTCAGGATCCAGTGGCAAATTTATTGGAGTCAGCAGTGAAGGTAATTATTGCAGTATTCAGTGATGAAGGAGATCATGGCCAATCATGCTTTTGGATGCCCAGTTGCAAGTATCTATTGTTGACCAGAGGATCTGATCAGAAGAATCAATCAAGGAGGCGTCTGCTTGATTGGTTACATTGGCATTTTGATATAGCCTGATGGCACATTGGTCTTCAAGAAACATAGGTGGTTATCATCAAGACTTGAAACCTCAAGTCTTGGTCATATACTGCCATCAAGCTTCAAATGTTAAGTTTTGTCTAGGTTAGCTTTGAGTCACTTTTGAGTTAGTTTGTTGGGTCAAGTTTCTTTCAGTACTCAGTTTGGTTTTTAGCTATTGACTCCATGCCCAATGGATAAGGCTACTTGGTCTACGGTGTTCTTGGCACCTCCAAAGGAGCTACCATCCCCATTTGAGCCAATGTTAGTGTCAGTCTAGTCATACTGCCATCAGTGATCAAAACTGCTCTTTTGCATTTGCATAATAGGAGTCCCATAATAATCAATTTCACCATTCCGTTAGATCATGGATTCATTGATGGCAGTAATTTTCATCATTTTTCCCTCATGAGGCACTTGCTGATTTTCCTCCCTATGGTATTCAGTCATTAGTCACTTCCATTCTCAAAATCATATCAGTAGGTCATAGGATGGGTCTCATTAGTCTCTAAGGTCTCACCATGGTTAAAATAATGAGTCAAATGTCAATAAAGATCAGCAAGGTCATGAGGAATTCAATAAAACTCAAAATTATAGCACCAGGAGGATCACAGATATCATTCATTCAGTTTGATGTAATTTTCACCTCAAAACCATGTTTTGAGGTGAAAACATAATACTTTGCCTTTCAGTCACAATTCAAAAGCTGCTATCTCCACAAAGTGATGTCCCTGCCTTCAGAGAATTTTTTCGTAGCATGTTCAGCGCCAGAGCACCTTCAAAGTAGATCCAACAGAAAGAGCCCAAAAAGAGCTTTCCAACGGTATACTACACTCTCAAAACTGACTTCTGGATTGAAATTTATGCTTAAGTGAAGTAAAAGTCCCTATATCCTCATATATCCCCTATTTCCCATTTTTCCCTTTAAAACTTTGTATTATTAAAGTTTTATATTTCCTTTAAAAATTCCCTTTTTCCCCTTTCCCGATTATAAATCGCATTATGATATTAAATCTGATCCCAAACCACTTCCACACCATTACCCTTGAAACTTTATTATAAAATCAAAGTTTCCATTATATATAACCCCGCCGTATAAACCACTTCCCCACCACGCATATAATAAAAACTTTATGATATAAAGTTTAAAGTTCTTTGTTATAAATCGCAATCGCAAAATATTTCACGTATGTCCCGATTAACCAATCGCTCGAATCCCCGATGCGATTGATCGCACCATCCTCCGATTGCGATCAATCGCAGGCCCCTTCTCCGATCCTCCGATTGCGATTAATCGCAAGTCCCGATCTGCTCTTTCGATCGGAACATCCCTCGATTGATCCAGCACCGTCGATCTTCCCCACCGATCGGACGACCCTCATCCAATCGCACCATCACAATCGGCGCCTCCATAAGTCCCCCTCCGATTGACACCCTCCGATTGACATACTCCCAATTACACCGTAGCCGTCGATCTCATCATTTAATCCGACGGCCATCCGCCAATCGAAACGTTCCAATCGCATTGTTTTAGATCCCACCTCCGATTGACTCCCGCCGATGGATCGCCCCCGATTAACCCACAACCGTCGATCTTTCCCGCTGATCGAATGACCCACATCCAATCGCACCATCACAATCGGCGCTTCCATAAGTCCCCCTCCGATTGACACCCTCCGATTGACATACTCCCGATTACACATCCGTCGTTGATCTTCCTCCTCCGATCGGACGACCCACGTCTAATCACTCAATCGCAAGTTCCCCCCCGATTTAAACTTGTCGATTGAAAACTCCGATCGATCTCTCCACCGTTGATTCCTCCCCGCCGATCCAACGGCTCAAACTCAATCGGGCTAATCACATCGGCGTTTCACATATGTGATATGTCACTCCGTCCCACTCCGATTCTGATTGTGATTCCACCATTATTTCATATATATATATCACTCCGCCTGCCCTGCTCCGGTTCCAATTGCGATTACTGTTTGTTGTATATATCTCTCCGCTCTCCTCCGATCCCGATTGCGATTTCATTTCTCCTCTATATATCCCTCTTTCGCCTGATTTGCGACTACGATTTCCATATGGGTCCCGCGTCCATTTCCCTTCCCTTTTCCCATTTAAACACATTTTCCCTTCACGAAAAAGCATAAATTCATTTTATCAGCATTCTATTAAAGACCAGAGAATGAAGAACTAAAGGAAATTGAAACGTCAGGAGGAGAGAAATAAAATTGTAACAATCGCATCTTCAGCAATGATTCTAAAGGATCCACGCTACAGGTTTTTCCTCCGCATTGGATATCCGAAAATTTCAGGAGGAATAATGTAACGCAGCTCTTCCTTTACGAAAATATTATGAGCTCTTGGTCTTCCATCTTCAGTTATGATTCCTACTCTTCCCATCGATCTATATTCCCACAAATTATGTCTATTTATTGTAAATTCCAATCATTTGTAAGAGGCTGAAATTCTGAGGTCTAAAAACTCAGAAGAGGGGAATAGTGTGGCAGCGAGCTCTGCGCTCCATTGTACAGTTTGGTAGGGAATTAATAAAGTGATGCAGCTCTGATTTGTGGGATTCATGTGGTATGAGTTTTAGCATATGTCTTTTCTTTGTGTTTCATATGTACATTTTTATGTTGCAACATTCATTCATAAACATTTCCAGTTGAATGTTTTCAAGTTAGAAAGGTAGAATCCATTTTATATGCTCTGCCTTGGGGAATCATTCATACTCTGTGTATTTTCTTCTGTTTGAAAAGGATCCATTTATTATGCCCTTTTCAGCTTCTTAACAGTCCTTCCACTCCATCTTATCTCAAAATAGGTTGCTAAGTCTCCTTCCTATATTGCCCCATGAAATACCCTGTATCCTGATTTAATTCTTTAGTTCATGCTGTCCTTGTGTCCCATACACCCCTGCAAAATTCAGTCATTTATCAAAACCCCTTTCACAGTCATATGTCTAGCCTAAAATCAGTTTATTATTGTGTTATGGAATATTTATTCTACAGAGAGAGCCCTCTCCTGTCCTTGTAGGGCTAGCTACAAGGCTGAGCGTGGTTTAGTTGTTACCCTGATTTGCCTTTTCAGCCTGAGGTTCAGATTGGGTGCTAACAGGGATAATGTTTCAGAAGGTGATCTTGTGAGCTTAGCTCTTTTAGGCATTCCAAAATCCTAGCATAGGTACCAGGACTCTGTGAATGGAAGGGAAAAATTGAAAATTTGGGAAAGTTTGTGGTCTAATTTGGTTCAAGAAGAGATCATGAGAAATAACAAATATGGAGTATCATCAAGAGCAGAGGATGAAGAGATTTTTTTCCTTGGTTGGGAAGGGGAGCGAGGGAAAAGGAAAGAAGACCCAAAGAAACCTGAATCTGGCCAAAATAATGGCAATAAGAAATATTTGAGCAAGATAAAATGTTTCTCCTGCCATGAATATAGGCACTATGAAAAAAAATGTTTGCACAATAATTATAACAAGAATCCTTCATGAGGAATAGGAGGTGAAGCACTGACTTCACAATTCGAATTAGACTTCCCCTTAATAGCATGCATGGCTAGAAATATTATGGGGAGTGTGTGGTACCTTTATTCCGGTGCCTCATTCCATATGGAAAGGTTCAAGGAATTTTTTAGGAGCCTAGAGAAGAAGGATCTTCATATTCATATTTAATTTGGGGATGATGGGAGGTACAATGCTACAAGAATTGGTACTGTCGCTTTTCAGAGGGAGAAAGTCTCCCCTTTTCACCTAAAGGATGTTATGTTTGTACCTATACTGAAGAGGAATATCATCTCTACAACAATATTGGAGGATATAGGCTATGATTTTATTTTTAGTAAATGGAAATCCTTTCTAAGACACATAACTACCAAAAAAGTGAAGGAGATTGGAGTTCGAGTGAAGAAACTATACAAAATTAAGGTGGGAGATTGCACTGCATTTAGAAGAAAGGAAGAAAAAGTGTAGAGTTAAGATGCTGGAGAGCTCTGTCACAATATATTAGGTCACCTACACCATGGTGCCTTAAAAATCATGCAACAAATTACCATCGGACACCCTAATGGCTCCCTTGACCAGCAGGATGTCAGCAAGGGTTGCACATTGGGGAAATATGTAAAATCCACCTTCAATGGCCAAGATAGCAGATGAAATGAAATCTTGGAGTGATTCCACTCTAATGTTTGTGGACCCTTCTATAAAACCTCCACAAAAACATCAATACTATGTAATTTTGATTGATGATTTCTCTAGAAAATGTTGGATTTTATTTATGAGGAAAAATGATGAAGTGTTTTCCATCTTTGTGAAATTTAAGGCATTAGTTGAGAAGATGACTAAAAATAAGGTGAAGGATCTCAAGAGTGATAATGGAGGTGAATTTATTTTCAATTCCTTCAAGGATTTATATGCCAAAGAAGGTATTTGAAGAGAACTGATAACACCTCATAACCCAAAGAAGAATGGGGTAGCTAAGAGGAAGAACGAGAGTATAGTTGGAGTTGAAAGAGTTATGCTACATAATTAGGGGTTTCCATTGCATCTATGGTAAGAATAATGTAATACAACAATTTACTTGTAGAACATGATCCCTCATAGAATAATTTGTATGATCACACTAGAGGAAGATTTCTCTAGGAGAAGTCTGATGTGTCTCATTTTAGAATTTTTGGACCTTCATTTTATTTTCATGTCTCCAAGGATTCTAGGAAGAAACTTGAGCCTACAACAGAGTTGAGATTTTTTTTAGGATATATAAAAAATCCACACAGTTACTGGGTGTATTTACCTTCACTGAGGATGCAAGTGGTGAGGAGAGATTTCAATTTTTATGAGGATAAGGCTATGAGACGCTCTCTGGAAAAAGAGATGAGTATCCCTCCATAGCATGAGCTTCTAGCTCCAAAGGAGGATCCTTGTGATGAGCTTCAAGAAGTTGTGGAGCAAAGAAGAGGCCGAGTGGATACACCCACTCAATCATAAACATCCAGAGAATGGAGAAAGAGAACCAGCGAAGCTGATAGAATTTTGCAGGATTGTAGGGATAATTTGAGATCCCCTACATCAATACATAGGCAGAGGAGGTCACCATAGAGGTACACTGGTTACATGGCTCTCATGACATAGTTCATTGAATGAAAGCCTTCTTTGTTTGAGGAAGAAATTTCTCAACCTATTTGGGTTGATTCCATGGTGGAAGAATATGAATCCATAATTAATAACAATGTATGGGAAGTGTATCTGAGACCAAAAGGGAAATCAGTGGTTGGTTCTAGATGTATCAACAAAGTGAACTATGTAGCTAATGGGAGAATCGATAAGTACAAGGCTAGACTTATGGCCAAAGGATTTTCTCAGGTAGAGGGAGTTGAATATGAGGAAACATGTTCCCATGTGGCAAGGTATTCCTCCATTAGATCAATTATTGCATTAGCTATGAAAATGGGGTTGAATATCCACCAAATGCATGTGAAGACCGCCTTTCTCAATGGTGTTGTTGACGAGGAAATTTACATAGAGAATCCAGATGGATTTGAGACATATGATCGCAATTCTCATGTGGGCAGACTCAGGAGAGAATTGAATGGTCTCAAATAGGAACTCCGATCATGATACACTTGGATTGAGGGTTATATTGTGGTTCGGGATTCAAAAAAAGTGAAGCAAATATGAACCTCTATCACATTGATGGTAAGTTGATTATTCTTGTTTTGTATGTTGATGATTTGGTATTGACAGGTGATGAGCAGCTGATCCACACTTGCAAGGTAATTTGAGATGGAATACATGGGCTTAATGTATTACTTCTTTGGGCTAGAGTTGTAACAAGGTGATGGTGAATTGTTTGTGTCTCAGTGGAAGTATGCCTTTGAAATACTTCAGATATTTCACATGGAAAATTGTAAGGCTATGGACACACCTCTAGCTACAAAATGGAGGAAGGAGAATACCAATTAAGCTGAAGAGGTTGATGCTACCATTTAGAGGCAGCTTGTGGGGTCTTTGATGTATCTTGTGAATACAAGACTTGACATTTGTTATGCAGTAAACCAACTTGGTCAAGATATGGTGATGCCTACCAAGCTATATTGGTTGGAAACAAAGCATGTGTTACGGTACCTCATAGGAACTACTTATTATGGATTATGGTACAAGAGGACAAAGGGAGTGAAGTTCCAAGGCTTCACCAATGCATATTGGGCAGGTTGTCCATCAGAGAGGTAAATTACTTCAAGTTATATCTTCAATGTTGATTCCGCATATATTTCCTAGTACAACAGGAAGCATAGGTACATGGCGCTCAACTCAAAATATGTTGAATACATGGCTGGAAGTCAAGCAACATATGAGGCCATATGGATGAGGAAAATGTTTGTGGGTATTTTCGGTCAGGAGATGGATCCAACAATTATATATTGTGATAATCATAGTTACATTAATCTCTTTGATAATCCAACATTTCATGATAGGTCCAAGCACATAAAGATCTAGTATCATCATTTGTGGGACTGTGTGAAGAGGAGAATTATGTTGCTACAATAAATTGCAACTCAGGAGAAAGGTGTTACCATTTTGACAAGGGAATTATCAATAAGTAAATTCGAATTCCATAGGTGCAGGATAGGGGTGGTGAAAAATCCGTTTCTGGCTAAGAGGGAGTGTTAGAAAGTGTAGCAAGAAAGGCTCAATTTGACTTTATCCTTAGTCAAACTGAGTAAATCGAAATTCCACATCGACAGGAAAACTTGGAGGTAGTTAACTAGTGTGTCATGGTTCTTTTCACTCAGATATATCAACAAATTTGAGCTAGTAGGCTTGGAGTTCAATCATGCATGTGTTTATTTCTAAAGTTTAGCAATCTAGTTCAATTATTTTCAGTTGTACTCAGTTAACTCACCTCTAACAACTAATAGATTCAGTTGAATTTTAGTTGAGAAATAAGACAACAACCTAACTCATATATCTTTTAGTTAACTGATTAATCGGCCCAAAATAGCCCAAACATCCATGAAATTCAAATTTCTCAATTGGAGTGGATGAGACAAAATATAGTGTAACATTAATTGTATACTAGTTGAGTGTAAGGTTTTTGCATGCAGTCATGAGATCAATTGCTCTGGAATTGCGCAAGTAAATAAGGACTTCCCTATTGTTTAGGAGCTTGAATTAGCTCAAAATTATGAAAGGAAATAGGAGGATGGAAGAGGTAGAAATTGGATAAGTGTTGGGAAGAGATCTTCATTCGGTAGAGAGAACAATTATGATTTTGCAGGTGGTGCTCAGAGTTGGAGCATGCAGTTGTAATAGTTTCTATATTCAATTGATTAATGCAATATTCTTGAGGGGTTTTCCTAGTAGGGTTCCCTTAGAAATAATTGTGTACTTTGTGATTTTTCTTGTTGCATGTTTATGCATGTTGTTCTAAATTGTGATTTTCATTCCACAGATTAGTAGAGTATAATTTGTGTTCCCTGATTTTAGTTCGATTTCTTGAGCATTTGCAAGTTCTATCAATTTTTTACATGTAACACTTGCCTTACAAGTTAGAAGTGGTCCTCCTTGTTTTTTCTAAAAATTAAAATGTAATCCAAGTATACTACAAAAAACTTTCCTAAGAATGGTTTTAGGACCTCACTCATGAGCTTCATGAATTTTCTTGGGGCATTAGTTAGCCCAAATGGCATAACCAACCATTCAAACAATCCATCATTAATCTTGAAAGCAGTCTTCCACTGAACAACTTCACTAATTTAGATTTGATGATAACTACTCTTCAAGTTTATCTTTGTGAAATATGCATCCCCACTCAAATAGTCCATAATATTATCCGTCCTTGGTAAGGGAAATCAATACTTGATGGTTATCCTGTTAATGACTCTAGAATCAGTACTCATTCTCAATTCACCTGTCTTACTTGGATTCAATATTGCTAGTAGAACACATGGAATAAAGCTTTCTCTTATCAATCCTCTATAAAGTAGCTCTTGTAATTTCTTATTTACTTCCTCATTCTCTACTAGATTCATCCTGTAAGGTGCCTTTTTTGGTAAGATATATCCTGGAATCAATTCAATTGGATGAGAAATAATTCCTGTGGGAGGTAGTCCTTTTGTCAATTCATCGGTAACAATCTAATTGAATTCATATAACAACGATTTAATTTATATCTAGATGGTTTCTAATTTCACTTCCTCTTGAACATCATTTGGAATCACTTATAAACAAAGTTTCTGCTTTTGTTCCTCATGTAAAAACTTGTTCGATGAACACATCATGATCTTGCTATTACACGTGTTGGTAATTCCACAACTTCCTACTGTTACATTTTCTATTTTCCATCATTGGGGTGAGTTTGTATTGTTTTCCATCTTTCTTGAAATCATATGTATTTTCCTGGCCATCATGGTGAAATTTCTTGTCAAACAACCATAGTCTTCCAAAAATTATGTGGCATGCATCCATGTCAACCACATTGCATAATACTTGCTCCTGAAGACTTCCAATTTGAAAATTAACAAATAATTTCTCAGTCACAACCATTTATTGTCACTTTTTTCCATGGATTCAGTGGACACTAAATTCTCCATACTTCCACCATATATAACCAAGTCACCACGCTTTCCTTGGAACTTACATTTAGTTTTGAAAATGTTCCTTCTTTGTTATAGTTATTCCACTATATTTTTCTCAGGCTTAAGCAGTACTGTGTGAAACATAAAATTTTCTCCCTATTCTTGTTGAATCACAACCACATTATCTCCAACAATAGAAGCCACATCAACGTGTGTAAATTGTTTTCTAACTTCACCTTTTCTCCTTGAAATTTGTCCTTCTAGGCAACATATTTCTTATGTCCTTCAACTCCACAATGATAACAAGTAATTACATACATTCCATTTACTCTTATGATACATCCTATGCCTCTTCCAATACTTTTTCCACCTCTACCACCTTGACCACTAATGGAATCTTCTTCCCTTTCACTTCCTCTAGAAGTCCCTGCCTTACCTCTACCTCTAAAACCTCTTCCTTTGACTTTCTGTTGTGTTTTCCTATTCATTATTTCCTCTACCTTTAGGGAAATGTGATAGGCTTCATCAATAATCCAAAAATAATGTGTACTCATTTCCTCTTGAAAAAAATTATTTCAAACCATTCACACACCTTTCCAATATTTGGAATTCTAGTCCCTTTATACCTTATCGAAGTGACAGTCTGAGAAACTCCTTAGTGTACATATGAAAAAAGGTCTCCCTTGTCTTAAATTCTAGACTTCTATATACAAATTATGTTGGTTATAATCAATAGGTTAAAATTTATCCTTGATATTCATGACCATCTTCTTCCAAGTCTTGATATTTTTTAGCTGATTATCTACTCCGTATTTCTGTTGCATATCCCACCATAGTGCACCATGAACTTTCAACTTCGTCAAGGAAAATTTTACCCGATTTGTATCATGTACATTTTCATACTCGAAGTATCTTTCAAGTTCTCTAATCCAATCGATGAGCACATCTACTCTTATATTGTCATCATAACAAGAAACTTCAAATCTTGCACGACCTCTATTGCTCAAATATGAAATCAATCTCACTATTGGGTCACTCTCCTCATCCTCTTGTTCTTCATCAATTTATTCTTCAGGCTATGAATCTACCTCTGCATCTCCATTTCTTCTATGCTTCAACTCTTATATTTTTCGTCTTAACTCTTCTAGCACTCGATTTCCTGCACCTCCTTGTCCTCCTCCTCTTCTCCTCGGTGGAATCCTTACAAGTTATAAATGTCTCACCAACATCCACAGACCTCAACCCAGATTCTATGAACCAAATTTTACCTTCAAAACTCTTGTTTGGAAACCACCGAATAAGGTTTCCTGGTTCCCTATTAGGCAAAGAAATTCAAGGAGAAAATCCCAGAATGAATCCCACTCTGATACCACTTGGCACAGTCCAGTTTCTGTAGCTTTCACAACACCTATAGAATCTAGATTGTTGTAACAAAGTGCATAACCTAGTCCACTGGAATTTGGTTACTATATTAATTAATTCAAGGAATAAATCACAAAGAACAAACATAGAGTAATTCTAGTATGCTCGCAAGAACACAAAAGGGATTCAAATATATTTTTATTAATTCAAAATGCATTGTTACAAATAAGAATATAAATATTAGAGCGAAGTTATAAAAGTGCTTGAAATCCCCACTTTAGTACAAAACAAAACCATGCGCAACAACTAAACACCCTCGCTAACTCGTTCAACAACTATTCATGCTCTTTGAAAATTGTGCAACAGCCAAAAAAAATGCTAATAGACCAAGAGATAAGATCCCAAATGAACCAACATAAATCCAATAAAAAAAAGGAAAAATAAAAAGAAAAAAACCCCTTTTCTTTTGTGTTCATGCAATTTATCCTTACGTAGTCGAACTCTTTCTATTCCACTGAAAAAAATCACTTCTCCTGCCAAAAACCTCCTCGCCTTCCAGAACTGAGTCGATTCATTTCCTCTCAATATGTGGAAAAACCAAATTTGTAACCTCTGTCTCATTCTCACAATGCATCTAGTAGTGGTTGTCCTGAAGCAACACAACCAAATAATTGTTGATTTTGGATACGTCAGCAACTCCATGCAACATGAGTATCAACACGTGCTCCTAGGAGTGTCAGCAACTCGAGATCAATAATTTCTTTGATAAAATATAGCTACCGGAGTAGTAACAACTACCAGTTGGGTGCATCAACAAATAATATGATGTGTGTATCAACAACTTAAAACACATGGTAGTAACAACACTTATTACAAACTCAACAAAAAGTTTTTTTTTTTGTGTGATGAGGATATCTTGAGGCCAGGGATGCTCCTACATCATAATGAAAAGTCAATGATGATTGCTATAGTCCTTACCTTTTAGAAGAAATAATAATCCAACTTTTGTTCGCTTTATTTTAATTCCACTTTATACTAATATACTCATATTGAGTATAAGTTGTAATGGGTTCTAAAGTATTTCTAATGCCAATCCAATGAATTGATATAGTCTTGACATTTTGTAAGGACTAGTAATCCAAATTTTGTTCACTTTACTTTAATTCCACTTTATTCACACTTTTTATTACTTTTTCCAACTCCACTTTATGTAACTTTAGTTGTTCTTTCCTTTTTTTCTTTTCTTTTGTATACTTGTTTTTTTGAATTATTACTATAACAATTATTGGTCATTATAATGTAATATAAGGGAAATATTATTTTTCTTTAATTAATAGATAATTTGGGGTAATATTCCTTTTTAGTGCTTTTAGACTCATGTAAAAATAATCAAATATATTGAATCCTTTAAGAAAATAACTTGAAAGAATAAAACCCATCATGAGAAGTGTGCACATGAACATATGTCTATCATAGAATGACAATGAAAAAGTTGAGGGAATTATGGTTGACTTCCCTTTTCATGGGGTAAGGAAGTATAATGATTATACTCAATACATGTTGCACTATTTACATGAGTAAAATTCCCCACCAACATCTACATGCAAATGGATTTATTTATAAATTGGTGAAGGTGGATGGGTTATTTAAAAAAAATGATGCAAAAGACATGAATTCATAAGTTAAAAACTTGGTAATGAAGGATTAGTTCTCATATAACCCCTTTCCCCTTTCCCTTTAGTGAAATCATAATCCCTCTTATACTTTTTGCAACCATATTAAACTATTATATACTATATTTAACAGTAATATTTACATAACTTAAATTCACTATAAAAACTTACTACATGATACATTTAACCATACTTAAAATATCAACATATGTAAGTATTCACTAATTAATCCTTGAATTTTAATAACCATACTTAAAATATCCACATATGTAAGTATTCACTAATTAATCCTTGACTTTTAAAGTTTCCTGCTAAAACCTTATATAACAAGTATAGTATGTAGCATTGTCGCTTAGTACATGCCTCTTATGAAAAAAGTAATTGATTATATATATATATATATATATATATATAACATACTTCAATATAAATTTGAACTAATATAATATTAAAAACTGTTGAAAATGGCAAAAAGAAAATCTTAATTTATTTTTCCCTTGAATTAAATTAGGAGAAAATTGTAATTACATATCACAAGACAACTTGAACGAGTTAAGTAAGTTAGTTTGAATTAATTTATTCAATTAATTTGCGATTAGGGCCTAACTTTGGGCATGTAGAGTGATCCCTAAATTTTAGGAGCCCTAGTTGAGTTTATTTTGAGTTGTAAATAATTAATTCAGTAAAACTGAGTTAAAGTTAGTTAAACTAGTTCCAACTGTTGGAAGAACTAGTGGGAGATCAAGTAGTGGGATGTGTACTCTGTGATCAACCAATTAACTAATAAATCAGCCATTAATAACTCATGCATGTGTGATCTACGAGTTACCCATTTAAGATTGGAGTTCAAGGGTAGTGTACTATCAGTTGTATAATTATCCCGGTTGTATAGATGGTGCATGCAGTCAGAGGAAGAGCTTGAAGGAACTACGCAATCTAATGGAGGAAAATTCCTATTAAATAGGGGCATAATTCCTCATTGAACAATGCAAGGAAATAGGGACTTGGGAAAAAATGGAATTGGATAAGTATTGGCCAGAGTAGACTTGTGAAACAGTGAGATAGATAGAGATAGTGCAGAGGTTGCTCGAGCTTGAGCAAAGAATTGTAATCTTCTCAAATTTTTCTGAAAAATGAAATATATAGATAGGAGGGGTTTTAGTTGCGGTTTTCCCCAGGAAATAATTGTGTAATTCGTTGATTGAATTACTTCTCTTATATGATTTTTTATTTCATGATCATTTAATTGTTTCTCGCAGTTGGTAGAGTAGATTCAAGTATATTTTTTTAGTAAATTACAATTAACATTCTGAATCTACAAGAACTTTATACATGGTATCAGAGCTAAAATCAAAATAGAAGATGTCATTTTGTAGTATCAGAGGTGAATCAAATTTGCAGTATCATAGTTTAGAGCTAGGATCCAAAATTTTAATTTGAGGTAAATGGTTATAAAAAATTCTGGAAGCTTTTGGAAATTCTCTCTTTTTCCCAAATTTCTAGAACCAACGTGGGTGAAAATGGGAGAAAATTTTAGGTGATTAGAGTTGGCCATAGTGGAAAAAATTGTAGGTGAATACTGTCCAGAGGAAGTCCAGGGAGCGTTGGTACTAAAATTGGCTCAAATAAGATGGTTTCAAGAAGAAATTTTGGGAAATTAAGGAGGTTAACTTAGGGCTTTGTGCAATGATGTTGACAAGGTGGTATAGGATTTTGAATGATCCCATTAGGAGGCCTAATGACTGGATTTGAAAAAAATTCCTATAATAGATACCATTCCACAATATCTCTCCATATTCACTCATGTTCGAGATGAACTTAGAGGGGTTGCGGATAATGTTACAGAAGGTGATCTTGTGAGCTTAGCTCTTCTAGGCCTTCCAAAATCCTAGCATAGGTACCAGGACTCTGTGAAAGGAAGGGAAATTTTGAAAAATTAGGAAAGGTTGTGTTCTGATTTGGTTCAAGAAGAGATCATGAGAAATACCAAAGATGGAGTAACATCTAGAGCAGACGATGAAGAGAATTTTTTCCTTGGTTAGGAAGGGGAAGAAGGGAAAAGGAAAGAAGACCCAAAGAAACCTGAATCTAGCCAAAATAATGGAAATAAGAAATACTTGAGCAAGATAAACTGTTTCCACTGCCATGAATACAGGCACTATGAAAAAAAATGTCCGCACAATAATTCTAACAAGAATCCTTCATGAGGAGTAGGAGGTGAAGCACTTGCTTCACAATTCAAATTAGACTTCACCTTAGTAAAATGCATGGCTAGCAACATTATGGGGAGTGTGTGGTACCTTTATTTCGGTGTCTCGTTCCATATGGAAAGGTTCAACGAGTTTTTTAGGAGCCTTGAGAAGAAGGATCTTCAGATTCATATTGAATTGGGGGATGATGGGAGGTACAATGCTACAGGAATTGGTACTGTCACTTTTCAGAGGGAGAAAGTCTCCCCTCTTCACCTCAAGGATGTTATGTTTGTACCTGGGCTAAAGAGGAACATGATCTCTACAATATTATTAGAGGATAGAGTCTATGATGTTATTTTCAGTAAATGGAAATCCTTTCTAAGAAACGCAACTACCGAAAAAGTGAAGGAGATTGGAGTTCGAGTGAAGAACCTATACAAGCTTGAGTTGGGAGATTGCACTTCATTGAGAAGCAAGGAAGAAAAAGTGCAGAGTTAAGAAGTTGGAGAACTCTTTCGCAAGATATTATGTCACCTACAACATGGTGCCTTAAAAATCATGCAACAAGTTACCATCGGACACCCTAATGGCTCCCTTGACCAGCAGGATGTCAGCAGGGTTGCACATTGGGGAAATATGTCAAATCCACCTTCAATGGCCAAGATAGTAGATCGAATGAAATCTTGGAGTGATTCCACTCTGATGTTTTTGGACCCTTCTATAAAACCTCCACAAAAAACATAAGTACTATGTAATTTTGATTGATGATTTCTCTAGAAAATGTT
Organism: Pinus albicaulis; assembly: GCA_034641835.2. NCBI lineage: Eukaryota > Viridiplantae > Streptophyta > Pinopsida > Pinales > Pinaceae > Pinus > Pinus albicaulis. The sequence continues at coordinate 1,080,122,905 of CM076575.1, read as the reverse complement.
GGATTTTATTCATGAGGAAAAATGATGAAGTGTTTTCTAGCTTTGTAAAATTTAAGACATTAGTTGAGAAAGAGACTCAAAATAATATGAATGCTCTCAGGAGTGACAATGGAGGTGAATTTATTTTAAATTCCTTCAAGGATTTATATGCCAAAAAGGTATTCGAAGAGAACTGATAACACCTCATAACCCAAAGCAGAATGGGGTAGCTGAGAGGAAGAATGAGAGTATAGTTGGAGTTGAAAGAGTTATGCTACATAATTAGGGGTTGCCATTGCATCTATGGGAAGAATCATGTAATACAACAATTTACTTGCAGAACATGATCCCTCATAGAATAATTTGTATGATCACACTAGAGGAAGATTTCTCTGGGAGAAGTGTCTCATTTCAAAATTTTTGGACCTTCATTTTATTGTCATGTATCCAAGGATTCTAGGAAGAAACTTGAGCCGACGACAGAGTTGAGAGTTTTTTTAGGATATATCAAAAATCCACACAGTTATTGGGTGTATTTACCTTCACTAAGGATGCAAGTGGTGAGGAGAGATTTCAATTTTTGTGAGGATAAGGCTATGAGACGCTCTCTGAAAAAAGAGATGAGTATCCCTCCAGAGCATGAGCATCTAGCTCCAAAGGAGGATGCTTGTGATGATCTTCAAGAATTTTTGGAGCAACCACAAATGGAGGAGCAAAGAGGAGGTCGAGTGGATACACCCACTCAATCATAAACATCCAGAGAATGGAGAAAGAGAACCAGCGAAGCTGATAGATTTTTGCATGATGCTAGAGATAATTTGAGATACCCTACGTCAATACATAGGCAGAGGAGGTCACCATAGAGGTACACTGGTTACATGGCTCTCATGATATTGCTCATTGAATGAAAGCCTTCTTCGTTTGAGTAAGTAGTTTCTCAACCTATTTGGGTTGATTCCATGGTGGAAGAATATGAATCCATAATTAATAACAATGTATGGGAAGTGGTTCTAAGACCAGAAGGGAAATCAGTGGTTGGTTCTAGATGTACCAACAAATTGAACTATGTAGCTGATGGGAGCATCAAGAAGTACAAGGCTAGATTTATGGCCAAAGGATTTTCTCAGGTAGAGGGAATTGAATATGAGGAAACATTTTCCCATGTGGCAAGGTATTCCTCCATTAGATCAATTATTGCATTAGCTACGCAAATGGGGTGGAATATCCACCAAATGGATGTGAAGACAACTTTTCTCAATGGTATTGTTGACGAGAAAATTTACATAGAGAACCCAAATGGATTTGAGACATATGATTGTGAGTCTCATGTGTGTAGACTCAAGAGAGCATTGAATGGTCTCAAACAGGAACCCCAATCATGGTACACTTGGATTGATGGTTATATTGTGGATCAAGACTCACAAAAAGTGAAGCAAATGTGAACCTCTATCACATTATGGTAGATGGTAAGTTGCTTATTATTTTTTTGTATGTTGATTATTTAATATTGATTGGTGATGAGCAATTGATCCACTCTTGCAAGGTAATTTGAGATGGAATACATGGGCTTAATGCATTACTTCCTCGAGCTAGAGTTGTAACAAGGTGATGGTGAATTGTTTGTGTCTCAGTGGAAGTATGCCTTTGAAATACTTCAGATATTTCACATGGAAAATTGTAAGCCTATGGACACACCTCTAGCTACAAAATGGAGGAAGGAGAATGCCAATTAAGGTGAAGAGGTTGATGCTCCCATTTAGAGGCAGCTTGTGGGGTCTTTGATGTATCTTGTGAATATAAGACCCGACATGTGTTATGCAGTAAACCAGCTTGGTCAAGATATGGTGATTCCTACCAAGCTGTATTGGAAGGAAACAAAGCATGTGTTACGGTACCTCATAGGCACTACTTATTATGGATTATGGTACAAGAGGACAAAGGGAGTGAAGTTTCAAGGCTTCACCAATGCATATTGGGTAGGTTGTCCATGAGACAGGTAAAGTACTTCAAGTGATATCTTCAATGTTGAGTCCACATATATTTCCTGGTACATCAGGAAGCAAAGGTACGTGGCGCTCAGCTCAACAAATGTTGAATACATGGCTAGAAGTCAAGCAACATATGAGGCCATATGGATGAGGAAAATGTTTGTGGGTATTTTTCAGTTAGGAGATGGATCCAACGATTAGATATTGTGATAATCATAGTTACATTAATCTTTTTGAGAATCCAACATTTCATGATAGGTCCAAGCACTAAAGATCTAGTATCATGATTTTCGGGACTGTGTGCAGAGGAGAATTATGTTGCTATAGTACATTCCAACTTAGGAGAAAGATGTTACCATTTTGACAAAGGAATTATCAATAGGTAGATTTAAATTCCATAGGTACAGGATAGGGGTGGTGAAATGTCCCTTTTTGGCTAAGAGGGAGTGTTAGAAAGTGTAGCAAGAAAGTCTCAATTTGACTTTATCATTAGTCAAATTAAGTAAATCGAAATTCCACATTGGCAGGAAAACTTGGAGGTAGTTAACTAGTGTGACATGGCTCTTGTCACTCAGTTATATTCAAAAATTTGAGTTATTAGGCTTGGAGTTCAATCATGCATGTGTTGATTGTTAAATTTTAGTAATTTAGTTCAATTATTTTCAGTTGTACTTAGTTAACTGGCCTCTAACAATTAATAGGTTCACTTGAATTTTAGTTGAGCAATGAGACAATAGTATAACTCATACTATTGTCTCATTGTACTTAGTTAACTGATCAATCGACCTAAAATAGCCCAGACATCCATGAAATTCAAATTTCTCAATTGGAGTGGACAAGACAAAATATAGTGTAACATTAATTGTATACTAGTTGAGTGTAAGGTTTTTGCATGTAGTCATGAGATCAATTTCTTGGGAATTGCGCAAGGAAATAAGGACTTCCCTATTGTTTAGGAGCTTGAATTAGCTCAAAATTACGAAAGGAGATAGGAGGACGGAGGAGGTAGAAATTGGCTAAGTGTTGGGCAGAGATATTCATTCAGTAGAGAGAACAATTATGCTTTTGCAGGTGGTGCTCAGAGTTGGAGCATGAAATTGTAATAGTTTCTATATTCAATTGATTAATGCAAAGATGCTTGAGGTCTTTTCCTAGTTGGGTTCCCCTAGAAATAATTATGTACTTGTGATTTAATTGTTGCATGTTTATGCATGTTGTTCTAAATTGTGATTTTCATTCCATAGATTAGTAGAGTATAATTTGTGTTCCCTGATTTCAGTTCGATTTCTTGAGCAGTTGCAAGTTCTATCAATTTTTTACATGTAACACTTGCCTTACAAGTTATAAGTGGTTCTCCTTGTTTTTTCTAAAAATTAAAATGTAATCCAACTATACTACAACAAACTTTCCCAAGAATGGTTTCAGGACCTCATTCATGAGCCTCATGAATGTGCTTAGGACATTATTTAGCCCAAATGGCATAACCAACCATTCAAACAATCCATCATTCATCTTGAAAGCAGTCTTCCACTGAACACCTTCACTGCTTTATATTTGATGATAATTGCTCTTCAAGTTTATCTTTGTGAAATATGCATCCCCACTCAAATAGTCCATAATATTATCCATCCTTGGTAAGGGAAATCAATACTTGATGGTTATCCTATTAATGACTCTAGAATCAGTACTCATTCTCAATTCACATGTCTTACTTGGAGTCAATATTGCTAGTAGAACACATGGAATCAAGGTTTCTCTTATCAATCCTCTATAAAGTAGCTCTTGTAATTTATTATTTTCTTCCTCATTCTCTACTAGAGTCATCTTGTAAGGTGCCTTTTTTGGTAAGATATATCCTGGAATCAATTCAATCAAATGAGAAATAATTCTTATGGGAGGTAGTCCTTTTCTCAATTCATCGGTAACAATCTAATTAAATTCATATAACAAGGATTTAATTTATATCGATATGGTTTCTAATTTCACTTCCTCTTGAACATCCTTTGGAATCAATTATAAACAAAATTTTTCCTTTTGTTCCTCATGTAAAAACTTGTTGGCTGAACACACCATGATCTTGTTATTACACGTGTTGGTACTTCCACAAATTCCTACTATTACATTTTCTATTTTCCATCATTGGGGTGAGTTTGTATTTTTTTCCATCTTTCTTGAACTCATATGTATTTTCCTGGACATCATGGTGAAATTTCTCGTCAAACAACCATAGTCTTCCCAAAATTATGTGGCATGCATCCATGTCAACCACATTGCATAATACTTGCTCCTGAAGACTTCCAATTTCAAAATTAACAAAGAATTTCTCAGTCACAACCATTTATTGTCCCTTTTTTCCATGGCTTCAGTGGACACTAAATTCTCCATACTTCCACCATATATAACCAAGTTACCACGCTTTCCTTGGAACTTACATTTAGTTTTGAAAATTTTCCTTCTTTGCTATAGTTATTACACTATATTTTTCTCAGGCTTGAGCATTACTGTGTGAAACATCAATTTTTCTCCCTATTCTTGTTGAATCATAATCACATTCTCTCCAACAATAGAAGCCACATCAACATGTGTAAATTTTTTCCTAACTTCACCTTTTCTCCTTGAACTTTTTCCTTCCATGCAATCATATTTCTTATGTCCTTCAACTCCACAACGATAACACGTAATTACATACTTTCCATTTACTCTTATGATACTTCCTATGCCTCTTCCAATAATTTTTCCACCTCTACCACCTTGACCACTAATGGACTCTTCTTCCTTTTCACTTCCTCTAGAAGTCCTTGCCTTACCTCTACCTCTAAAACCTCTTCCTCTTCCTTTCTCTTGTGTTTTCCTATTCATTATTTCCTCTACCTTTAGGGAAATGTGATAGGCTTCATCAATAATCCAAAAATAATGTGTACTCATTTCATCTTGAATAAAGTATTTCAATCCATTCACACATCTTTCCAATATTTGGAATTCTAGTCCCTTTATACCTGATCAAAGTGACAGTCTGAGAAACTCCTCAGTGTACACATGAAAAAAGGTCTCCTTTTGTCTTAAATTCTAGACTTGTATATATAAATTATGTTGGTTATAATCAATAGGTTAAAATTTATCCTTGATATTCACAACCATCTTCTTCCAAGTCTTGATATTTTCTAGCTGATTATCTACTCTGTATTTCTGCAGCATATCCCAGCATAGTGCACCATGAACTTTCAACTTCGTCAAGGAAAATTTTACCCGATTTGTATCCTGTACATTTTCATACTCAAAGTATATTTCAAGTTCTCTAATCCAATCGATGAGCACATCTACTCTTAGATTGTCATCATAAAATGAAACATCAACTCTTGCACAACCTCTATTTCTCAAATATGAAATCAATCTTGCTATTGGGTCACTCTCCTCGGCCTCTTGTTCTTCATCAATTTATTCTTCAGGCTCTGAATCTACCTCTGCATCTCCATTTCTTCTATGCTTCAACTCTTCTATTTTTCGTCTTAACTCTTCTAGCTTTTGATTTCCTGCACCTCCTTTTCCTCCTCCTCTTCTCCTCGGTGGAATCCTTACAAGTTATAAATGTCTCACCAACATCCACAGACCTCAACCTAGATTCTATGACCCAAAATTTACCTTCAAAACTCTTGTTTTGCAACCACGGAATAAGGTTTCCTGGTTCCCTATTAGGCAAAGAAATTTAAGGCGAAAATCCCAGAATGAATCCCACTCTGATACCACTTGGCACAGTCCAGTTTCTGTAGCTTTCACAAAACCTATAGAATCTGGATCGTTGTAATAAAGTGCATAACCTAGTCCACTGGAAATTGGTTACTATATTAATTAATTCAAGGAGTAAATCACAAAGAACAAACATAGAGTAATTCTAGTTTGCTCACAAGAACATAGAAGGGATTCAAGTATATTTTTATTCATTCAAGATGTGTTGTTACAAATAAGAATACAAATATGAGAGTGAAGTTCTCAAAGTGCTGGAAATCTCCACGCTAGTAAAAAATAATACCATGTGAAACAACCAAACACCCTCACTAACTCATTCAACAACTATTCATGCTCTCTGAAAATCGTGCAACAACCCAAAACATTGCTAATATCCCAAGAGCCAAGATCCCAAACGAACCAATAGAAATCCAATAAAAAAAGGAAAAAAGAAGAAGAAAAAAACCCCTTTTCTTCTGTGTTCATGCAATTTATCGTCACATAGTCAAAATCTTTATATTCCACTGAAACAAGTAACTTCTCCTGCCGAAAACCTCCTCGCCTTCCAGAACTGAGTCGATTCATTTCCTCCCAGTATGTGGAAAAACCAAATTTGTAACCTCTGTCTCATTCTCGCAATGCATTTAGTAGTGGTTGTCCTGTAGCAACACAACCAAACAATTGTTGATTTTGGATACGTCAGCAACTCAATGCAGCATGAGTATCAACATGTGCTCCTAGGAGTGTCAGCAACTCGAGATCAATCATTTCTTTGATAAAATATAGCAACCGGAGTAGTAAAAACTATCAGTTGGGTGCATCAACAACTAATATGATAAGTGTATCAACAACTTAAAACACATGGTAGTAACAACACTTATTACAAACTCAACAGAAAGTTAATTTGTTTGGGTTGATGAGGATATCTTGAGGCGAGGGATGCTCCTACATCATAATGCAAAGTCAATGATGATTGCTATAGTCCTTACCTTTTATATGAAATAATCATCCAACTTTTGTTCACTTTATTTTAATTCCATTTTATACTAATATACTCATATTGAGTATAAGTTGTAGTGGGTTGTAATGGTATTTCTAATGCCAATCCAATGAATTGATATAGTCTTGACATTTTGTAGGGACTAATAATCCTAATTTTGTTCACTTTACTTTAATTCCACTTTATTCACACTTTTTATTACTTTTTCCAACTCCACTTTATGTAACTTTAGTTGTTCTTTCCTTTTTTTCTTTTCTTTTGTATACTTGTTTTTTTGAATTATTACTCTAACAATTATTGGTCATTATAACGTAATACAAGGGAAATATTAATTTTCTTTACTTCATAGATAATTTGGGATAATATTCCTTTTTAGTGCTTTTAGACACATGTAAAAAGAATCAAATATATTGAACCCTTTGAAAAAAGCTTGAAAGAATAAAACCCAACATGAGAAGTGTGCACATGAACATAGGTCTATCATAGAATGACAATGAAAGAGTTGAGGGAATTATTGTTGACTTCCCTTTTCATGGGGGAATGAAGTATAATGATTATACTCAATACATGTTGCACTATTTACATGAGTAAACTTCCCCACCAACATCTTCATGCAAATGGATTTATTTATAAATTGGTGAAGGTGGATGGGTTATTTAAAGAAAATGATGCAATAGACATGAATTCATAAGCTAAAAACTTGGTAATGAAGGATCAGTTCTCATATAACCCCTTTCCCCTTAGTGAAATCATAATCCCTCTTATACTCTTTGCAACCATATTAAACTATTATATACTATATTTAGCAATAATATTTACATAACTTAAATTCACTATAAAAACTTACTACACGATACATATAACCATACTTAAAATATCCACATATGTAAGTATTCACTAATTAATCCTTGACTTTTAAAGTTTCCTGCTAAAACCTTATATAACAAGTATAGTATGTAGCATTGTTTCTTAGTACATGCTTCTTATGGAAAAAGTAATTGATTATATATATATAACATACTTCAATATAAATTTGAACTAATATAATATTAAAAATTGTTGAAAATGGCAAAAAGAAAATCTTAATTTATTTTTCCCTTGAATTAAATTAGGTGAAAATTGTAATGACACATCATAGGACAACTTGAACGAGTTAACTATGTTAGTTTGAATTAGTTTATTCAATTAATTTGTGTTTAGGGCCTAACTTGGGGCATGTACAGTGATCCCTAAATTTTAGGAGCCCTAGTTGAGTTTATTTTGAGTTGTAAATAATTAATTCAGTAAAACTGAGTTAAAGTTAGTTAAACTAGTTCCAACTGTTGGAAGAACTAGTGGGAGATCAAGTAGCGGGATGTGTACTCTGTGATCAACCAGTTAACTGATAAATCAGCCATTAATAACTCATGCATGTGTGATCTACAAGTTACCCATTTAAGATTTCAGTTCAAGGGTAGTGTACTATCAGTTGTATAATTATCCCGGTTGTACAGATGGTGCGTGCAGTCGAAGGAAGAGCCTCAAGGAACTACACAATCTAATGGAGGAAAATTCCTATTAAATAGGGGCATAATTCCCCATTGAACAACGCAAGGAAATAAGGACTTGGGAAAAAAGAGAATTTGCTAAGTATTGGCCAGAGCAGACTTGTGAAACAGTGAGATAGATAGAGATAGTGCAGAGGTTGCTCGGGCTTGAGAAAAGCATTGTAATCTTCTCAATTTTTTCTGACAAATGCAATATACAGATAGGAGGGGTTGTAGTTGTGGTTTCCCGCAGGAAATCATTGTGTAATGTGTTGATTGAATGATTTCTATTATATGATTTTTTATTTCACGATCATTTAATTGTTTCCTGCAGTTCATAAAGTACATTCAAGTGTATTTTTTTAGTAAATTACAATTAACATTCTAAATCTACAAGAAATTTCTACATGGTATCAGAGCTGAAGTCAAAATAGAAGATGTCATTTTGCACTATCAAAGGTGAATCGAATTTGTAGTATTATTCTTTAGAGCTAGCAGGATGTCATTTTATGGCCTGAAACTTGATTATTCCCTTAAGGGTAGCTCAAATTACATTTCTTGGAAGGATAGGTTGGAAGGTAATCAACTGAAGGAATTCATAGATCATGATATCCTGAAGCCTCCAACATTTGATGCTAAAGATATAAAAAATTGGAAGAATTTTATAGCAAGAGCCAAGAGGATCATCCTAGAGGTTGTCAGATGCAACATCATCTTGAAAATACATGGAAAAGAGACTCCCTTTGCTATGTGGAAGACTCTCAATGAGCTATTAGGAAATAAAAGTGAAGCCAAGAAACTTGAAATGACGAAGAAGTTGAGGATTGAAGACAATGGGTATGAGGTAGTCTTTAGAGATGGGAAAAGCTACCTCCAACATCTTGCTTCATGTCAAATTAATCAATTCGGTGCCAGGATTGAGAGCCTCTACACATTAAAGGAAGATGCATGCAAAACCTTGAGGATAAAAGCAAGGATTAGAGATGTTGTGGTTGAGAGGGAGCATGATTTAGTTCCCAAGAGGAAGCATGAGTCAGTTGGAAGTTGGGATGACCAGGACAATGATTTTGAAGAGAACTAGTCAGAGACCTACAGTAGGAGGAGAGTTCGATCCAAGTGGGCAGAGGGAGCACATGCAACCATACCTCCGGGTGAGAGGTGGGGCGATGTGAATTAATCGTCTTAGGAATGCAAAAATTCGAGCATGGCCCATTGAGGTGTTTTTGTCTCATGTATCATTACCTTGCTATGGGGAACCATAATATTTAGTAACAGAAGGATCAATGTTAGTCATATACAGAGGAGTGCAGAGCAATGTTGATAACATAGTAGGTGGCACAGTAGTAGATTCAACATCAACACATTTTTCCCAGTAGACAGTTGCAGATTGATTCAATGATTATTTTTTATTCTCAGTTGCAGATCTTGCAGTAGTAGTAGTAACATTGATAGGCGTTGTTGTAGAAATTATATGAATAATATGTATACCAATGGATTCAATCCAATCATGCAATATTCTAAAGAAAGATACTGAATCCTTCTACAATTAATTTGTGAAAGTTAAACACGATCGCACAATCACACCAAGTAAGAGAAAGAAGAAAATCAATCGCACAACACATATTTTTCTTGGGGAAAGCTTGCTGCTCAAAACCCCTTTATCTTTATTGTATAATCAACTAAGGAATCATGAAACAATACAATGCACTATTCTCACAAGAGTCTGTTGCACTCTACCAACTGTCTCACACTGATCCAGACAAATTGACCAACACTTAGCTAATTTCCCACCTCTTCTCAGCCTTCCTTGCTAGTGAAATTCTAATAACAATTGATCCCTATTAATTAGGAAATTCAACCTTCCAAAATTACGCAATACATCATGGGAAATACTATGGTTGTCTAATTGTGCGCCAAAAATTTACTAATAATACAACTAATAGATAACATCCCTTTAACCTTTGTCTCAACTATGTCTTCATCAGAACTGACATGCATACAGCTATTAATAGTAAATCATTAGTCACTTGACAGATCACTGCATGTGAATTAAATCTGATTTAATTCACTTGACCTCTCATTATTGCAACAATCAGTTACAACTAGTTAGATTGACTTTAACTTGTTTAATTGAGTTAACTGATTTCTCATGCATTAAACTAATACACTCACTGCAACTTGGACTCTAAAACAAATAGTACCACTCTACATGCCTTACAAACCACCCTCAACTCTAATTTCCTGAGGTAACTGAGTATATCACACTGATTTAACTATTACAAGTGATTATGAGATAAGATTACAATTTATTATCCAATTTAATTAAGGGGAAATTAAATTAGACACACATTTCTTTTTGACTTTTCAACACTCCCTCTCAACAAGAAAAGGATTATCAGCTACCCTGATCCTGCCTCTGTGGTATTAAAATTTTCTCTTGGTGAGTGCCTTTGTTAGAATATATGCATCCCAATCCTCCGTGGAAATGTACTAAAGTAACACAATGCCTCTCTGAACACAATCCCTGAGATTGTGGTACCATATGTCAATATGCTTGAGCCTGTCATGGAATACAGTATTAACTGAGAGTTTTATGCAACTCTGGTTAAAACAATGTATCATTGTCAGATCCATCTAATGATAAAAAAAACCAACAAGTATCTTCCTCATCCAGATGGTCTCACATGCTGCCTGACTAGCTGCCATGTACTTTGCCTCTGCTAAACTAAATGAAATTGATATCTGCTTCATGTGGTACCGAGAAACTGTTGTCGATCTTATGTTGAAGATCTCTCCTGATGTGCTCTTCTTGTCTGATGGACTTCCTGCCCAATCTGCATCGGTGAAGCCTTGAATCTTCACTCCCTTTATCTGTCTGTACCATAATCCATACTCTGTAGCACCTTTAATATATCTCAAGACATGCTTCCTCGCCTTCCAAAATATCTTGGTCAACTTAACCATAGCTTGACTAAGTTGTTTAACTGCGTAGAATATGTCTGGTCATTTGTTCACCAAGTACATGATTAAACCCACAAGCTTCCTATAAACAGCAACATCTACTACCTCACCTAAAGTAGCATCCTCCTTCCTCTAGTTTCCTGCAAGAGGAATCTCCATGGGTTTACAACTCTCCATGTGGAACTTCCTCAGAATCTCTTTGGCATACTTTCCTTGAGAAACAAATAGCTCTCCATCCCACTACCATATATTCCAACTAAGGAAATAATGAAGGCGTCCCATGTCCTTCATCTCAAACTCTCTTGCAAGATCCTCTTTGAAAGAAGTTATGAGCTGCTCATCACTTGTCAGAATAAGATCATCTACATAAATTATAATAATTAGAAGCTGAGCATCAACCAAAATCTGGTACAGCTTCGCATCCACTTCACTCTTCATGAAGCCCAACCCAATGAAATAGCTGTCAATCCTGGTGTACCAAGCACGAGGTGCTTGCTTCGGCCCATACAATGCTCTCTTGAGTTTTCACACATGCGAATCCCTGTCAAAGGTCTCAAAACCTTATGGTTGATCAATTTACACTTCGTCCTCAATAAATCCATTGAGAAATGCAGTCTTCACATCCATCTGATGTATCTGCCGACCCATCAGCGATGAGAGTGCAAGGATAGATCTAATCTATTAGTACCATGCAACTGGTGCAAAATTCTCCTCATAGTCAATCCCCTCAACCCGTGAGAATCCCCAGGCTACAAATATAGCCTTGTACTTCTCCACACTCCCATATGATGCTTGCTTCACCTTATAGATCCATCTAGATCCAACCAGTGACTTCCTGACTGGTCTTGGGACAACTTCCCATGCACTGTTCCTGACGATGGAGTCATACTCCTCAAGAATGGCATCAATCCAAGTTGGTTGCTACACTGCTTCCTCAAAAGAGGATGGTTTTGTCACAATAAACTTGCTCATAAGAGCTATGTATCTAGTATATCTGTTTGGTGATTATCTCTGTCTGCGCTATGATGTAGGTGCTCCTACATGTTCTGCTGCATCAAGTCTCAATCTGTCCGCCTCTGTGGTGCACCTCTTACCATGTCTGGTGGATGGCTCTGCATGAGTGGTTTCTACCACTCCATGATCCTCCTCATGTGGTTGCTCCACATCTTGAGGTTCATCCTTTGGAACCAAGAGTTCCTCATCTACATGCAAATCAAGCTCCCTCTCAAGGGACAATCGCATGACTTTCTCCTCATTAAATTTTTCATGCGATCTGACAACTGTCATCCTGCTTTTCCGAAAATACACCTGATAGTTGTGGGGAGTATCACTGTACCCCAAAAATATCCCAATATCTATTGTTGGTTCTAGCTTCTTTCTGGAACCTTTGGTCACATGGCAATAGACAGATGAGCCAAAAAATTTAAAATATGAAACATAAGGATTCTTACCAAAAAAATCCTCCTATGGTGTACTCATTCCAAGCATCTGATGAGGACTACGGTTCTGCAAAAATACCGTTGTGTTGCATGCCTCTTCCCACAGATGCAATGGTAGGCCCTTATCATGTAACATATCTTTTTCCACACACACAATTGTTCTATTATTTCTTTCTGCAACCCCATTATGTTGTGGGTTATGAGGCACATTAATCAACTCTCTCTGAATTCCTTATTTGGCACAAAAGTTCTTGAATTCATTGGATATGTACTCACCACCATTGTCGTTCCTCAGAGCCTTCACCTGCTTCCTTGTATCTTTCTCAACTAGTTATTTGAACTCACAAAATTTTGAGAAAGTCTGATATTTCTTCTGCATGAAGTAGATCCAACACTTTCTAGAAAAATCATCAACAAAAATCACATAATACATGTGCTTTGCTGTAGAAGTTGTAGAGAATTTTCCACACACATTTGAGTGAACACTCTCAAGGATTTCCGCTACTTGGTTCTCCTTCTCGTGAAAAGGGGCCTTTTTATACTTCCCCATGGTAAATCCCTTACATGTGTCTTTCTACACAAGAGTACCCTTTGGAAGCCCCATAGAAATCTATTGCATGACCTTCAAAGCACTGTGGTGTAGATGGCCCAATCTCCTATGCCATAACTCTCCCTCATCCTGCCTCACCATTCTATTTGCTTTACTCATCAATGTTGTGCATCCATATATAGCAAGTTTGTAGAGGTTCTTCATATGAACCCCAATATTCTTAACATGTCCCATGGCTTTGTGATGAAGGAATGCTTTCCCTTCACTGAAAACCACATCATATCCTCTATCCTCCAACATAGAAACTGAAACTAAATTCTTTTTCAATCTTGGTGCATGCATGACATCTTTTAATAAGAAAGGTTTACCTAACTATCTATGGAAAGTAGCTGTACCAATCCCGATAGCGCTATACCTCCCATCATCACCCATCTCGATGTGCATCTGAATATCCTTCTCCTCGAAGCTACTAAAGAGTAACTTGTCTCCCACCATGTGGAAAGATGCACCACTAACCAAGTACCGCACTGATCCCATCGCACTAGACACCATGCATGTGATGAGTGAGAAGTACAACTCGAACTATGAATCCAAATCATTGCCCGCTACAGATCCTGAAGCCTTCTTGCTGTTCTTCTTCTTCTGTGGAAAATTAGTAGTATAATGTCCGTGCTTGTGAAAGTGAAAACATTTCACTCTGGACATGTCACACTTCTTGCATTCTTTGTTGGTCTCAGATTTGGAATAGGATTTCTTTCCCTTCCCCTTCTTTTCCTTACCATCCAAGGCACAATTTTCCTCATCATCTGTCTTGGATGGGTATCCATCCCTATTATTCTGCCTAATTCTTCTTGTACCAAATCCTACCAAAGTCACTCCCAATCTCGTAGCTTCTCCCTCCCATTAACAGAGTCGTGATAAATATGCCAGCTCTTGGGAAGGCTTAAAAGTTCTAGGATCACCAATTCATCATCATATACAGTAATCCCGACAGTTCCAAGCTCATCTTGACATTGGATGAACTTGGTTAAGTATTTTGGAATCCAGTCGCCTTTCTCCATTTTTATTTTCATGAGCTTATCCTTCAGTGCCAATTTTCTGTGGTCACTATTGTTTTGAAACAGATCTGTCAAGGCCTTCCACATTTCATATGGAGTCACCTTACCATGGAGACTCGAGACAATGTGATCTCGAACTCCCTCTAATAAGATCGTCCTCACCTTTACAACATTCTTTTGCCAAGCATCAAGAAGAGTGGCGTCTGCTGTTGAGGACCTTGTAATATCCGTTTCGATAAATTATTTCAACCCATTGTGCTCCAGAAGTGCCTCCATTCTATCTTTCCATGCAATATAATTAGAACTGCCCTCGAGTGCATATTCTAATCTTAATCCATCGAAAGCCATCTTGATCCGCCTGTCGCACCAAAGAATATTTTTGCAAATTTGAATGTTGTTCAACACAAACTCAATTTCTTCTCCACTATAGTGATTTCTGTTGCTCTGATACCATGTATAAATTATACAAACAATATGTGTACCAATGGATTCAATCCGATCATGCAATATTCTAGAAAAAAATATTGAATCCTTCTACAATTAAATTGCAGAAATTAAACATGATCGCACAATCACACCAAGTAAGAGAAAGAATCAAATCAATTGCACAACACAGATATTTTTCCTAGGGAAAGCTTCCTGCTCAAAACCCCTCTATAATTATTATATACTCAACCAAGGAATCATGAAACAATACAATGCACTCTTCTCACAAGAGTCTACTGCACTGTACCAAATGTCCCACACTGATACGAACAAAATCGACCAACACTTAGCCAATTTCTTGCCTCTACTCAGCCTTCCTTGCTTGCGCAATTCTAGGAACATTTGATCCCTATTAATTAGGAAATTCAACCTTCCAAAACTGTGCAATACATAATGGGAAATCCTATGGTTGTCTAATTGTGTGTCAGAAATTTACTAATAATACAACTGATAGATAACATCCCTTTAACCTCTGTCTCAACTGGGTTCTCATCATAACTGACATGTGTGCAAATATTAATAGTAAATCATCAGTCACTTGACATATCACTGCATGTGAATTAAATCTGGTAGTGCAACAATCAATTACAACTAGTTAGATGGAATTTAACTCACTTAATTGAGTTAATTGATTTTTCATGTATTAAACTAATACACTCACTGCAACTTGGACTCTAAAACAAATATAATCACTCTACATGCCTCACCAACCACCCTCAACTCGAATTTCATGAGCTAACTGAGTCTATCACACTCAGATAACTATTACAAGTGACTATGAGATAAGATTACAATTTATTATCCCATTTAATTAAGGGAAAATTAAATTAGACACACATTTCTTGTTGACTTTTCAACGGTTGCATGAAATACATTCCAAAGGTGCTTGATCAGGATATAGATAGAGCAGGCTTGGGAAGCAGTGAAATAGATAGAGATAGTGTAGAGGTTGCTCGAGCTTGAGCAAAGAATTGTAATCTTCTCAAATTTTCTGACTAATGCAATATACAGATAGGAGGGGTTTTCAGCTATGGTTTTCCCTAGGAAATCATTGTGTAATGTGTTGATTGAAATTTTTCTCTTGTATGCTTTGTGATTTCACGATATTTTAATTGTTTCTGCACGTGGTAGAGTAGATTCAAGTCTATTGTTTTAGTAAATTACAATTAGCGGTTTTAATCTATAAAGAGTTTCTACAAAAATTAATATAAAATTTTAACATAATAAGAGGTTAAGGAATTTTATATTACTCTTTTTTACTTCTTCTTCTTATTCATTTTTATGAAAATACTTACTTAAATTATGGTGGGCAGCTATCCACATGGCATTGTATTGTACAAAGTTTGAAATAACAATCATTATTATGACATAATTTACATTTTAAAAAATTAAAAAATATTTTTTTATTTTCAAAATATTCAAATTATATTTTTTTTCAAAACTTTAATAAACTTTATTAAATCTATTTAATTTTCAAACCTAATTGAAAAGCAATATTTTTTTTTTTAAACTAAAATAAAAATTAATATACTATAATATAAAAACAATTTTTTATACCTAAGATTAAAGTATTATAATATAATAAAAAACAATTTTATGAAAAAAACACAATCTTTATAGATTATTTATTGTGTTTTCATTTTAAAAGAAAAACCTTTTTAAAAAATAGATTCATTTCCTCTCTAATCATATTTCTTGAATCAAATTTGTATTAATTCAATGACGGGGATAGAATAAATCATTGCCTTTGTTGGGAGACTTGATATTGGAAAATTATATTAAGAAGCATGATGATGATGATGATGGTTAATGTCCACTGAGACCAATATTTGGTCTATCGGACCTAAAGAAAAGAGTTATTTAATTTGATTTAAGATTTTATTCCTATGCTCAAAAAGCTTGGAGAGAAGCCTCCCGAGATCACTATAATTTTGACATCTTAAAAGGCTAGGAAGGTCAGTATTGCAACAAAGATTATAAAATTGAGCTCTAATGTGGTTGTATGTGGGGCACTCTAAGAGGAAGTGGTTGTCATCCTCGATGTTCATATTCTCACAGAGATGGCAGATCCTTTCCATCCATGGTGTTTTAGGAACTGTCCAATGACCTGTTTCACTATGGAGCTCACGAGAGTTTGTTCTAATCTTGGCTATATTAATTTTCTTCTTTGAGCTAGTTAAAACAAAGAGATACTTTTGATCTTCTAAGGTGGGGTTGATGACCTCCATATAATACCTTAATTTTCTCTTAGCTGCTAGATCTTTCGCGCACCACATTTTTTCTTTGAACTTAGAAGTAACAATTTTTTTAATGTTATTGATGTTTTGCAATGCAACATTCTCGTCGATCTCCCAATGGTTTAACCAGGCCCTGGTGTCTTTATACCAACCTCGTTTAAGCCTTAGGTGATTTGGGCTGGAATTTAAAGCTAGCTTAGGAAGTCTATGGTATCCTATGCTATTGAGCTTGTGCTTGTACAACAGAAGCCTAGTCATAGCTAGGCTCTCAATAGGGGAAAGACCCACTTCTATAAGGAGAATAGGATAGGGTGTATTTCTTTTAATTTTAAGGTTATACATTATAAAACGCTTCTGGATTTGCCAATATTTCTCCAAGATTCTCTAGAGATGCTGCAACCCCAAACCTCACATCCATAAAAGATAGTAGGAGTGACTAAAGTTTCAAAGAGGAACTTCTTTCTATCCCACATTACGAGGTTTTTCATTTTACAATTATTTTCAAGACCAAAATAAGCTTTCCACCCCCATTAATCCTTTTCTGACTGCTATAGTTCCAGTTGAGCTTGTGATGAATATCAATTCCTAGGTACTTGTAAGAGGACACTTCCTCCAAGTTACTATTGTCATGCATAAAATTAGCATAAGTGTCCTTCTTGGATTTGATAATCATAACTTTTGTTTTGTCAGTGTTAACAGACATACCCATGGTAGAGAAGAAATCCTTAAGAAGTCTAAGTTGCTTATCAAGATTAGATGGGAACCTTGCGAGAAGAACAATATTGTCAGCATAGTGAAGAAGGATGATGACTATCCCAACTAAAATTGTGCCAAAATATCCTGCTTCCTCTAAAAAACCTTCTAGCTTGTCGATGTAAATGCCAAAAAGGGTAGGGGAGAGGGGGCAACCTTGTTTAACTCTAATATTACACTTAATATATTTTGACCACCCCTCATTGCTCTTTAAATTGGAAATTACATTCTTATATAACCTTATAGCGGCCGCTCTTAGCTCGAAAGAAACATTTAGCTCTTCTAATCTATTCCATAGGTTATTTCTAGGAATCGTATCGAAAGCCTTTCTGAAGTCCAGAAAGCAACAGAAGAGATTGGATTTATCATTGCAGCATTCTTCCACAATGATCCTAAGTGTAACAAGGTGGTCCGTTGTTGAGTGTTGCCTTCTAAAACCCGCTTGGCCTTTAGCCCACTTACCTTCACTTTCAAGCCAAATGCGCAACTTCTTTTCGAAAATAATACCATATAACTTGGCTAAGAGAGGACTGATCATAATTGTTCGATAATTAGAGAGGTTATTTGTATCCCCACTTTTAAAAACAGGGATAATGAGGCTCTTAGTCAAAGGTTTAGGGAACCCTTGCTTGACCACTTGGTTGAAAAGCTTGTGGATGTTGGGGATGAGGACAGGACCTTCAATTTTTAAGATTTTCGCTTGGTAAACTTCAATGTCTTGAGCTTTCCCATTTTCCAGGTGTTTAACCCCAAAATCAATGTCTTCTAATGAGAAAAATTCTTTCGTTGTGAGCAACGTTTCAAAATCCCTGGAATTTGGAGATTCATAAAGCTTTTTAAGATAGGAATTCCAGTCGTGTAAAGTAATTTTATTATTATCTTTAGTTTTCCTAGTTAGAATCTGCCTCCAGAATTTCTTAGGAGCCACCTTAGAGAGGTGTAAGAGATTCTCTTGTCTTTTACGAATATATTTCCTTTTTTTCCTTTTAGTTAGGGCTTTGTAGATTTTTATCTTGTTAATTTTGAGAGATTCATCAACAACTTCCTTAATTTCTCTCCTTGCACTTTTACAATCTTTGTCATACCATGGGTTGAATTTGCTATTTCTTTTATTACTTGAGACTTCAATTGAGAACTTGTTAATAGAATATGAGAGGGTTCTAGTAAAATTATGATAGAGGTCATCTATGTTGTCTATACTAGATAAAGGAAGCAAATTAGTTTTTAATTCATTTAGAAAGAGATCGTTTTTATTTCTATCAAATATTAAGTTCTTTTCACTATAAGGATTATCTTTTATGGGATCTCTATGCATGACAAAATTGAGAGTTATGAGTAAAGGCCTATGATCAGAGTCAGGCTCATAGTCATCTAAGATGTCAAAATTTATTATTTCGTTGTATAAAGGGAGATTGGAAATAACATAGTTTACCACACTCCTGGCAAGCCCATGGAAGTAGGTCATCTTGCTAGAATTGGGCCACTTCTTTAGACTGTTGCAAATTATGAGATCCTGAGCACTACAAAGCTTGACTAGCTCTGACCCAAACAAATTATCCCCGAGGTCTTTAGAGCTCCCTTTGTACTGGCTAGCCAGAGTAAGGTCTTCGTCTAACCAAAGATGATTGGGGTTGGAATGATTTCTTAGAAGAATAGCTTGGTTTCTTGAAGTTCGAGCATTAAAGTCACCCATTAAAAGGATATTACCTTCATTCCTTAGACTAGAAATATCATTCTCTAAACCATTGTAAGGACTATTTTTATCTAGATTCTTTTTCTTATATAAGTTAGAATTAATGGGGGAAAAATAACAGATTTCTATATAGGTATTTTTATCATTAATGTTAGTAATCTCAATCCAACTATATTGGTTGTAAGGGTCGTTTTTATAAATCCTAGCATGGGGGGAGATGTTCTTCTTAATGTAGCAAGCTATGCCCCCAATGACTCTACTGGAGGACCGCTTGTTCCAGGTATACCATAGTGCAAAGCCATCTATGTTAGGGACCTTAGATTCTTCGTGCTCCCAAGTTTCAACAAGCAGTATAATATCAACATCATTTGAGATCCAACTTAGCTTGGGGCCTTTATTCCATGGAAAGCCTCAACAGTTCCAAGAAAGAATTCAGAGCATGTTGAATTGCTATTTATACTATCTTTTTGGTTTCTATCTTGAATAACGGCTTTTCTATTTCTGATTATTGCCCATTTTCCTTCCTTCCTAGCTTTTTTTACCTTTTGAACCTCCTTTCTTAATTCTACTTGATCTTCTGGAATGAGATCTTCGTTTATAAATATTCTCGTTCCTTTTAGACTTGAGGTTTTACTAAGTATGTCATAATTATGGTCAGTAGAGCTCACCTTTATTCGGATCAACCTTCCTTTATTCTCAGTTAATTTCCTTAACCTTGTTGCTTCTGTGAGACACGTGGTTTCAATTTGTAATCTCTTATGTAATTCTGTCTGGGCTATGGCTAAAGTATTCTCGTCTATCTCCTCTTTCAAACCGAAGATTTAAGGTTCAAAGCCCTTTTATTACGCTCATGGTCTAATTCAATCAATTTTTTCATTTAATTTTTAATTGGTTTGAAATCTTATTTACTTGCCCCACTATTTAGGGTGAGATTTTTGTTAACTTTTTCTTCTAGTTCTTTAATCATGTCCTTCATTTTAAGACTCTCTATATTATCAGCATCTCCTTGCTAGGATGTTTGGTTCGTATCTTGGTTTTGTTTTTCTATGCCCTGCAACCTAGTTTCCATTGCCTCCATTTTATTCTCCAAAACAAGTTCACTATTATCAATTAATTACAGGAAAAAATATTTCATCAAATAAATTCATAAATTTATAATTTTATATTTTCGAACAATTTTAGTAAATAATTTTAATAATTTAAAATTCTATTTTTTTTTATATTATATTTAATTAATATTAAAATGACATTTTTTTAAGATATAGCGATATAAGCCTACACTAGTTATGTAATCATTGGCCTTTAAAAAGTTAATTATAGCCATAAATCTATGTGATGGGGTTTCGTTGCATTAATGTCCAACTATTCGTTTATCTTTATGTGTTTTCCAATTCCTTTGTTTTTATATTCTTTTATTTTTATAATATTTAATTGAATAATGTAGAGTTTGTGATTATATTTAGGAGTTTGAAACTGTATAAAAGTTTTAGATATTGTTCCCGTATTCAATTTTGATAATTTTTTTTGGAAACTGGGTGATGTTATTTGTTTTTTAATATTTTTATTTTATTTCGGATAGTTTAATTTAAAACTATATTAAAAAAAATCTACTATCAATTTACAATAACTAATTAAAAAACAATAATTTACACACATATATATTAAAAAAATTCAAACCTAATTAAAATCAAAACTTATAACCTACCAAATGCATGTATAAAAATACATGTGCAAACCATTTATTTGCACACCATTTATTTGAGCTCATCTCACTTTGACTCAACTTATAATTTATACCTGATTTATTCCAATACATTAACCTAATTAAAATCAAAACTTATAATCTACCAAATGCAATGCATGTATAAAAATACATGTGCAAACCAATTACTTCAGCTCATCTCACTTTGACTCAACTTATAATTTATACCTGATTTATTCCAATACATTTAATGGATCGAAATTAAGGTATTGCATAAATAATGATGTCTTCACTTAAATAAGTAACGTGACCTTCTCTTCTAATACCATATCATCAAAATATTAGGTAATATATTTATATATATGTTGCAGGTATACTTAATTATTTTTATTGTTTTGAATAATAAAATAATCATATATTTGTGTTAGGTAATATATTTATATATATGTTGCAGGTATACTTAGGTAAGATATTTATATATATGTTGCAGGTATACTTAATTATATTAATTTTCTTGAATAATAAAATAATCTTGTTAATGTGTCATAGTGCTCAAAATAATGGACAAGGTGATACCATTTTTCATTATAAAATAATGGAAAGAATTATCTTATCATCTTTTATGGAAATGGATCTCCCCTTTAAAAATAATTTAGGAAGTAATAAAAAGGTAAATTTTAATTATAATATTATTTAAATTAGTTTAATAATAATAATAAATAATGTAAATTATATAATTATATTATGTTGGTTTAATTAATAAATGAAGTTAATTTTGTTTAAAATTATGTAGAAATTTTTAAGAATCATAAGTTTAAGTTCTTTAATATTTAAAGTTTAAGTGTTTTAGGGATTTTTTAGGTGCTAATTCTATCTATGCATTCAAAAGTGCATTTTAGACAATAAGAAATCACAATCTTGCTAGAAATTATTTTATCAAATTTTGGCCAAAAAGTAATTTTGTCTATTAGTTAGATTGCACCATTATATCATATAGATCATTATTTTTTTTAATCCATTCACTTAACAACTAAATGTATATTTGAAATTACTTTCATTTTTTATTTTTTAAAGATTGTATTTAGGGTAAATCAACCCATTACTATTTTAGTAACTTAACTTGGTAAGGATATTGAGTGAGGTCCAATGATATCTATAAAGATAATTAGCCCATGGACTTGACCCCATAACTTTTTTATTGAAATTCACAACAGTTAACTATTGGAGCTCATTTTTAATGCTCCCCCCCTCTCCCCCGCCCCCCTTGTTTTTTCCAGGTTGTTGAAGGTGTTACTTTATAATTAACCCGGTCTCCATGGTCTCACTATGAAGATGGGGTTACAAAAACCATCCTCCTCTAAATCTTCTAGAATTGATTTTGGAAAATACCACCACATTTGACTTGTCAAGATATTTCCAATGATATAAATCTTATCCCAATCCAATATTTGGATTGAGATTATGCCCCTTTTTAAATTTTACCAATTCGATAATGTCACGTTAGTAGTTTTTCCACATCATTTGAGCCACATCCTCATGCACTCCTTACATGATTTCCATGTAGTCTTACCGGGCTTCTGTGGTGCCTGCCACCTCATCCTAGCCTAGTGAGTCCTACAAAGTCTAGCCCACATGTGCAATTCACCCCTTTCATGTTATATTTGGTCTTGAGGGGAAATTCGGGTGTGCACAAAAGTTAGGTCCCTATATTACTATTATAGTCCCTTATTGTTGTTAGTGTAACCCCCTTATTTTTATTGTTGTACGCCTGTAACCCCAATATTGTTATTATTGTGCCCTTTCATTATTATTTTCAGGTCAACTAGGATTATATTGTGACCCCATGGACCCCTATATATAAAATGAGGTTTTTTCATTTGTATCATCTAACAATTGTTCATTTATGTAACATAAAGGTGGTTGCCCCTTTGAAGTGGCTTATTTCTAAGGCGTTGATCTCTCTTTTCTTCTATTTTGGGAGCTTCTTTCATAACATTTGGTATCAGAGTGAACTTATATGGCGTGCCACATGTCACTGTTTCCTCCTTTGGCTCTGAAATTGATACATAGGAAACTACAGTCCGTGTACTTGTGGTCACTTTTTACAGAATTCCAATCTGATGCTCAGAGAGAGAGTTATGACGATTTTCCCATGGTCACCTCTTTGAGATGAAATTTGGGAGCCAGAAAAAACCCTAACTTCCACATATCATATCTCTGAAAATATTGTGAACCAAGATCTAAAATTTTTACACGAAGTTCCTCAGGAGTTCAGCTTTGCATGTTAAAAATTTAAGCTTTTGAACCTTCATAGAAAAAACGTTATAGTGAAAATTCCATGATGACATGTTTGGAGCAGCGAAACATCATGCCTTACAGATATCATTATGTCCAAATGAGCGAAATTGAACATATGATTGCAAAAATGTTAGAGGCTGGTATAATTAAACCTAGTCAAAGTTCTTTCTCCAATAGTACTGGTGCACAAGAAGGATGGATCATGGTGCATGTGTCCAGATTATAGGGAGTTAAATAAGCTCACTATTAAAGATGAATTTCCCATTCCTATGATTGATGAATTATTGGATGAATTATATGGAGAAATTTATTTTACCAAGTTGGATCTTCGTTCAGGATATCATCAAATTAGAATGAAGACTGAAGATATTCTGAAAACAACATTTCGAACTCATGAGGGTCATTATGAACTTTTGGTCATGCTTTCTGGCCTTACCAATGCACCTTCTACATTTCAAGGGTTGATGAATTCCATTTTCAAACCCTTCCTTATAAAATTTGTGCTAGTATTTTTTGTTGATATACTAATCTACAACAGGTCTTGGAAGGATCATGTTCAACATGTTGACAGTGTGCTCAAACTATTGGAAGAGAAACAATTATATGAAAAAACATCCAAATGTTTCTTTAAAGAGGTGGCATATCTAGGTCATATTGTATCTCATGAGGGTGTTAAGGTAGACCCTAACAAAATTAAAGCCATTAAGGAATGGAAAGTCCCCACAACCATAAAGCAGTTGCGAGGATTTCTCGGGTTAGCAAGGTATTATCACAAGTTTTTTAAGAATTATGGGAGAATAGAAACACCTCTAACAACATTATTGAAGAAAGATGCATTTTCATGGACTCCTAAAACAACTAAGGCCTTTGATCATCTCAAAGAGGCAATGTGCCTAGCAACAATCTTAGTTATGCCAGACTTCACAAAAACCTTTATTGTGGAATGTGATGCCTCAGGAAATGGAATTGGTGTTGTTTTAATGCAAGAAGGAAGAACCATTGCTTTTGAAAGGTGCCCAATAAAAGGAAAGCATTTACAGAAAGCTATTTATGAGAAGGAAATGTTGGCAATACTACATGCAATAAAGAAATGGTGACCTTACCTAATGGGAAGACAGTTCAAGTTAAAAACTGATCATGATAGTTTTAAACACTTTTTGGAACAAAGACTATCTTCAGAAGAGCAACAAAAATGGGTCACAAAGATGTTGGGTTATGACTTGAAATCATCTACAAAAAAGGGAAGCTAAATGTTGTTGCAGATGCATTCTCAAGAAAGGATGAAGAGGTGGAAGCATTTCTTTGTTCCATTTCTATTACCCAACTGGATTGGATAACCGAAGCAAGGGATGAATGGAAGAAGGATGAAGAAGTGTGGACACTCATTCAAAAGTTGCAGCAAGATCCTAGTGCATCTGATACATTTAGTTGGAAAAATGATTCCTTATGGTACAAAGATCACTTATATATTTGTAAGAATTCCCAACTAAAATATTAGAAATTAAATTAACTCAGAAACAGACATTACATAAAACACAGATACAAAAACAGACAAAACAATGGCAGAAAAGAGGCTTCAGCCTCATGGAATTCTCATCATTTTCTCTTATTAAAAGAATTTAGTTTAAAATTTAAATAGATGAGAGAAAATGTCTAAGATAGTCCATGCTATCTTAGACTCCTTTGGTTGAGATAATTTCTCACCAAAAACCCACCAAGATAGGAGTTACTAAACAAACTCCAATATTTGAGGAACAACCCAAGAGTTAGGCACATATTCCTAACTTGGAATATTTAATTAATTTATTTATTATTTTGGATTTATTATTGTTATTTTAGAGAGGCTAACATTCCCCCCTTCAATGAAAAATCCAAAATAAGAATGAGGAACCATCTTCCAAGTTCTCATGTTGATCCTCAAAAAACATTTCCTGAAAAAATTGCCAAAGCTGGATGCTGAAAAACTGTAATCTGAAGAGACCATGAGTCAACTGTATGTCTGATTCATCTCTGAATTTTGCTTGACAACTCCATCAAGTGCCAAGTTGCAAAATTATCCATCTGTCCTTTGCATGAAATCAGCATCCTTTTTCCACTGACAAAATTTGTTTAAAGCCCACTAGCTGATGATGTCAAAAACAACTCACTGTTGATTTTGCTATGCTGAAAAATGTTCACTGCTTCTTTGCTGTCGACTGCCCACTGGAAAATTTGTTGATGCCCACTGGCTATTGAATATTCCCATTGGCTTATTTTGTTGGTTTTGTCGAGACTTTTGGTCTGAAAACCATTGTCAATTTCATTGACATTTCCCCCGCTTTGTCAGCTGAAAGGAGAGACACTTATCTTGGAAAGTATTTCTGAATTCCCCCCTTCAGGTGTAGGAGTTTTACATTGGTGTCCACCCCCATTCAACTGCATGAGAGTACCATCATATTTTCACTGTTGGCTGCAGTATGTGTGATTGTATTCAATTGTAGAACTGAGACAATATTTTGACTATGGATGACCATTTCCAAGGATCGATCCATTCATAATGTATCATCAATCTGACTGTTTGTTGTTGGTTGCGACGTTTTTTTGAGGAATGATTGGGCTTGCCACAATGGCAACAAAGATGGAGACCAAAACACTGATCTTCCATATGACTGGTTCTTTGACAATGAGAACATTTCGGTTAGACTTCAACTTTAGGTTGCGTACAATCCTATTTGTCTGCAACTTTGTGTTGCGTGCATTGCTGGTTGTCTGCAACTTTCTCAGAACTTGCTGAGGTGATTTGTGCAAGAAATCCTGCACTGACGAACTTAATTGGCTTGGAAAAAACTGGGATATTGAAATTGGTGTTATCATTGACATATCCTAAGCCTCGTCGATTCTTGTTATTTTGAATTTCTTCCCACGGCTTGATGATGGGCTTGGAAGAAATTGGACTTGGAACAACTTTGACACTTGAAGCTGTTTGAATGAATGACTTATCATCTGGATGGTTCAAAAACTTGAAAGTATCATACTTTTCTTGCAATTCAATCCTTTGAAGTTGCGAATCTAGTTGAAGAAACTCAATGGTTTCATGTGTTTGTCGTAGATGCCGTGAAAGATCAGCAAGAGTTTCTTTGCTGATGCGCACCATGTCTTCATCACTTGAGATGATCAAACTGTGAAGAATGTTTAACAACTGAATATGTTGCGCCATTTGAACTTGCTCACTTGAAATCAGGCTCTCTTGTCGGAGATGTCATGCTTTGAACTGTTTCACTTGATTTTGTTACTTGAATGACAGGCTCGCTTGCTATGTGACTTGAAGAGCACGCTAACTTGATTGGTTGCTGATTGCACGTGCTTGGAACACTTGCTAGAATTATAGAATTTTCTTGCTTAAACTCTGGAATTCACACTCGCTTCATGACGATCGCGTTTGCTTGAATGCTCACTTGACTTACTTGATGACTTCACGCTTACTTGAATAAATAATCATGCTCGCTTGATGTCAATCTCAACTTGCTTGATTTTTTTAACTTTTTTGGTTGCTTTGATGGTTGCTGCAATGAACTTCACTCTGGCTCGCTTGAAGATTTGAACTTTGTACTGTCTTGACACAAATTGCTTGAATGAATAATCACGCTCGCTTGCAAGAGATGTGAACTTGTTGCTTGTTTGATTTAAAAACTCATGCACTCACTTGATTTTGTGTAAAGAAAGGGTGTCTTACACTGTCGACAATGCACCCAAGAAAGCTTACAATGAATTCCCTTGTCCTCTTAAAAATTCATTAACAATGAATTTTTAATGATTCACTTAAAACAATAAATTTGATTACAAGTTCTGAAATGGATTTGCAAGAATGCTGATGTAGACTTTGCTTTGAAATGCATTAACTTGACTAAGTGAATTTGATTGTTGATGTAGAATACTGATGTAGACAATCTTTGATTGTATGTTTTAGTGGCGCAAATGCATGTGTTGATCTTGCAGCTATTTCGTTACATGTGTTGTGCTTGCTGATATTGAACTTTATGTATGCAATATTAAATGAAATTATTGATGTGTCACAACTAGACACAAATCAAAAACAACAACATGAAGCCATAAAGAAACACGCGCCATCACAAACACACATAGTGTACCTAAGATCCCCTTATTCAATTTCGGGCGGATATAGGACACTTGAACACCACAAATAATATGTCTTTATTGAGTATTGAGATCATCAACCTTTCATCTTTTACAACATTTCCATTGAAGCTTTCTCAAACAATGAGAATTTTACGCTCGCAAATTTTGGAAACAAATGTCTTCAAAAACTGTGTGCATTGATCACTTACACCTTATCTCTCCAAATACTCGTTATGTCTTTAAAAACAATTTTTTTTGTTAACAATTTTCAAATTTACACTTTACAAAATCACTTCAAAACCTTCCACATTTAGTTTATCACTTCACACTTAAAAAAATACTTTAATACTCTCAAATTTCTACTTATCACTCCAAATTAAAAAAATAAACACTCACTCCACTCACTATCTCTCCTCCCACTTACTATCTATCATAAACTTTATACTCATATGCATCCTCATGAAACATTTAAAGTGTATAATTTAAATCACATACCTTATCCCTCCATATACTTTATGATAACTCTTTAATAAGTGCCTTTACATACTCCCATTAAAAATATTATTAGAACTTTATGTTTTTATTTGAAGTCATGTTTCCTTTTTAAATCTTACGTATGTAAAATCATATGCACCATTCTCTTTATACCATGCTTTTGTTTTCAAAATACTCTCCATCTTATGCATCATTTACGCAGGCCTCAAGCCATTGGGTTCCCCCACACTTCAAGTGCTGCCTCATTATTACACATCTTGTTTTAAAATTATTTGATGAAGGCGCTTTAAACATTACTTTAATTTCTCTTTAAAAATAATGACTTGACCTTGGATATTTTTTTTAATCCTTGATGTTAAAGTATATGGGCTGCATTTTTCATGGATCAAAGCATTTGTTCCTTTCAATCCAAACTAGGAAATGACACCAGAATCTTTTTTTCAGCAAACTATAAAAAACGCTGCAATTTTTTTGCTAGTGATTGACTCTTTCAAAACATATTTTCACATGTCGTCTTCAATTTTTGCAGTATCTTCAATGCAGCAACAATGCACGCATCATATATCCTTTTTCACACATCAAACTTTGAAACATATTACTTCAACACGGATTCCGCTTACACAGACTCGATGTTGCTTCACTCATTTTAGCTCAACGTAGAGGCCAAATCATGGCTCGGTATGAATTTTAATGTATACCTCCAACAAAATTGCTATGAAATTCTGCAGGCCCCACCCACACACAGGTTTCACACTCACTCCAGCACTGCAAAACCATGCAACTTGTTCAACAACTTCACACACAGATGTTGAAATATCAAATGGTTGAAGGCTTATTCGTAATGCTCCACTATCATAACTGTAGAATTCACCATTCAATGAGCAGAAAGAGATCTGATTTAATCTACCTCTATGAAATTGGTGTTTCCAAGCTCGGCTTCTCTCAAACAAAATAGCACGCACTTCTATTAAAATTTTTGTCGATTGGACAATTCAAAGCGATCAAATGGAGCTTAAAAAGACTTGTTTTCTGTCAAACTTAAACTAATTCACTGATATTCTGAGAATACCTTCCACTGCCTATACTGGAGACATCTGATCAAATTGAAACAGATCTATGCCAAAAATTTTGGAAATTTACATATTTGTAAATAAAACAACTCCAGCAATAGCAGAAACAGTGTGCAGCAAAGACTACTCACTTTGATTTCGTATTATTGAAGGCGATCGATGCGCAGAACTTTGTATTTTTCTGCCACTACTCCCTCCAATCCACGACTGTTGGCATGTGGCTCTGTTCGGTTTGATAGACTGTAATTTCATTGAATATATGAGTTGAATGCAGATCGAACCTGCACTATTGCTCCACCTCTATGCCGCTTGAACTCATGATGCGTTGATTCTCATGGAAGGCTATCATCACTGCGTTAGTCAATAATGTTTACCAAGCTTGAATTTGAGAAATTGGTGGACTCTATCAAATGCATTACTTCTATTGATAATTGAAACATTTGTGTGCATTTTTCAACTTTCTTTGCAACGGTCCGGATTCAAAATCTTCCATGATCCAGTTACCATTGATCCACCACTGATGCTCTGCCACAGCAAGGATCCACTCTTCTACGACCACGCTATCCCAGCAGCCACACCACAAAATTTTGGGTCAGGAAACAGTAGCGACCCTGTTAAATATTGCGCATAGATTTTCGAAAGCCTGCATAGCTCCGATACCACATATTAGAAATGAAATTAACTCAAAAACAAACATTACATAAAACATTGGTACAAAAATAGAAAAAACAATGGCGGAAAAGAGGCTTCAGCCTCATGGCATTCTCATCATTTTATCTTATTAAAATAATTTAGTTTACAATTTAAATAGATGAGAGAAAATGTCTAAGATAGTCCATGCTATCTTAGACTCCTTTGGTTGAGATAATTTCTCACCAAAAACCCACCAAGATAGGAGTTACTAAACAAACTCCAATATTTGAGGAACAACCCAAGAGTTAGGCACATATTGCTAACTTGGAATATTTAATTAATTAATTTATTATTTTGGATATATTATTGTTATTTGAGAGAGGCTAACATTATGTTTTTATTTTTGGTGAAAATTCTTTTGGAATTGCACACTTCTCCTTTAGGAGTACACTCAGGATTTTTAAAAACATACCATAGGGTGAAGAAAGAATTTTTTTGGGATGGCCTTAAATATGATATTAAAATTTTTGTGGCGGAATGTTTAGTTTGCCAACAAAATAAATTTGAGACAATTAAGAACCTAGGTCTTCTAAAACCTTCATCCATTCCAAGTCAACATTCAAAGGAGATTTCAATGGATTTTATCACAGGTTTACTTAAGTCTGAAGGAAAGAGTTTCATCATGGTGGTAATTGATAGACTTACCAAGTATGCACACTTTTGTGCATTATCTCATCCATATAAAGCAGGTACAGTTGCTACTACATTTATGGAAAAAATTCAAAAGATACATGGAAACCCAAAGATTATTGTAAGTGACAGAGATCCCATTTTTACTGGAGAATTTTTGACATAATTATTTTCTTTTTTGGGTACTCAACTAGCTCATAGCTCATCCTATCATCCTCAATCCGATGGTCAAACTGAGATATTGAATAAATGTTTGGAAATATATCTTCGTTGTTTTGTATCTGATAAGCAAACACAATGGTTCAAGTGGTTACATCCTACTGAATGGTGGTATAACACTTCCTTCCATATTGCAGCAAAAATGACACCATTTATGGAACTTTATGGATATCATGCACCGTACATCACATCATATTTAAGAGAAAATTCTAATGTTCAAGCAGTGGACGATCACATCGAGCATCAATAAGAAGTTCTCCGACTCTTAAAGGATAACCTATAATTGGCACAAAATCGAATGAAACAACAGACATATCAACATCGAAGTGAGATAAGTTTTGATGTAGGAGATTGGGTATTTTTATGGCTACAACCATACAAACAAATGTCCCTCAAGCAAGCTAAGAAGGATAATAAATTATCGCCAAATTACTATGGTCCTTACAAGGTGTTGCAAAAGATTGGTATTAAGGCATACAAATTGGAGCTTCCTGCTTCTTCGCGAGGGCATCCAGTTTTCCATGTTTCATGCTTAAAGAAGGCTATAGGTGACAAACTTCCAGTTCAACCAATATTTCCAGAACTTGATTAGGAAGGAAAAATCATATTGGAACCTAAAGCAATCACGGAGAAAAGAACTCGACAATGATGAAATCGATCAATTTCAAAGTATCTCAGAAGTGGAAGAACTTACCCACTGAAGATTCTACATGGGAGGATGAGAATTTTATACAGAAGCATCTGGAGCTACTCAAGCGTTGAGGAAAACACTTTTTTGAAGGAGAGGGGCATTTTAGGTCCCTATATTACTAGTATAGTCCCTTATTTTTGTTAGTGTAACCCCCTTATTATTATTGTTGTACCCCTGTAACCCCAATATTGTTATTATTGTGCCCTTACATTATTCTTGTTAGGTCGGCTAGGATTATATTGTGACCCATGGACTCCTATATATAGAAGGAGGTTTTTTCATTTGTATCATCTAAGAATTTTTCATTTATGTAATGTAAATGAGGTTGCCCCCTCGAAGTGGCTTATTTCTAAGGCGTTGATATCTCTTTTCTTCTATTTTTGGATCTGGTTTCATAACATCAAAATTCCAAAAGTGGCATTCTGTCGGACCCATGGACCTCCGAATATCCACACCACACATTCAAAGGTATCTAGCCTTGGCCCACATCCAGGGCTTCACAAATTTTCACCATGCCCTCACCCCCAAATGTCTAGGATCCCATATACATCCTCCACTTGCGAAGTAATCCAACCTCACTCGAATAAACCTTACTGTGGAGCCCACTCTGAATTTACTATACATTCTACGAAATCCAGATTCATGCCAATCCATAGTTATGCAACCATGGGCCCCACCTTGGATACATCAACGAAGATACTAATTTGGCTCAACGCATATCTTGCCCCACAAATACTTTTCTCATTCACACAACCTCCCATATCTCTCAGATCTCAGATTCATTTACCAAACCATATAACATTCAACTCTACCTATGCAAGGCCCTCACCCGATATTACCTCCTTCTTACTTTCTCTACTATATATATAGATTATTTCTGATTTTGTACATTCCAAAAAATGCATGTGTAAATCAAACATATGTCTAGATTCTTGGACACATCTGCTAGGAATAAAGTGCATTCGAACTGGATATAAAATCCGGCCAACATCTTATCCAACCCTGGATTCAAGCCTAATCTCTACAATACCCAAACTTAGAAATTCTAAGAACTTCAAGAAACTTTTCCAAGGTTCTCCTTGAAGTAGGGCATTGCTCAGAACACCCATTTTACACAGATAAAGTTATTTTCCAACCTTTCACATTCCAAATATTATAAAAATTTATAATACAATCAATGGAGCTATCAACATGCTTAGTATCAGGCACTAAACCAAGCTGAAAAATGGAAAACACTACTTTGTACATTCAAATACAACAACATCATATTATACCACAAAATAGCTCCCAAACAACACTATTATATCCACTGATATTCCATAAATTGCATTATTATCAGTTCTTTACTAGGAAATACAAACAACCATCTTAAATAGTAAGAGATCCATCATATCCATAACATACAAAATAATAGAATTCACATTGTAGCAATTTATCGGAGCACATCAAGAAACCATACATGACCATGTAAATATCTTTACACTTCATGAACACACCAATAAACACAGAGGTCTCCTATCCCCTCATAATCACGATAACATACATATAAAACATCTCATCATAGAAAAACATAAACATTCCTCCAACACTGACAAATTCACTACTATAATGCATATGAAACAATACTCACCATTCATAGGGAAAAATATGTACAAGTAAATGAAATTATATGATCAATTTTAGTGAATTTAAACTAAGGGAGGGACTTCAAATCTCCACCTAACCATAGGCCAACTACACTGCAATTTTTCTTGCAACTGACCACCCTCGAGTCAGATTCAAATTCTGAGGAATTAATTGCTCAAGGGTATTCGCACCAATATTTTAGTCAAAC
Source organism: Pinus albicaulis (assembly GCA_034641835.2). Taxonomy (NCBI): domain Eukaryota; kingdom Viridiplantae; phylum Streptophyta; class Pinopsida; order Pinales; family Pinaceae; genus Pinus; species Pinus albicaulis. The sequence continues at coordinate 1,080,089,764 of CM076575.1, read as the reverse complement.
ATATAATCAAGGCGAGGAGTTTACTCTCTAGGTGGTTCATCAACTGCTTCTAGAAGTAAGCACCGCAATGAACCTCTATCCCAACAAAAATCAATCATAGGGATTCACCTAAGGCTTTGTGAAGTACTATTCAATTCTAAGAGGATGAATACACAATATAGGTGGTGTATCAACACAAATTTCTAGGAAATCATATTAGGGTTCAAGAGCCCACTATCTAGGTGGTTTATCATCTTACTGGGTAAGCACCTAAGTGGTTTATCAAACCCAAGGCAAGCACTTAATGCTTTACTAACCCCTTTTCAACAATCTCATGGGTGTCTTGACCCGCCAAGTGGTTGATCGACCTTCCAGGAAGTACCTCATTGGTTTATCAGCTCAATGAGAAAATTATTGAATGATTCAACCCTCCACTAAACCTTCATTGGCCAATCAATCATAAGAACACACCACTAGCCTCAAAAAACCACCCAGAACATTGTCTTAATTACATAGAAATAGATAGAGAGTGGAATTTCTCCCTTGTAGGTTCTCATTCACTACCACTCCCGTGCTTTGCATTTTTCATTTTGCATGCATTGTTCCTTCTTGTTATGAGCTCTCTCTTATGTTATTTATCTACATTACTCCCCTGCATATTTCCTCCCTTCAATCTCTTGCTTCAAGTCCCTTCCCTTTGTGTGTTGAAAAAACCAACATCCTCCATGAGAATAGGGAGTGTATGGGCTCGTTCTTTACTCAGGAAACCAATACACAACTTCAGTTATTTCACCAAAACGACCATAAATTTTCCAAGGAAATAGGTGATAAAATAAATTTAGTGGCTTAGGTTTATACTTAGGACAAATATCTTCTCCTCCTTAGACCTATGAATCCATGTCCACTCCTCCATCCTAGTCTCTATTTACAATTAAACTTTATTTACATAAATTATAATTCATAGTGACATTTACAATAGGGGTATACAAAAGGGCTATTATATACCCACCCCCTTAGAGGAACACCATCCTCAAGGTTCTATAAACATAACACAATATTCATTAACGAGCTCTATATACACACACATATTTTTATATTCATTTACACAGTAAACAAAAATGGCTAAGATACCCTCATTTGATCAACCATTTCCCAAGTGGCTTCATCTGGCCCAGAGTGCTTCCACTGCACCTTCGCTTGTTCAATTACTTCATTGCAGAGCATGATCTACCATCAATCTAGAATGAACTGTGGTTCTGGTTATAATTCTTCCCTTGATTCCACCATTATCACAGACCAATCAACAACATGATTAACATCATGCATGTACCTTTTAAGTAAAGAAATATGGGAAAAGTAAGCTTTCATTGTGGGTGGAAAGGCTAGTCAATAATCAAATATCCCCACTCTTTCTAAGATTTGAAACAATCCACAAAACCTTGGTGCCAAATTTCCACAAGATCCTATTCTCAGTGAACTCTTCCTTGGTCTGATATGAAGAGAAACATGTTCCCCCACTTGAAATTCCTTGTGCATTCTTTGTTTACTTGCATAGCTCTTTTTTTTGTCTTCAGATACTTTCAATTTATACCCGACATAAAATACTTCTTGTTCCATTTCCTTCAACATATTAGGTCCATTAACCACCCCATTCATTATATCATTCCAGCTAATCGATGTATTATATTTTCTTCCATATATATATCCTCCAAGGGACTCATATTCAATGATTTTTGGTACCCATTGTTGTAAGTAAATTTTACCAAAGGTAGAAACTCTTCCCACCTCTTGGGATAATGCATGACATACATTATTATCATGTCTTCCAACACATTATTTACTCTTTTATTCCACCCATCCATTTGAGGATGATACACTACACTAAATGTTAATTATGCTCTAAAACCAACAAAAATTTCCTTCCAAAACTCGAGGTGAACTTGGCATATTGATTTGAAATAATCTTCTTGCGTATACCATGCAATCTAATTATTTCTTTCATGAAAATTTTAGCAATATTAATTTCCTTCTAGGTGGACTTGATAGCTATAAAATGAGTTTCCTTACTTATCTTCTCCACTACCACCATTATGGCATCATGATGTCTAAGTTTTCTTAGTAATCTTGTGATGAAGTCCATATAAATGACTTCCCACTTCCACTCATGAATGGGTATTGGTTGTAACAATCATGTTAAATGTCTACACTCCACTCTCACTTGTTGACATTCCAAGAATTTGGAAATATAAATGATCAACAACATCCTTTTTCCTGCTTGGCCAATAACACATCATTATCATAAATGTTATCATTTTCTAATAATTAGGATGAACTAAATAAGGTGTTTTTTGAAATTTTCCATAGATGAGCTTCTTCAAGTTACCCATGCAAGTTATATACCATCAACCTTTGAATTTTATCATACCATAATATGTGAGAGAATAATTATTACTCAATGCTCCTTCTCAGTCTTGCTACAAGTGTTACTTCACTTGTTGACAATGCTCGTCCTGATGCATTACCTCTTTGATCCTTTATTTTATATGAATTTCACAAGTACTTATGGCTGCTAAGTGAGCCACTTGTACCCTTCTTCTAAGTTCATTTACAACTTTGTTTTCTTTTCCTTTGATATATTTTATTTCAAAATCAAATTCACTAATCAAGGCTAGAAACCTTTCCTATATTGCATGTAACTTGGGTTGCTCAGATAGATACCTCAACCCTCCATGATTTGACATTAAAACAAACTTCCTTCCCAACAAATAATGCCTCCCCATTTTCAAGGCATGCACTACCGGTGCTAGCTCCAAGTCATGAGTAACATAATTTCTCTCATGTTCATTCAACTTCCTCGATTCGTAAAAAATCACCTATCCTCCTTGCATTAGGACTCCACTGAGCCCCTCTTTACAACATCGGTGCAAACCACAAAATCTATTTTCGGGCCTGCTATCCTCAATATTGGTGCATGCGTGAGAAGATGTTTTAATTTCTCAAAAATAGTTGGAAATTATGATGTCCATTAGATTTTAATTCCTTTCCTCTACAATTTTGTGATTGGATGATTGATGGGATTTGAAACAAGAGGCAAAAGCTATGGTTGCAACAGTGGTTCCATGGTGTTGGGTTTTTAGGGTTGCAGGAAACTTGTCTAGGGGAAAAAAGGTTTCTCAACACAATATGGAGTTACAAATGATTGAAAATTATGAAATCCCCAGTCACATGGGTTGTTTCATCTTAGATGGAGAGTTTTGAGAGTCACGGGTGGGTTTAAATTGGTCATCTGGGTTATTGGTTGGGGGTATAGTTACTTCTGGTGGACTTTCCTAAGGGGATATTCCAATTTTCAGTCTAGAGTTTGGAAATGTAAGACTAAATTTTATCATTTTATCACTGGCTTCCCATCCTTTCTCCCTTCCCTTAGTAAGTTTTGGTTTTTAAAAATTGGGAGAGATGCGAAAGGTAATTTTTTTGTGTCCCCCTCTTTCTAGGGGGTCTAGTTTTACTATTGCGGGGTCGTTGTTAGGTCGTTTTTAGGATACAAGGATCAATTCATCTCTGTTTTTCCTATGGGTGGGGATATTATTCCCTTTTCATATTTGGAAGGAGGCATTTAATTGTTGGGCGTGGAGTTAGTATCAGAGGGTGGACGAGTGTTAGAGGGTGTTTAGGAGAAAACGAGTAGTTTATTGAAGATCTTCCTGGTGAACAGGGAGAGTAGTAAACTTTTGGTTGAGCCTGTATAATTTGAGAACCAAGTCAGGGAAGGTGAGGGTGGTGAAGCCTCACACTCGCTATATAAATTTTCAACTGGCCCTGGCACTAAACAAAAAAATGATAGAGATATGAGAAGTCCTAAATTCCTTTCCATTTATAAACTGGGTCCAGGGGATAATGTTGAGATGGAACAGGTTGAGTCGTTGGTGGAGAAGACCTTGGTTAGTCTAGCTAGAGGGAGATAATTCTACATCGGGACTCTGTAAGAATGGATCAAGGTTGAAAATCAACCAAAGGTACATTCCCTTCATGAGATTTTCATTATGGTGAAAGTATGGAGGGCGAAAAGCTTGGTAAAACTTCTTCTCTCACGAGGAGGCTGAAAAAATTGGTAAGTACATTTGGTCTATTGAATTGAATCCTGATTGTTTCAAATAATAGACGTCGCTTTTTTACACAAGTTATGAAAGTGTGGACGTGGTTCCCATATGGGTTCAGTTACCTGGGCCACTGTCACATATGTGGAATGAGAAAAGATTCAAAAATATTGGGATCAATGTTGGATTTTTTCTAAAAGAAAATTATTTCTATAAGGAAAACAAATATATGTCTATGGCTTGGATTATGGTGAGCCTTGAATTGTTAAATGCACTTCATTAAACCATAAATATCAGTAGAGATATTGAATGGTTATAGGTTCTTGATTATGAAAAGGTATTGTTTAGATGTAAATGATGTCACAAATATGGGCATACCTTTGGACACGACATACTCCCTTTCAAAAAAGGTCTATCACAAGGGGAGGTAAATAAGAAGATGAAGATGGACTGATTTTCATATTTGGGGGTGAGTTTGAAGGAAGGGGAGGGGGACCATTGTATGAGGATAAAACTTTAGAGGAATTTCTTACTTTTGGTATGCCATAAGTTGGGTCATTGGTGAAGGGATTTTTCCATAGGATACCCATGAGATGTCATCTCCATCTTCACACCCTCTAGGTCCTACCACTTTCTATCCTAATGTTTCTTCTCTTGCAAAATATTTTTCAAATCTAGGATATGATTGGGATCCTACATTTGGGGGTGTAGGGTCTACAATGTCGCAACATCTTTCTATGGTTCTTTCATCCCATGTCACTTTTCTTTTTTTCCCCCCATCAATGAACCTTTCCTCCTTGAGAGCCTCTATATAATTTTTTTTCTCTAGATTTTCCCCAATATATGAGATCTTGTATAAATAATGTTCTAGATATATTTTCCCCTCTTCTGAAGGTCAGCCTAGTGGCTTGGGACAAATCATGATTTCCTCTTAGAATTCCAAGTATCGAGGGATGAAATCAATATTATTCAAAGCCAAAGAAAAATTTAGAGAAGAGATGGATGAAGGTAGAAAATTATCCATCACTAGGGCACTTAGGGCTTTGAACACTCAGGGCATGGTTTCCTAATGAAAATTTTATCCTTTAACTATAGAGGATTGGAAAGTTCCTCTAAAAACATTGCACTCAAGATGTTGGTTAAGGTCGAGGAGCCCAATATTATTTTTCTCTGGGAAATACTGGGTGTTTGAGAGGTGGTTTCTAAATCTTAGGAATTACTATTGGGTGGCTATAATTTTATTGCCTCGGATGCCCATGGTCACTCTAGGGGTGTTGTTGTTGGTTGGGATTCTTGCAAGGTTTCTTCTCATAATTTATGGTGTATTAAATCTAGCTTTAAATATTCTCTTCGGAGCTGGGGTTTCTCTCATTTCCATCAATCTCTATAGACCTTGTGAACGATGTGTATATTTTTGAAATATTTTTTTTGGTTAGAAGGTGTAGGATGGCAAGACTATTATCATTGGTGAGGATTTAAATTTATCATAATTTATTTAAAGAACTTGAAAGGGATAGGATAACCGAAGTAATCAGGGTTTCCAAATTATTCCCAAGGTTTGTGGATGATGAGGATAATACAACCTTGGTGGAGGAGGTCTATGAAGAGGAATTGAAGTTTGTTCTTGCCGATTTTCGGAAAGACAAAAGCCTTAGCCTTGATGGGTGAGGGATTTATGTTTTTGAAGGTTTTTAGAGATTAATGGCTTAGAATTGTTGGAAGTTGTTAAAAAATATAAAAGGGAAGGTAAAATCTTAGAAAATTTAACAATATTTCATTTCCATTATTCCTAATGTAGACAAGCCTTCTACCTTTGAGAATTTTTTCCCAATTTCACTTTGTAACTATATCTATATGGTCATCTCTAAAGTCACTCCCGAAAGATTAAAGCATATATTTTCAAACTCTATTTACAAATAGAAGTTTGGATTCCATGAAATGAGAAAATCCATGAAGCCATTGGGGTGGCTCAAGAAGGGCTACATAGTATCAAAAATCTCAGATTAAAAGGAGCGGTTATAAAAATTGATCTTTCTAAATCCTATGATCGTGTGAGTTGGATGTAAAAAAGACTCCTTTTGACTCACCTAGACTTTGAGATTGATTTTATACATTGAGTGATGGGCTACATTCGATCAATCTCTTTTGTTGTTCTAATAAACGAGGTTTCCTCTCAATTTTTCCATGGTCATAGAAGGCTGAGTCAAGGGTTCCCTCTATCTCCTTTACTATTTATGCTAGTAGCTAAATATGGTCTCAGCCATTTGTTCATATATGCAAAGCATATAGGTGATTTCCATGGTGTTGTTATTCCTAATTCCCTAGAAATTTCTCATTTACTGTTTGTTGATGATATTTTATTTTTCTGTAATGGTTCATGTAGATATTTTTCTAAATTAGCGTAGATTATTAACATGTTTAGAAAAGCTACTGGCATGGTGGTTAATGATAGAAAATCCTCTATTAATACTCAAAACTTGGTAGATCATGAAGTGCTAAATCTTAGGTATAATTTTCCTTTTCTCCTATTAGAGATGGATGAAAGTTTAAAATATTTGGGTTTTCACTTGAAACCTAATTGCTACAAGAAGGAAGATTGGTCATGGTTAATCAAAAATATAGAGAAAATCTTAAAAGGCTAGAGTTAAAGGTGGTTTTGAAGGGACGAGAGGATTGTTTTGGTCAAATCGGTTCTAGAAGTCATTCATGTGTTATATATTTTAGTAGCATGGATCCCTCGGGGAGTTTTGTAAATATATAGAAGGATCACTTTCAATTTTTTGTTGCCTAGTACTCAAGATCACTTTGTTCTCCCTTGGGTAAAATGGGGTCATATTGTTGTGTATAAATTGAAAGAAACTTTCTACTGCTAATGAATCGAACTGAAATCAACAGACATAAATTTCTTCTACTATTCTGCAGAAAGGAAAACACACATTAGAAAAATGTGCAATAACATGCAACCATGAAAGCACAAGGAACACAATGATTTTATAGGGAAAACCAACTAGGAAAAATTCCTTCATTGCTTTGCATTAATTGTGACAAGAATATGGATCAATTAAAATGTTTTGCTTCAATCATGAAGCCCACCCTTCACTGCTATTATGATCTCTTTCTCACTAGCTTGCTCTGACCAACACTTAGAAAAAATAGGCATATGATTTCATCCTATTTCCTTGCGCAATCTTGGAGGAAATTATCCCCTAAAAATAGGATAATTCCCTATTTCCTTGTGCAATTACTGAAGGAATAGATCACCTACTCAATGCAAAACTTGTACACTTAACTAGTATACAAGAATATATAAAATTAATCATTTTCCCTCCACTCAACTAGGAAATTTGAATGACATGCATGACTATGGATATTTTTAGTAAATTGATCATTTACCTAAGAGATCGGTGAGTTAACAATTGTTACAACTACTCAACTAAACTCCTACTGACTATATTCATGACTAGAGCTCAGATAATTGAGTTTAAATAACAATAACTCAACTCGATTTATAGATCTTAGCAACCAAATCATGCACGACTCTACTTCTAGCCTACAAACTCAAATTTAATAACTTAAATAGTAGACAAGGCCATGTCACTAACTGCAATCCAAGTCATCCTACTGATGTGGAAATTAAAAATTCTCCATTTGAATAAGGCACAAGTCAGATGAAGCCTTTCCTTGCTACATTTCCAACATGTTGTGCCTAAAATGCTTGGTGGCTAGGGCCTCAAATGTATTTTTACATTCCCAAAGGCCTTAGTGACAAATTCTGGATGGAGACTCTTCTCCACATGTAGCTTGAGGACCCAGGTGGTATATCATAAGTACATCCACCCCTTCTCTCTGAAGGTTTGGATAAGGTTCTGGGACAAGCCTCATGTTAAAATTTCAGTGCTTTAGTGTGCAATCCTTAATTATTTTGACCTTGTTGCTTCAGGTTTGGATTGGAAGGTCAGAAACAATTTAAAGGTGAAACTAGGACAAGACCCCTGGCTAGGTATTGGGAAATCCCACCATCCGACACAGGGTCTCATAGGTCAACTCAAAGATAGGGGTTTCTCAAGAATTTCCATATTAATAATCTAGCTCATACTTCTATTTGGTGACAAGGTTGGTTATCTGTTGAATCTTTGTAGATTGATCTAGTATTTTGTGAGAATTTTATTGGATAACTTTATGCCCATTCTCATCTTAGGCTTTCTCAGAATGATGATGAGCTAGTTTGGGATCACTCTACAGTGTGAATTTATACTCCCAAGCTAGGGTATATTCACTTGAATGTGACTACAACTGAGGTGGTGGAGGAGTGGTGGTGGAGAGGAGTTTAGAAGGTAAAGTTACTGAAAAAATATTTCTTTTTCACGTGGTGTATCCTAGATAAAAAGGTTCCCACAGATGATTTATTGGAGAAGCCTCATAAGATTGGTCCTAGTTGGTGTTCCCTACATAAGTTGAACGGTCAATTCATAGAGCATCCTTTTGTTGATTGTCCTTTTTTTTGTCAGGTATGGTATATATGAAACTCTGTCTTTGGTTAGGGATGTGTTTGTCAAGGGCCTTGTTTTGAGGAGAAATGGAGGTCTTGGGTGCAAAATAGGAACACAATTTTTTTAGGGAACTTCCATTGCTCATCTATTGGGGTGTATGGTTAGCAAGGAATAAATAATTTTTTCAAAACAAACATTCTTCTTTAGATTAGGTGGAAGCTGAGGTTCTTGCTATCATTTCTCATTTTCCTCAGCCCATTTCGCCTCGTAGGCATAGACTTGTGTTCTTGGAGGAACCTAATAAATCATGGCCATGGGATTACTTTAATGGGGTTGAGCAGGGGGGGGATATAATCTGTGGTGGTGGTGGAATCGTTCTGTATTTATATGAACAACATTTTTACAAAGTCAACATGGGCATATGGAGGGGAACAACTAATTTGGCCAAATTTTTATCTTGTCATTATTTATTGGATTTTTGTCATGAGAAGGGATACAATGATCTCTACATTTTTTTGGTAATTCTTTGTTGGCTGTTTACTGGGTCAATGAAATTCAAGAATGGTACATATTACAACTTTCACATGTTTTGGAGGACTTGCAGAGGATCAAACTTAGATATGTATCTTTTTCTTGCACATATTTATAGGGAGCGAAATTGGGAAGAAAACATGCTTTCCAAGGAAGGCCTTTATATTGATTGGGGGATTTGGACCATTGAAAAGTTTCTAAATGTTGAAAATTTTTGTTTCTTCCATCATCCATACATGGATTAACATGCTTTTCAGTTTTTTATCATGTTTATATTTCACTATTTCTATTTTTTGTATCATTAGATGATGACTATTTTTTGGTGTGGTTTTCATAAGCCTCTTAGGCTGAAAATTTTGATAATTTTCATAGACTACATATGGATTCTATATCTCTCTATTTTTTTAGTTATGAGGTGACCCCTAGGGTTGAATGATGCATATATGAACTATTATTTTGTTCAATATGATTTTTTTGAAAATTTTGATAATTTTCATAGACTACATATGGATTCTATATCTCTCTATTTTTTTAGTTATGAGGTGACCCCTAGGGTCGAATGATGCATATATGAACTATTATTCTGTTCAATATGATTTTTTTATTTCTTTTCCATTGAAAGGCCCTCAACAATTTTTTCATGAATAAAAAATTGGTTGTGTATATAAAAAATGTAATTTTGTCTTATCTGTAAATGAAATTACAATTTTTTTGCTCAGAAAAAATGTTGTGATTGTAAGCCCAATCTTTGAGAAATTTTGAATTAACCTTCAGAAATACCGAACCAATCCCATAAAGGATATTCTTTCACATTATAAGGAGTGGGTCAATCCATTATGTCCTTGATCTTCTCAAGATCTAATGCCACTCCTTCATTGGAAACAATGTGCCCTAAATACTGAACTTGTTATTGGAAGAAATCACATTTGATAAATTTGTCTTAAAGCTTGTTCTCTCTCAGTAATTTAAAGACCATTGCCAAATGTTCTTCATGCTATTACTTGGTTTTAGAATAATACAAAACTTCATCTAAAAATACCAACAAAAAATATCCAAATACAGACTAAGAACATTGTTCATCAAACATATAAATTTTGTTGGAGTATTGGTGAGTCCAAATGACATCGCCACAAACTCATAATGTCCATACCAGGTTTTGAAAGTTGTCTTATGTATATCTTCATATTTAATTTGAACTTGGTGATAACCAAACCTCAAATTTATTTTTTAAAACATAACAAATCTTATCAGTTGATCAAACATGTCATAAATCCTAGGAAAATGATGATTTTTCATGGTTGTAGCTTTATTTAACTGTCTGTAGTAAATGCACAGTCTTAATCTTCTATAAATTTTATTTAAAAATAGTATGGGAGCTCCCCATGGTGATACGTTGGATTTGATGTATCCCATGTCCAACATCTCTTTTAATTGAAATTCCAGTTCCACCACCTTCAGTATGCTCATATGATACAAATATCTTGACACTGTTATCAATCCTGGTAATAACTCAATTGCGAAATAAATTTATCTTCTTGGTGGAAAGATTGGAATTTCCTAAAGAAAAATATCACTTAATTTTTTTAATATTGGATGTTATTCCACTCTATCTTTGTTAACCTCTGATTCATTGGTCACTTGGAAAACATACAATTCACATCCTTTTTTACTGCACCTCTTGATCTACAAAACTAGTATTTTCCTAATAGTCATGGTTTTCTTATCCCTTATAGCTTCACTCTTTCCCCTTTGTCACTAAGACATTCTTTTTATTTATTGTAGAAATCGATTTTAGTCTTGTGACTTACCAACCAGTCCATGCCGACTAGCACATCATATGAAACCAATGGCAATAGGTTCAAGTCTGCACACATGTGCATATCATTTATCACTACTAGGTATGACTTCACCACATATTCAACTATCCTCTTAGTCCCCATTGCTAGCTAAACTAACCATGACTTTTCATAGTATATCTTCTGCAATGCACACTTCTCTGCAACATTTGGGTTAACATAATTGTTATTACAACCTGGGTCACTCAAAATTGAAACATGTTAGTTAACAACCATACCTTCTATCTCGATCACTGAAGGTTGGTGATCAACCTACCTATTTTCCAATGTGATATAGATTCGTGGCATATTATGAGCCACATCATTCACAATATCTCCTTCTTGCATATTGTACAACCTTAACCACTGTGTTTTTGTTGAGGAAAATACCTCCATAAGTTGTTTTCTCCACATGTCCAACACTATATGGGTCCCCCTATGAACCCCTCAACTTCTGCTCTTACTAGCTTGGAGGACATATATTTATTAAAAATGGTATAATTTTGTTGAAACTCACCCTTTGAATGGGTTTTGAAATTCACATTCCTTTGTCCTAGCTGATGTCCTACAATTTTCTTCCCTTTTCCTCTAAGGTTGGGCATACCTTTTTCTTTCTAATTAATTTAAAACTTAGTATTATGCTTGGAATATTCATAGTAGTACCTCATCTTTTGAAAGGTGTTGTCCAATTTTTTTGGCTCATAAAAATATATTCTATCCCTGTAAGCATGTGGTAAAGCATTGAGATACCTTTGGATCTTTACCTCCTAATCCTTGATGTAAGGCACATACTTAAGCAACTCCAATAATCTGTTTCTGTACTTGTTAGTTGTTAATTTCCCTAATTTGACTCATATAATTCTTTGACCTTGTTGTCTTAGGAATTTTAAGATAGGTACTTTTCCTAGAAATACTCTCAAATATCCTCATGGACAACTTCTCTTCTATAATACTCTTGAAATTCCTCAGGTTACCCCCTCAGATATCAACTTTTCCTTTCAAGCTAAAAATGGCTACTCTTGCCTTCATATTCTCACAGTAATCATGAAACCTAAAATAATTTATCATACCCAATAACCAAGCTTATGCTTATTTGTATTTCTTGACCTCTCCATCAAATATAAGATATTTTTCCTTCTTAAATTCTTTTGGAATCAAGATTTTCTGATTCCTCCTTTACTAGTAATATCTTTTAGTTGCAACACTAGAGAATTGCTCAAAAATGCCTATTCTTATCTCTAGAGTATTTAGTGTATTTCCTCCTCTCACTATATCTTCACTTTCCTGTTTATGTATTTTTTTAGATCGGTTTCCTTCTACAACATCAGTCCTCAATTCATTCTTCCAAAGTCTTGGTGGACTCTACCTATGCTTATACTTTCCCAAGTATATGGAACCTAGCACACAATGCTTCTATCTCTGCCATTTTGATAGGTGGTGAGCCCTGGTATTGCAATAAGAGTGCCACAACTCCTAGGGGCTTCCCTACATTACTTTATCAACCCGGGGTTTGTACAAACTTGGAGGTGACAATGCTATATACATAGTAGGTTCATTTTACTCATGTCATCCTCTTCCGCTCTACGAAAGGGCGATACTTATAGGGTTTCTTAGTGAAGTTTGTAACACCTCAAAGAAACTAAAATAAATTGCAGAAAGGAAATGATAGAAAGGAAACTAAACTAAATTGCTGAAAAGAAATGAAAAGAAAGGAAACTACTTTAACTTGCTAAAAAGAAATGGCAGAAAAGAAACTAATTTCAACCACACTTAACTTGTCCAATAAACTAAACACACCCTATTTAACCTATGATCTATATACCATGCTATCATGTTTCTAACCATGCAACTATTCATGATCTCTCTAAACTTGAAAAAAAATTCTTGCAGTTTGGAGGAAAAAGGGCTAAAGATGCCAAGGGAAGGCTAACCACACAAAACCAGGCTTAGAGGAGTGAAAAAGGTGTTTGTACTTTATTAAAACGCATAATATTGAAAAAATTCTTTGGAGATGGAGGCTTTGAAAAGTGTGATGGCAGAATTTCAATGGGAGCACGGAAATGCGATATGTGATATGCGATATTGCAATTCGAAATATCGCAAAGCTGGAGGAGAAGCAACAGTGCAATCGGGAAGAAAGTGCGAAGTGCGAAATGCAATACAACTGAAATTGAAAAATGCGAAATGAGATACAGTTGAAATTACGCAATGCGAAATGTGATGGGTGACATGGTAGCGGAGTACGATAATTATCATAATCGAGGTTCAGAGGTGGAAATTATTAACGGAAACCAATAGAAAATGTGATTTGCGATTTGCAGCAAGTCTTTAAAGGAAAAGGGGAAAAGGTTGCGAAATGTGATGGGTGACGTGGCAATGGAGTACGATAATATTGCAATCAGGGTTCGAAGGCAGAAAGTATTAACGGGAACCGATAGAAAATGCGATTTGCAATTTGTTGAAAGTCCTTAAGGAAAAAGGGAAAAGGTTGCGAAGTGTGAAATGTGTTGGGATAGAAATTGTGAATTACGAAATGCGATGGGATAAAAATTATAGAATAAGAAATGCGATGGGATAGAAATTGCGAAATGTGAAATGCGACGGGATGAAGGGGTGGTAGGGCCGGTAGCAAAGCGATTAATAATATCACAATCGACGGAAAAGAGTGGTAAGTATTAATGAAAAGCAGATAGAGATTGCAATTTGTGATGGAGTGAAAGGGAAATCCGGTAAGTTCAAAGGTAAGGGTAAAGGGGTTTCTAATGTTTTGAAGATTTTTAATAATATATATGGTGAAGGTAAGGTACAAAGGAATATCACAATCGGGGTATAGAAGTGGAAAATGTTAATAAGGATCAAATGGGAAATGCAATTGCGATTGCGGTATGTCTTAAAGGGAGAAGGGAAAGGTCGATTTATAAAGGGTTCTTCGAATAATTTCGTAATGATCGATGAAGGTAAGGTGAAAGGGAGAATCACAGAGATGTTGATGAATGGAAAAGGAAGGAGATGGAGTATCTACGAGATGCGAAATGTGATAGCAAGAATTTTGAGGAGGAAAGGTGGAGGTCAAAATTTTAATGGTTTTTAAGAATAAAAAGGGTTTGACAGCTGATAAGTAGAGAAAAAGCAGGGAAATGGAGGTGCAACAACAAGGTTCAGAAGCATGAAAAAAGAGCTGGAAAATGAAGCGGGATGACTTGATGAAATTTTCTGGGATTGTTGATACTTATTCCTGAAATCAAACCTACTGATTCATGCGCGAAAACAGACAAAATGCGTGATAAAAATAGTGAACAGAAACTAGTTTTTTGGCCTATGGGGAGGTCAACCCTGCTCGAACTCTATTGACAGAGATGAGAGGGGAAGGCTTGACCATAACTTTTGGATTTTTCCTCTACTCTATTACTCTCATAAGTAAATGAAGAACTACAACAACAAAATAAAAGAAAAAACTAAACAACAATGAAATTATCAGAAATGAGCTAATTGTTCAAGAATAAAACTAACAAAATGGAAGAAACAAAACTATCTAAATGAAAGAAAGGAAAGAATGAAAACAACAGAGAAGTTGAGGCACATGGGTTGGGCCCTAACCCACGAGCCCAACTCTCTAGAACTAGATCAATAAAAATTCATTTGAATACTCATTTCATTACAAAAATCCAATCTTATTACATCCTGAAGGTATTAAATTAAAAAAGCCCAATAGCTTGCAAAAAAAGTTCTGAATGGAATAGAATGGACCGAAATCAACCCTAATTAGCTCTTTATCAACATTATTTATCCTCAAGGGCAGCTACCAACAACTCCCTAGAAAATAGTGATTGAGTCCACTTTGACTCCAAGTAAACCATAGATTGAGTGCACTTTGGTCTTCGAGTTGCTTGGATGACTTTGATAGTTAAGGAGGGTGGACAACCCCCTTGAATATCTCCAATTTTTCTTAATAAATTCCTGATATTGTGTTCATTTATTCTTCAATCTTGATATTCTAGTGGCAGGGAGCAAGTCCCTAAATTGTCTCCTTCTCCAAATATGCATAATCTACCCAATATTCTCACAATATTCTACAAAAATAACCAATATTAGGCACACATATGCAATTACCTTTAAACCTTCCTAAGAACATATTAAAGAATAATAAAACATTATTAAGTGTAGAAGGAGAGATTTAATATATCTTTTTACGTGCATAAGAAAGGTATATGGGCCTAAGAAAGGTTAGATGGGCCTTATTTTATGTCTAATTTAGAGGCCCATCCTCACCCCCCTAATGAAACAGTTGCTCATCCTCTGAGAAACATATTCATCCTCCCTACCTTATGGTTCTTCCTACATGCTGGCTTATTTCGTTTTTTGTTTATTGGCCCATGCGCTGCTCCTCCTGCTAATCTTCTTGCATTTCTTCTCTTAGGTGCTTCATGGAGGTCCTTAGATGCTATAAGAAAATCTGTTTCGCATGCCAAGAGGTGGAGGGTCCACCTTTTATTTAATTTTTTCTATTTTGTTCATTTTTTTCTTCTCTTTTTTCCTTTTTTTTTCTTCTCTTTTTTTTTGCATGTAAAATAAACTCAGAATTATTTTTCTGTTAACTAATTTCACCCTTGGTTACCCCTTGGCACTCCTTGTCTTCCCTTACAATGAACTTCTTACTACCCACTTTCTCAAGTCCTTTTTACTTTTGTCTTGTTCCTCGTCCTGGTGGAAAAAGTGAGGCTAGTTGCTAGATCAGGTTGAGGTTGCCCTGCTACTTATTTTGGCTGTAAAAAAACTTTCCTTCTCACACTTTTTAATGTTTTCTTAAGCTAAAATATATTCAAAGAAAGGGTTAGATGATTGCATACCTGAGCCTTACCATTGATTTTTTTTGCAGTTGATATTGAAGTTGTTGATATGGCTGTTGAAGCTATCTTTGGTGGTTCTGAAGCTGCTCTAAAGCTGCATGTGATAATATGCTTGAGGTCCTTTTGGAGCTGCTAAGCATAGGAGGAGGAAGTCCAAGTTTGAATACCTTTGACTAGGGTGTTGACAAAATTTTATTTTTGTGCCAACTTGTTGTTTTTCTACTTGCAAAGGTTGGAGAGCACCGATATTCATTAGAGAGAGATACATGGAGAAATGATTTTTTTTTAAAAAGGCCTACTAGCTGCCTCAATGATGTTTTCTACTAGTAGGTCTGCCTAGGAGCCTCAAAGGAGGTTTTCACCTAGGATCTTTTTTTTTCTCCTTTTTTTTTCAACCCAATGACTTCCTCATGGACATTTTAAATCAGTGAGCCAATCTCAGATGCCTAAAAATAGGTTTTCACCTGAGATTTTATTCTTTAATTTATTTTATTATTTTCTTTTTTCACTTTCCTACTCTACTTGAAAAAAAAATATTTTTCAAGTATAGGAATACTTCCAATGGAGCCATGTACACATCAGGATGACAAATAAAATCATGTGCACACTTGTAATACATGCTTTGACATGTACCTGAATATGAGAGATGAATTTATTTGACTGAGATTGTATCAAGTAATATTGGAGAAGAGCATGTTGTTGCAACTTAATGACTATTTGGAACCATATGTCAATATATTTGTGATGCCCCTGGTCCACTTTTTGAGTTGGATCACCTTGGATGTCCTCTTCTATTATGACATTCAAATCTTCCTCTTTTTGATGATTTTTGTCTTGAACACATGGATGAAATGCTAGTAAACATGAGGAAACTTTCTCAACATCTGATTCTGATGCCAACTCTTCATCAAGTGCAGCCCTTGATCTTTTGATCTCCTCATTTGGATCTTCTTATTCTTGATGTTTTCCTTGAATGACATTACGAAAATCTCTTCTTTGCAATACCTTTCTTGAACTAAGATGAATACCATCTAGATCAAGAGGATATGTTTCGTAGTGTTGTACCTTAGCATTGTAAGTGGGCTGAGATACTTCATTGTGTGGGTTTTGAAATGGTGGTATAGGTAATTGATTGGGGGTGGATATATGAGATGGATATGGTTGAGGTTGTGATTATGGTGGAGGTGGATGGTAGGGATAACATGGATTTGGGTATGGAGGATATTGAGGGAAATATTGAGGATTTTGTGGATTTTCCCAATAAGGTCCTTGCCAACCATGTTGCCAATATTGGGTTTGAGGTTGAGATGGCCAAGGTTTCCAAGGAGGGAGTATGTCCCAATTAGTTTGATATGGATCTCAATAAGCTTGACATTGTGAAGTATGTCCTTGCATCATATCAAGTTGACTAGGTTGTCAGGGTCTCCTTGGAGCTACATAGCATAGCTTCTTTGGTGATTTCCTTGCTCCATTGTCTTCTTGGTAAACTTCTTTAAACCCGGGGAATGTTGAACAACATTTAGAAGCATATGATTCTGCATGGATAACAAAAATATCAACATCTTCTTTTTGCTCATTTTTCATTCTTAACATTTCTACTTGTTCTCTCAGATTGCTAAGAATTTCTGTTTTAAAGTTGTCAAACAAATTTTCCAAGGTTATATTGCCTTACCAATGTTGAGGTGGATTTACTTACTCTTTCCCTTCTTCTTGGTATGCGCTTGCATGTTTCAAAAATTTCTTCCAATGACAATTGGTATACATCTCCTCCAGTCATGAGATTAAGGAGATCAATCCACTCATCCCTAATTGTTCTAAGTAAGAGGTTTTTTAGTGTGTCAAATCCTAAATGATGCAATTTTTCCATCTTAACATTAAACATGAACCTATCTGTGAGATCCTCAAGGCTCTCATCATCTTTTTGATTCATTCTAAAAATTTCTTCTTTAAGATCATGGTTTTTATATTTTTCTAGAAATATCTTTTGCACATCATTCCATGATCTTATTGAATTAGTACCTAGACTCATGAACCATTTAAGAGCTTTATCCTTCAATGATGCAGGAAACAATATCAGTTTTTGAGTGTGTGATAAGTAGCCATAGGATCTACTAAGTATCTCAAATTCAAAGAGAAATGTTTCTGGATCCTCTATCCTC
This sequence comes from Pinus albicaulis, assembly GCA_034641835.2. NCBI lineage: Eukaryota > Viridiplantae > Streptophyta > Pinopsida > Pinales > Pinaceae > Pinus > Pinus albicaulis. Next base: position 1,080,071,826 of record CM076575.1, on the reverse strand, counting down.
ATACCATGGAAGTTGGGAAGGAAAGATGGAGGGATGTTCTTCATATGTACAGTGATGTCCATATCTTGAATGGGAAACCCAATAAGATCTTCTTCATTGTCATCATATCCATCCATCTCTTATACCTTCAAAATTTTATGGTGATGTGGTTCTTACTACACCACGTGGTCAAGTGGGGCAGTTAGTATTGGAGAAGTATTTTTAAAAATTTTATGAGTATCCCTACTCCCATGAGGCATGAAAATTAGATTTTTTTTGTATTTTTCAATATTTCGGAAACAACATGAAAAAGGAAAGAAAAAAAAATGCTAAAACATAATCAAATCATCTACTAGACACCTCCTCGGAAACGACAACAAAAAGTGGTGAGCCCTGGTATTGCACCAAGAGTGTTGCAACTCCTAGGGGCTGCCCTACTTTACTTTATCAACTCGGGGTTCATACAAAATTAGAGGTGATAGTGCTATATACACAACATATGCATTCTAGTCATGTCATCCTCTTCCGCTATATGAAAGGTTGTTATCATATGCATTCTAGTCATGTCATCCTCTTCCGCTATATGAAAGGTTGTTATTTCTAGGGTTTCTCAGTGAAGACTTTCACACTTCAATGAAACTAAAATAAATTGTAGAAAGGAAATGACAAAAAGGAAACTAAAGTAATTTGCTGAAAATAAATGACATGAAAGGAAACTATTTTAACTTGATGAAAATAAATGGCAAAAAAGAAACTAATTTCAACCATTCTTAACCTGGCCAATAAGCTAAACATGCCCTATTTATCCTATGATCTATCTACCATGCTATCATGCAACTATTGATGATCTAACTAAACTTTAAAAAATGTTGCTTACCGTTTGGAGGAAAAAGGACTAAAGATTCCAAGGGAAGGCTAACCACACGAAACCAGGCTTAGAGGACCGAAAAATGTGTTTGGAATTTATTAAAGCGCGTAATATCGCAAAAATTATTTGGAGAGGGAGGATTTGAAAAGTGCGTTGGAAAAATTGCAATGGGAGGACGAAAGTGTGATATGCGATATGTGATATTGCAATTCGCAATAGCACACAGCTAGAGGAGAAGTAGCAGTGCAGTCAGGAGGAAAGTGTGAAGTGCAAAATGCAATACGACTGAAATTGTGAAATGTAAAATGCGTGGGTGACATGGTAGTGGAGTACGGTAATTATCGCAATCAGGGTTCAGAGGCGGAAAGTATTAATATAAACCAATAGAAAATGTGATTTGCGATTTGTGGCAAGTCCTTAAAGGAAAAAGGGAAAAGGTTGCAAACTGTGATGGGTGACATGGTAGCGGAGTACGATAATATCACAATTGGGTTTGGAGGTGGAAATTATTAATGGGAACCAATAGAAAATGCGATTTGTAATTTGTGGCAAGTCTTTAAAGGAAAAGGGGAGAAGGTTGCGAAATGAGAAATGCGATGGGATAGAAATTGTGAAATGCGAAATGCGATGGAATAGAAATTGCAAAATGCGAAATGCGATGGGATGATGGGGTGGTAGGGCCGGTGGCAGAGCACATTGATAATATTGCAATCGTCAAACATGAGCTGTAATTATTAACGGAGAGCAGGTAGAGATTGCGATTTGCGATGGAGAAAAAGGGAAATCTAGTAAGTTTAAAGGTAAGGCTAAAGGGGTTTCCAATGTTTTCAATATTTTTAATAATATATATGGTGAAGGTAAGGTGCAAAGGAATATCGCAATCGGGTTCTGGAAGCGGAAGGTGTTAATAAGGACCAAATGGGAAATGCGATTGCGATTTTTCATGCCTTAAAGGGAGAAGGGAAAGGTTGATGTATAAAGGGTTCTTCGAATAATTTCGTAATGATTGGTAAAGTTAAGGTGAAAGGGAAAATCATAGAGATGCTGATGAATGACAAAGGAAGGAGATGGAGGATCTTGCGAGATGCGAAATGTGATAGTGGGAATTTCGAGGAGGAAAGGCAAAGGTCAAACTTTTAATGGTTTTTGTGAATAAAAAGGGTGCATCGGCTAATAAGAAGAGAAAAAGGAGGGAAATGGAGGCGCAACAACAAGGTTCAGAAGTGTGAAAAAAGAGCTAGAAAATGAAGTGGGACGACTTGATGAAATTTTCTGGGACTTTTGTTACTTATTCATGCAATCAAACCAACTGATTCATGCACAAAAATAGACAAAATGCGTGATAAAAACAATGAAAAAAAAGCAGTTTTTTGGCCTGTGGGGAGGTCAGCGTTGCTCGAACTCTATTGAAAGAGATCAGAGGGGAAGGCTTGACCACAACTTTTGGATTTTTCCCCTACTCTATTACTCTCCTAAGCAAATGAAAAACTATAACAACAAACTAAAAAAAAACTAAACAAAAATGAAACTATCAAAAACTAGCTAATTGTTCAAGTATATAACTAACTAAATGGCAGAAACAAACTAGCTAAATGACAGGAAGGAAAGAATGATCACAACAGAGAAGCTGAGGCACATGGGTTGGACCCTAGCCCATGAGCCTAGCTCTCTAGAACTAAATCAATAAAAAGTCATTTAAATACTCATTGCATTACAAAAATACAGTCTTATTACATCTCGAAGGTATTAAACAACAAAAGCCTAATAGCTTGCAGCAAAAGTTCCAAATGGAATCGAATGGACCAGAATAGACCCTAATTAGCTCTTTATTAGTTCTATTTATGCTCAAGGGCATCTACCAATAGCTCCCTAGAAAATAGTGATTGAATCCACTTTGAATCCAAGTAAACCATAGATTAAGTGCACTTTGGTCTTCGAGTTGCTTGGTTGCCTTTGATAGTTAAGGAGGGTGGACGACCCCATTGAATCTCTCCGAGATTTATCAATAATTTCCTGATATTTTTCTCATTTATTCTTTAATCTTGATCTTCCAATGGCAGGGAGCAAGTCCCTAAATTATCTCCGTCTCCAAATCTGCATAATCTGCCCAATATTCTCACAATATTCTATAAAAATAGCCAATATTAAGCACAAATATGAAATTACCTTTAAACCTTCCTAAGAACATATTAAAGCATAAGAAAAAATTATTAAGTGCAGAAGGAGAGATTTAATATATCTTTTTATGTGCATATGAAAGGTAGATGGGCATAAGAAAGGTTAGATGGGCCTTATTTTATGTCTAATTTAGAGGCCTATCAATAGGTTCTGAAATATAGCTTCACTTACTTCTACCTAGTTCTCCTGAGCTCAAAAAATCTTCTCATTGTCAACCTTGCAAATTCTCAACTTATCTTTTAAAGTTTTAAGGTTTTCCATCCAGTAAGGGGAGTCTTCTTCTTTCCTCTAATTTCCAACTCGCTTTTCTTCCTGACAATGTTGGGATCTATCAATATTGTTCTACACCATTTTTTTGCTCATCCATTTACTCTCTCATTATTCCTTGGTGTCTTCTTATGTGTTATTACACACACATAATTTTTAGCCAAGAAAAAGTAAAAATAAACATATTTACCCAAAACCTTGACATATTTGCAAAAAACATGTTGATGTGAGGTTATCCGAAACACCAAATCTCAAGTTAGTATGCCAATAAGAAAATTAAAATACCAAAATATACCATACCAGTAATTTTCTCATTTCATAATTATGATATTAACACATATATGCATGCAACACACAATCACCAGTCAAAATTCTACAACCAACACACATTTTCACATAGTAAACAATCATCCTTTAAATTCCACACTCTGTAATAGAGCTCTATACTTATCTCCCTAGGCCCATTAAGTTTGGGTTCTAAACCTAAGAGCTCTAATACCACTTTGTAACACTCCATCCCACCCCCTTGGTATTTTTGGGTTGTGCAAAGTGTTACTTTATAATTAACCCAACATCCATGGTATCACTATGAAGATGGGGTTACAATAATCATCCTTGTCCAAAGCTTGCATAATTAACTTTTGACAACACCATTGCATTTATATCATCAAGAGATTTCCAACGATATATTGATCCCAATCTGATCCGTGGATTGAGAGTTACACCCATTTTTAAATTTTACTAATTAGATAGTGTCACGATAGTAGTTCGGTCATTTCATCTAAGCCACATCCTCATGGAATCCCTACATGATGTCCATGTAGTATTACTAAGCTTCTATGGCACCTTCTACCTTAGCCTGGTGCAAAAGGTCCCACAGAGTCTAGCCCTTACGTGTAGTTCACCCATTTCACATTATATTCGGTCCTAAGGGAAAATCTGGGTGCATACAAAATTCCTAAAGTGGTATCCTCCCAGACCCTTTGACCTTCAAATATCTAGACCACACATTCAAAGGGATTTGGCCCTAGACCATATTTAAGGCTTCACAAATTTGCACCATGTCCTCACCATGGAAGTCTCGGATCCTGGATACATCCTCCACTCATGAGGTAATATACCCTTACACCAATAAACCTTCCTATGGAGCCCAATCCAAATTTATTATACATTCTATGAAATATGGCTCCATGCTAATCCAGACTCATGTAAACATTCCACTAGGTTAAGGCCCACCCTAGATATATCGATGAAGATGTAAATTCGGCTCGATGCATATATGGCCTCGCAAATATTTTTTTTTTCACACAACCTCCCAGATCTCCTCGATCCTAGATTCATTTACCAAACCATATAACATTTGGCTTCACCTAAGAGATTCCCTCACCGGACTTTACCTCCTTCTTAAGTTTTCCATAATATATCTGTATTATTTCAAGTTCGGTACATTCCAAAAATGCATAAGTGCAAACCAACTAGATGTCTTAATTCTTGGACACATCCATTAGGCCTAAAGTGCATTAGGCCTAGATATAAAATCCTGCTAACAACTTACAAGTCTTATCTCTACAATAATTAGACTTAGAAATTCATGGAAATTCATGGAAATTTTCCAAGGTTATTCTTGAAGTATGGCATTACTCAGAACACCCATTTTACATAGATAAATCCCTTGTACAACGTTGAACATTCCAAATTTATACATAGCCATAATAAAACCAATGGAGCTATCCACTTGCTTACTATTAGGCATTGAACCAAACTAAGCCATGTGTATCACTACTCTATACAGTCAAACACAACAGAATCATATTATACCACACAATAGATCCAAAAAACCACTATCAGATCCACTAATGTACCATACAATGCATCATTAGTAGTCCTTTACTAGGATAAACAAACAGCAGTCATAGATGCATGATATCCATATCATACGAAACAATGGAATTCACACATTGTAACAATTTCCTTAAGCACATAAAAAAACCATACATGACCATGTAAATAACTTATCACTTCATGAACTTATTAACAAACACAGAGGCTTCCCAACCTCTCATAATCATGGAAAATTTTAGGGGCTAAATTCACAAGTTGGCTAATTTTCCATTCTTTTTCCAAAAAAAAGATTCACCAAGTTTCATTTTTTATAAACATAATTTTCCAAATTTTATAATATAAAATTATCTTACCTTAAAAATTTCCAAAATTTTATAAAGCCCATATATTTTCGAGAGGAAAATCTGGGCATATCAACCCCAAGGGATCACATCCCACCAACCAGGATAGTAGATCCTAACCACGAGGGTGTCAAGGAGAATCAACCACAGTACGTCCCATTGGTGAGGTACTTTAGCAAAAGGAGCTCGACCAATTGAGCTAACCCTCGGGGCTAAAGGGTATGGAGGTATACATGTTCCACCTATTTTGGACTTTATCCTATGATACCTTATAAAAGAATACATATTCTTAACCATTAAACCCACTAAAATTACACTACAAATACCATATAAAATCATTATAAATTTGAATATTTTTGTAAAAATATTGCCAAACATTTTATAGTTTACATATTATGGCCTAATAATATTTTCCAAGGATTCTAAACTTTAAGATAAATTTCCATTCTTAAAATTTCCCCTACTCATAATCATGATAACTTACATATAAAACATCTCATCATAGACAAACAAGAATATCACGTTCCTCCAATGATAACACGTTCATTACTACAAGATATATTTAACAATATTCATCATTCATAATGAATCATATTTACAAGTAAATGCACTTTTCCAATAAACTTGAATTTATAGCAGCTGAGGGACGGGCTTCAAATCTCCACCCAACCATAGGCCAACTACACTACAATCTTTCTTGCAGCTAACCACCCCTGAGCCAGATTTGGATTATGAGGAGTTAATTTCTCAAGGGTATTCACACCAATAATTCAGTGAAATAAATAATCAAGAAGAGGAGTCCATTGTCTGGGTGGTTTGTTAACTACCTCCAACAGTAAGCACAAAATTGACCCTATATTCCAATAGAAATCAATTGCATGGATTCATCTAAGGATTAGTGAGGTATTGTTAATTTCCATGAGGGTGAATATACTATATAGGGGGTTTATCAAATAGATTTTTTAGGAAAGAACTACAAGAGTCAAGAGCCCACTATCTATGTGGTTTCTCAACTTACTAGGAAAACACATAACTGGTTTATCAACCCCATGGAAAGAACTTATTGGTTTATCAACCCCTTTCCACCAAGTGGTTTATCATCCTTCCAATAAGAAGCCAAATGGTTTATCAACTCAATGAGAAAGAACTGAGTGATTCAACCCTCCATTGAACCTTCACTAGCCAATCAATCAAAAGCACACACCATTGGCCTCAACAAATCACCAGGAATGTTGTCCCAAGAATAGAGCACTGGCTAGAGAGTTTCATTTCTCCCTTGCAGATTCTCGCTCACTACCACTCCCATGCTATGTGTTCTTTTGTATTCTACATTCGTTGTGCCTTCCTGTTGTTAGCTCTCTCTGATGTTATTTATATGCATAACCCCCCCACTTACTACCTCTCATCGGTCACTTGCTTCCCATTCTTTTCCTTGCATGTTGACCACACCAACATGCTCCACGAGAACGAGGAATCTATGGGATCTTCCTTTACTCAGGAGGCCCATACATAACTTCAATTTTTTCACTAGCAGGGTGTTAAATTCGCCAGAGTGATAGGTGATAAAATAAATGCATTGGGTTGGGTTACACTCAACACAAGAAAATCCCCCTCCTTAGACCTTTGCATTCGTGTCCACTCCACTATACCAATTAATACTTACATTTCCACATTATTTACATGAATTATAATTCATAGTAACATTAAAAAAAACACTTTATTATTTAGGTACATATATATTCTAGCAACATTGACAAACTAAATTTGTCAAATCGAAACCCGCTAACAAAATTGGATTTCAAGTATTTAGTTTTGTAAGAAAGGCAAGGTTTGAAACTCGTTGTCGTTGAGAGGAGACTCCCAAAAAATCTAACCATGTTAAAGGTTGTTTTGTCTAAAACCGATTGTAATCCGTAAATGATTTTCATAGCTTAGATGCCCTCATGTTACAATTTCTTAAAACATAGGATACCCTTGCAAATCATGGACACACTAGCTAAAGAAAAAAACATTTCAAACTAAATTTTTATACCAAATTTACTACTTATACTCTTAAACCATTGTATATTATTTTTTTATACTTAATTTATACACAATCATATTTCTATTTCTTTAATAATTTAATTAATTAATACTAATATTAATATTAATTGATTAATATTAATTGTTAATTAATAATAACATATTAATAATTAATATTAGAATATTAATAATTGATTAATAATTTGTATATTTAATTAATATTAATTTATTGGGATTAATTAATATATTAGTATGAATTAATTAACCAGTCTAGATCTATATTAACTTCAGATCTACCAAGCGCCGAGAGGGATCAAATCTCTTTTCACTCTAAAAGAGGGTTGCATCTCAAGAGATTTGATCCCTCTTGACGCTTGGTAGATCCAGAGTTAAGATGGATCTAGGATGGTTTAATTTCCCCCCTTAAAACAAACTATGTTCCACATGAATACCATAGGCTACTTTTATTTTTATTAGATATTTTTTTTTAATATAATTTTGATTATTATTATAGTTTTTTTTGTATGTTAAGCTAAACTATATTGAAATCATAAAAAGAAACTTTAAGGACGCTATAGGTAGGGATGGTAAGAAGTACTTATCAAATCCCTGAATTGGAAGTTTTCAAAATATACCATGTTTGGGGCTGCCTCTTAGGAGGAAACCAACCCCTTAAGATAGTCAAACAGTGACACATATAATAAAAAAATAACCGAAGTATGTACTGAGAAGACAAAAATCAAAGATGAACCTTGCTACTGAGAAGGCATGGAGTTCCTTCATCTTCCCTTGTCGCGTGGTCCTCTTCCTCAATTAGGCATCCATATTCTCTTGCAGTGGCTTCCTCCTTAGCTATGGGCGCACGAGGAGGCTTTGGAGGGGCTGCGTGGACAAACAAAATACTCAACATCGTGAACTCTGGTCGAGATGCCTTCCGATTCCATAATCAAAATGTTTGTTTCCTCCTCCGCAAGCTCATGGACTAGAAGTGGTTTGATTTTCTGGGGTGTGGGCGGCTGAGATTGCGCAATAGAATATTTTCTACGGCCTCTTCTACCCTTACACTTATCCAGCAGCTGAAAAACCTCCTCCTGAGTTCTGTCAGGAGTTTGGGTAGCTGACATATCATGGCGTCTTGATGAGGATCCTTCGTTGGATTCCAGACGCTAGTCTTGGCCACGGTGAGAGCACCCCTCCATAGCTTCCCTTGATGGGATTTTGATGTTGGCACGGAGCCATGGAAAGGCTTTCAAGTGGAAGATGGGGAACTAGCAGTGAGACAAATCTTAGAGAAGGGGGGTGTGCAACAGAGGTGTGCAGTACATGGACGCACAATAGGGGATCATGTAGCAGGGGGGCGTGCAGTGGGGGGGCTAGCAGTAGGGGCACACACTAGGGAGGCGCATAGGGGGAGGGGCGCGCAGCAGGGGGGCATGCAGAAGAGGGTGCACAGTAGGGGGCTCGCAGCAAGGGGCTCGCAACAGGGGGGCATGCAACAGGGTGAACAAGCAACAGGGGGTGCAAAGGTGGTGGTAGCATGCTAGATAGGCTAGAGCAGTAGCAAAAAGGCTTAAAGGGGAGCAACAAAGGCAGAGAGATATCATAGGACCGGTTGGAGTAGTAATGAAATGGATGATTGAGGAGCCTCTGTGCCTTTTGTAGGCACGAGGCGCTGAATTCAAGCGTAGAGGAAGAGAGGGACAATCCAAGTGTGCCTGCATGTGATGCGTAGTGTGTCGAGAGGCCAAGTGTGGTAGAGTGCCGATGAAATTTATCAGCGATTTGAGTTTTTGGATCAAGTAGGAGCTAGCATTGCAGGGAGGAATCAGAATAATAATGGTAGGAGTTGTCCTCACTCGTTCTAGAGATTTCACTCGCATCCATGGAATTTTGTTTAAAAAATTACATTAATATTTTTATTTTATTTTATTTTATTTATGTAATTCGACTTAGTCAAAATGTTAAACATTACATCGACATAAAAAATATGCATTACTTTCATGTTCACTTTCGTATTCACATTTTTAACTAAATGGTAGTTTGTGGAAAAAAATATGATTTTTCACATCCCCAATTATTTAAACCCTATCATTTTCAATGTTAATGGTTCCAACATCAATGTTGGTGTAATTTTAACTCAGCCAAATATATGATCTTGTCTCCTAAACAATTTAATGTTAAAAATAATATCGAAGTTATATGCATTGTGTATTGGGTGCTAAGTTACCGGAAACAACACTCCCAAACCCCTGAGACTTCGTTTGGCATTTCAGAAATAAAAACATGTACAATATGACACAAAAACAACATGGGAACATTTCAATTTTTTGGAAACAAGTGATCCTAATTCTGAAACGTTTATGTTTTTTGGAAATGCATGATCCTATTTTTGAAACGTTTCAGGCATTTTTAAGGGTTTGGATCCGTTTACAGAGTTTCCTGACTTGGATATGACGTTGAATTCCATGTCTCATATGATTTTGTTTGATGAGGAGGCACCAATAATTGCATCTTCAAGTGGACATGGCAACAATTCTCCCACTCATGGAGAGGATCCAAATGATGATGTGGATCTTAATTACATGAATGAAAACATATTTGATGATATGTAAATGTAATTTATGATGATGTTTTAAAATTTTTAATAATGGAAATTGAATATCATAATATGTCATATGATAGTAGTCTGCGAGTTATAGTTCATTTTTGTATTTTTTACTATGTAGTGTGCATTTAGCATTATTAATTTTGGTGATGATGTTGATGATTGAAATTGGAAACAAAAACTTGATGATATGTCAAATGTTATAATAATATCTAATGATGATGGCAATGTTTATGTTGAATTGGTGATGATGATTTGTTTATGTGAAATTCATGATGATGACTATGTATTTTTAAAGATAGAATCTAGATTCTAAAGATGAAATGGTAATATGAAAGTTATATATATATATATATGTCGTTTCCTTGCTGTATCATATCCAATTTTTTTGAAAAATTGCCATATTTGTTTCAAACCCTGTTTCCATATCAGTTCCCAAATCTGTTTCAGTGAAACTTAGTTTGGGTGTCTCCTCCTAAAAGAGCATTAAAGTGAAAATTTTTATCATTATAAAGTGGCATTTTTATTTTATGTTTATGAAGCAATTAACAAAGCCATGTAATTTTACTTGTTTCATTTAATTACCTAGTTATTACTATTAATTTTACTTTTGAAAATAGAGTTATCTAAATTAAATCTTGAAAGGTGATGTGATCAACGAGGATGATATTGGTGTGTAATTATTAGGATGATACATGGTATTATTTGAATGTGATGTTTATTCAAAGTAAGGATTGTGAAGAGAGATGATGGAGAGAAAAGGGTTAGATAGTTAATTTAGAGAATTGTATCTAACAATGATCTCTATTGAGTACCTATAGCATCTTGATAGAATTTGCAAGGTTAATGCAAGAATTTATGAATATTTGAGTGACAATTTCATGGGTCTATGACTTAAGGCTTAGCAATGGTGGTAATACTAATCTCAAATGGGAGAGGAATATGATATTTGTATGTAGACCATTCCTTTGAGGAAATAGTTGAAACATGTAACTAATTTGTTGCATCCATCCTTTATAAATCTGGGGAATCCTCTCAAAGATGTGTATTAGGTTGTAAAAAATTCACTTAAAGAATTTTACCAATCCAAAACAAGGAAAAATGCGTAGCAAAATCCATGATGGGAGAGGACAAAGAAATAATAGAAAACACAAAGACTCTCCAAGGAAATGTAGAGTTGACATGGTAGACAAATCACTAGTTGCAACTTATCATAATGGATTTGTAAAGGCAACCAAAAGGGCGCTTCAAGCAAACAAGGAGAGGTTCAAATAACAAAGTGGTGTGATTCAATAAGGTTGGTGAGGAAATTTTAGTCTGGAATCATGATTCTAGTTTTTCAAGGAGTAAGGATATGAAACTCTTGAGATTGGTAGAGATCTATTGCCATATAAAAACCTACATTTCCATGACAATGGAGATAAGAGGAACTCAATAAAATAAAGTCTTCAAAAAGCTAAAGTAGATGGGGAGAAACTACACCATATTCATGAGAGAAATATAACCGCATCCATGAAATTTGGAAGCTTGAAGAAAGATGTGCTGACAAGAGAGAGAAAGAACAATTTGGAAAGATGGATGATGAAGAGTTGGACAATGTGGAAGTTATGTGGTTTGAGGAAGCTTATGGGACCAATATAGAGGAGCATTTACTTCCAGTATTCATTAACATTGAGTTAGAATATGATGATTAGCTATAATATTCTTATGTTTTTGTTGTTTCATATGATTTTATATTTTAATATATATACAATGATGACTACTATTTCTTTTTTTGTTTAGCCTCAAGATATTAGTAGCATAATGTTCAATTATGTTTATCTTGGTATAAAATGTCAGAATGATAGTGATATGTAACTTTTGAATACCCTGATGCTCTTTCCCCTTGAAGAGTAAGTTGCAATTGACTCTTTTTGTAAACTATTGTTAGAAGATTACTAGATTACAAAAAAATCCTTGGAAGGTGATGGATTCTAGAACAAAAGGTTGGTTGTAAGATTGTGATAGTTGGACCCAGTTCCAACATTTGATAATGAATAAGATTAGCTAAATTGACATCCTCTAATTGTTTAATGCCTTATCTAAGAGATGTCACACTTTTAAACAATCTTTGAAGGATATTTTGGTGGAGTCAACAATTCTTGTTTCCACATGTTTAATAGTTTTGTAGTCTAAGATAAATCTAAATTGTACAGTCCCATGCTTTACAAAAATGATATGTCACACTTTTAAACAATCTTTGAAAGATATTTTGGTGGAGTCAACAATTCTTGTTTCCACATGTTTAATAATTTCGTAGTTTGAGATAAATCTAAATTTTATGCTCCCATGCATTACAAAAATGTCATTTATATAAACTTAAACTATATTATAATATCAATAATTTGTATGAAAAGATCACCAAAGAAAATTCACAATAAAAGCAACTTTAAACCTTTTTAAAACAATTATTTAAATATAATTATATACTACATAAACATGTCATTACAGATTTCCCACGAATAAAAACCATAATAATATAATCATATTTGATAAATTAATAAATATCATAGTATCAAAAATTTGATGACAATTGTAAAACACAATCATATTTAATATGAAATTATCCCAGGAATTTTTTTTAGAAAAACTAAATAGAATTGTTTACATAAATATACTATAACCAGTTGCCAAAATAGTCCAAAATAGTGGGCCTTCCATAATGAATACTACCATTATACATCAATTCATCCTTACTACCTACCTTTGAAATGAAAAATAGTGCATCCTACCTACTATTATACATGTAGGGCCCATTAAATTTGGCATACAAGAGACAAAAACATCAAAACCAGTTCGAACTTTTATATCGTGGTTGTGACATTTCGATTCATTAAATAAATAACAAAATGTTTCAATCCAACATTTTTTTTTTTTCATCCTAGTATATTCATCATAATCGCACTTCTAGACAAATTTACGTTAAAATAAGTGAGGACAATGTGTTTATTTTTGGTGATTGTTTCTTAAAAGTGTAAAATGTACATTATAAGGTGAAAATATTAAAATGTTTTCTTTTTTAATTTGATTAAGTAAATTAAAAATATGAAGGAGAGTTTGAATTTTTTTTTGGTGAAGTAATGTTGAAAATATGTGATGTGACACAATATGTTATGACAAGAATAGAAATGTTATGTTATGAGTGTAATATCTACATTTCAGTTTCATGTGTATGTCACATGAGAAAAAAAAATTGGTTAAATGTGAGCTGCACGTATTTTTTTTTCTTAGTGAGCCATACAAGAAGGGTCGCAGATACTCTATCACAATATACTATATCAAATGGAAAATACAAGAAGGGTCGCAGATTTCTTTGTTTTTTTAACAAAATATACTATATCACATGGAAAATATATTTGTGCAATGCAAATTGAAGAATTGTTTGTGGAGGAAAATGATTGGGACAATGTGATGTTTCGAATAGAGAAGATTTTTCATGTGATGTTATTGCATGGATTTTTGTTTTTTTTTTTTTTGGGATAATGTATTATATGGAAAACAACTTTGTATGGAACATATGATAAAGGAGAAAGTTTTATATTGTGAAAAAAAATATTTTTGGTATATGTGAATTCTAGTGAAGGAAGGGATTTTTGGAGAGGTGTGATGTACGACCAAAAAAAAGATCTTTGTTGTGATAAAGTGGTCTAAGAAGTGTTCTAAGAGGGAAAAAAATTGAATGCGAAATTGTGTGAGAAAGAATTTTTTTGAAAGATGTGATGAAGGGAACGTTGTTGTAAATAAAAAAGAAGGGACATGATCTTTGTCATGGCAAAGGAAAATTATTATTGTGCAAGAAGAAAAAATATAGTGGTTTGATATATTACATGAAGATAAACTTTCAGGGGATGCAGTATACTGTGGAGAAGGAAATTTCTTACAAATGTGACATATTGAAAAGAAGGTGAAATTGAGATGATGCAATGTTTTGTAAGTAAAAACATTGATCCGGTTTTATGCAAGAATGCAATAGAATACAAATATGACCATAAATACAAAGATGTAGCAGAAATACCACTTCATTTCATTAATATCAAATAACTGAAATATGCTTACAGACGTAATGGAAATAAACTAGCTAGGGAGCTGGTAGCTTATCTATGAGAAGAGATGTGGCGGCTACAGGCCTATGAATTGTGTTACAATGAGGCTCGAAAGACTATTTATTATTGAGAAACAATGGAAAACCTTAAACATCCAAAAAACTAACCCTAGGAGATGAAGCGCCAAAACTGTGGGCCCTGTTTGGGTAAATTGGTACATCAACTTCCCGGGGACGTAACTTTGGCATACGATCTTCATTTGACACACAAAATACCTCGTTAGAAAGATCTATCTAAGGACTAAAAATTTTGGGTGAATAACATTTATCAAAGCCCTATGTTGCTCCCATTTTTTTCCAAAAAACGTCGTTTGGGGCCTCAAAACGGTTCCAGAAGTTTAGGACCTGAAAAACTACTAAAAATAGTAAAATATGCTATAATTAAGGAAAATAAAAAACTGAAAGAATTAATGGTGGAGCCCCAAGTGGAATAGGAGGGTGGCCACCAATATCCACCTCGATCATTCCTCCCCCATTAGGAAGCAATGGCCCCCATTGCGTTGAGTTCCTCCATGAGATGAGGAAACTTCTGTTGAACATGGTCCCTGGTGAGCCACTTGCCTTGGTGCAAGAGTTGTCCAGCTTTGACAACCCGATACAGTTGGATCTTCTGCTGGTGGGTGTTCTTGATATGTGTTTCCATGATCCGATCAGTTGTGGTGTGTTCCATGCAGTCTGGGTTTAACTCTATTGGTGTGAGTTGTTTTTCCATGTCGAATGTGTCCAGTAGAGGTGAAAAGTATAGACAAAGGTGGTCCGCATTGAACATTGGGTGCAGACCAAGGAATGGGGGAATGCTGAGCTTGAAAGCATTGTCCCCTATCACCTTGGTGATGTTTTATGGCCCATATCGGAGCGGGCGAAACTTGCGGTGGGGCCTAGTAAGGCACTCCTTTTGCAAATGTAGCCAAACTATGTCACGCAATTGGAACTTGTGTGGCACCCAATGATGATCATGGTGCTGCCTGTACTTAACATTGGATTTATCCAAGATTTCATGGACCTGCTGGAAGACGTGATAGATTTGTTCAATAAATCTGGTTGCTATATCAGCCTCAGACAATACACATGTGGATTATGTCTGTGTGGTCACATGAGGTCTAGAAACATTAGGCAATGACGCATATGGGGTTAGATCAATGGAGTGCTTGACATGACAGTGTAGAGGAACCTTTGTGGGTTAGGAGCAAATGTCCTTGTATTCCTCCACATATTTTTCCATCTGTTATTGCCGCACATGTGAGCACTATTTTGAGGCTGCAACCACAATCTTCTTCTTGCCTTGTGGGCAAATCATAATGAAAACAAATTTACTAGTTTGGGAAATAACCTTATTGCATTGCTTTGCAGTGCTCAAGGATATGGTGGAAGGTGGTACTACCTCCAGTATCCTGTACAAATTATTTCCTAAAGTAATAATAACAAAACAAGGCCTAGACTCATATATAGCATGTTGCTTCCACAAGTATGGATGGCCTAATAATACATCAGATACATAAATAGTAGCAACATCACATAGTACATAATCCATGAATGGCTTGATGTTGTACGGAAGGTGGCACTGCTGGCAGACACAAAGATCCCTTCCTTGGTGAAGCCACCCAATAGTATATTACTGCGGGTGTGTTGTGATCGGTAGGTTGAGCCACTTCATGGCCTTTGATGAAATGAGGTTCTTTTGGATTTCACTATCGATAAGGAGTTGCAATGGAGAACCCTTCACCCACATCTGGGAATGGAAGAGGCACTCCCCCACCTATGGATCCCTGGGCTCCTCCTTCTCGAGCTTGGTGGTGGAAACGGTGGCACTGGGTTCCACATTAATTATTTGCTTCCCTTTGTCATTTCCCGTGTGCACTTATAACTCAGAATCAGAACATGAATCTGATTCACATGCCTTCAGTTCGGCCACCGACGACTATTTGGCTCGACACTTGCTTGTGTTGTGAGTGGACATGTTATGAAATTCACACCACTTCCCCGTGTCCCTCTGTCTTTATAGTGCTATTCTGAGTCACCCCGCTTTGGATTTTCGCCTTGTTCTGTGGTTTGGGGGCACCTTTAGCTAGCTTTGGATTCATAGATCCAAAGTATCGCTTCTTTTGCTTAATTTTTTGCTCGATCTTGGCGGCATATCGATGTGCCATGCCAAGAGATGTAATGTTGGGGAACTCCATTTCCTCCTGAATGTATATATGCAAATAGCTGTGGTACTTGAGCACCAAATGTTTCTCTGAATTTTTAATACCCAACTTTGTGCGTAGGGTATGGAACAAATTCGCCAGCTCGTGCACATCTTGATCCTTTGTTGCCTCAGTGTGGTCCATTGGATGTACTTGTCCTCATAGCTCCCCACGGGGTAATATTTTTCCTTGATGTCGTCTCGGAACAAATTCCAAGTGGGTGAGGCTGAGAACAGAGAGGGTTCCCTCTCATCCTTTTTCTCACAATAGGTTTCCCACCAGTATTTGACATGGGGGGTGGCTTTGAGGAGTGCAAACGTAATGTTTTCTCAGTTGGAGAAATCATGGACCGAGAAATAACCTTCCATCAAATTCATCCATCTATCTATGACATCCGCTTCTATTTGACCTTCAAATATAAGAATATCTAAGTTGACTTGTACCTTGAAAGGAGTGGTGCCTCTAGAGTGGCTGCAGGATGCAGATGCGCCACTGGTGGGCAGTCGTTGAAGGATCTCGGAAAATTAATCCATCATCACATTCCTTTTTTTCTCGAGGGCCTCCTCGAGAAATAATTTGATAGGATCTCCTACTCCCTTGTCTTTCTTTTCTTTCACTATGGGAGGTTGTTGGGGTTTGCGAGGATGATCTTGCAAGGGTTCAACCAGATCAAGCCCTAACTCCTTATACCCTGACCTCGTTTGGGAAATGCAAAGAAAAACTGAGAAAGACAAAAATGCTCTAATACCATTGATCCAGATTTATGCAGGAACACAACATAATACGAATATAACTATAAATACAAATATGCAGCAGAAATAACACTTCATTTAATTAATATCAAATAACTGAAATATGCTTACAGACATAATGGAAATAAACTAGCTAGGGCGCTAATATATTATCTTTGAGAAGAGATGTGGTGGCTACAGGCCCCTGAAGTGTGTTACAATGAGGCTCGAAGGCCTATTTATTCTTGAGAAACAATGGAAAACCATAAACATCCAAAAACCTAACCCTAGGAGATGAAGCGTCGAAACTATGGGCCCTGTTTTGGTAAATTGGTACATCAACTTCCCGGGGACGTCACTTTGGCATGTGATCTTCATTTGAAGCTCAAAATACCTTGTTAGAAATATTTATCCAAGGACTACAACTTTTGAGTGATAAACATCGATTATAGACAAATTTTGCTCTTGGTTTGCCCAAAAAAACGTCATTTAGGGCCTCAAAACGGCTCTAGAAGTTCAGGACCCAAAAACTGCTAAAAATAGTAAAATGTGCTACAATTAAGGAAACTAGAAAACTAAAAGAAATAATGGTGGAGGTTCAAGTGGAATAGGCGGGTGGATGCTAATATCCACCTGGATAAAAAATGATGGGCATGAAACATCATAAAGGAATAGTTTTGGAAGATGCAAAAGTGAATGTTTCTGTAATCTTTATGGATTTTTTCTTTTTTCTTTTTTATCTTTGAAGTTTTCTCTTGTCGCAAAGATAAGATCTTTGAGGAGACACAACACGGTTCATGAAGAAGAAATTTTGTTCCATGAGACACATTGCAAGGAAGAAAACCTTTTCAATATGTGGTATGGCAGATAAGAAACATGATGATGTGCGATTTGTTGCAAGGAAAAAAACTTCTTAAGGACATGAAATGTTACAAAGATAAAAAAATATGTGAAATACCAAATGTAAAATGATGTAAAGGGAAAATTTTGAAAGGTGAAAAATGCTGCAGAAACACAAAAATATTAAGGATGTGAATTGTTGCAAGAAAAACAAAATGAGGTGAGATACATTGCACCTCGGAAAAAAGTATTTCATTCAATGCATCACGTCACAATTTTTTTTTGTTTTTGTTTTGTGATGTATCACATTAAAGATAAAAACATTGCAAACCTGAAAGTGAAAATAATTACAATAGGTAAAAACTAAAGTGAAAGTCTTTATGATATGTTAAGAAAGAAATTTTAGAATAACTATTTAGGTTTTTTATTTTTATGACAAAAAAATGACAATTGTAGTATATTTCAAGGCATAATATTGACAACAATGTTCTCTCTTTGGGGAATACCTGCACAATGCTACCCTCTAAGAGGATGCATCTCAATTTGATATGGTGGTCCAGAAGGAGGAGGAGGAGTATATTGTTAGAGGGCTTGATTTAATGGCCAATTATAGTCGATCTAGAAGGGTGACAAGGGATCTAAATTCTTCTTCAATTTCTTGAAGAATAAAGTGGTGATTGATAAGGTTGTCAGTCTTTACAGGGGAAAAAAAAATCTTGAGAACAACACAACCAAGATTTAAGGTATGTCTATTAATCACTTAAAAAATATTTTCTCTACTTTACACATGTCAAAGTTGGATATAATTGTTAACGATGTTTATTACAAAGTATTTCTTCACAAAGTCTCAATTAGGAATTAAGAGAGTAGAAAATTTTTGTATAAAGCCAACTTATGTTGAATATAGTCATATCAATTTAAAAATACATGTTAATAGTTTAATTAATTATAATCAAATTTAAAAAAATAAATTTAATAAATGAAGAAAATATTAACTCTTATTCACTTCATCTATCTCATTCACATGTACACCATTAATTTATGTTTCATATATATATATATATATATATATATATATAATTTTATGTTTCATATATATATATATATATATATATATATATATATATATATGTTACCAATGACCTCCACAATCAAACAAGTAAGATACATTTCGAAAAAATATATTTCATGTAATGTATCACATCACTAAATTTTTTCTTGATAATCACATTAAAGATAAAAACACCACAAACATGAAAGTGAAAATATTTACAATAGGTAAAGTGGAAACTTGTATCACACCAAAGTGAAAGTCTTTATGATATGTTAAAAAGGAAAATTTAGAATCACTATTTAGATTTTTTTATTTTTTTATTTTTTTTTATGACAAAAAAATGACAATTGTTATCTTCTTCAAGGCACAAAATTGACAACAAACTGTACTCTCTTGGGGGAATACCTGCATAGCGCCACCCTTTTAAGAGGATGCATCTCAATTTGAGATGGTGGTTCACAAGGAGGAGGAGTATATTGGTAGAGGGTTTGATTTAATGGCCAATTACAGTCGATCCATAAGGGTGATGAGGGATATAAATTCTTATTTAATTTCTTGAAGAAGAAAGTGGTGGTTGATAGGGCTATCGGTCTTTATAGGGAAAAACAAAATCTTGCAGAGAACACAACCAATATTTAAGGTATGTCTAGTGATCATTTCCAAAATATTTTATCTACTTTACATAGTGGGATATAATTGTTAAAGATGCTTATTACAAGGTATTTCTTCACAATGTTTCAATTAGGAATTAAGAGAGCAGAGAAACTTTGTAGAAGGCCAACTTATGTTGAATATAGTTATATCAATTTGAAAAGTTAATCATCAATTTTTAATAAATAAATATAATATAATAAATGAATATTTTTTTAAAACTCTTATTCACTTTATTTATCTCATTCAAATGTACACCATTACTTTTATGTTTCATATATATATATATATATATAGCCAATGACCTTCATAATCAAATAACTGAGATACATTACACCTCAAAAAAATATATTCCATGTAATACATCACATCACTAAAAAAAATATTGTGTTATATGTATCACATTAAAGGTAAAAACATTGCAAACATGCAAGTGAAAATATTTACATTAGGTAAAGTGGAAATTGTATCACACCAAAGAGAAAGTCTTTATAATATGTTAAAAAGAAAAATTTAGAATAACTATTTAGATTTTTGTTTTCTACAACCAGATAATGGTTGTCTATTTCAAGACACAATATTAACAACAATGTGTAATCTTTTGGCATAATGCCACCATTTAAGAGGATGCATCTCAACTTGAGAAAGTGGTCCACAAGGAGGAGGAATATATTGTTAGAGGGCTTGATTTAATGACGAATTATAGTTAATCCAGAAGGGTGACGAGGAATTTGAATTCTTCTTCAATTAATTGAAGAAGAAAGCGGTGTATGATAAGGCCATCGGTCTTTATAGGGACAAAAAAACTCTTGAGTAGAACACAAACACGATCTATGGTATGTCTAGGGATCACTTCCAAAGTGTTTTCTTTAATTTACACTTATCTTTAATTTACACTTATTCAAAGTTTGATATAGTTGCTAAAGATGCTTATTACCGAGCATTTCTTTGCAAAGTCTCAATTAAGAATTAATGAAGTATAAAAACTTTATATAAAACCAACTTATATTAAATATAATCATATCAACTTTAAGAAACATATTAATAGTGTAATTAATCATAATCAATTTTTAACAAGCAAATTTAATAAATAAACAAAATCTTGACTTTTATTGAATTTATCTCATTCACATGTACTCTTTCATATTTCTATTATATACTATTTTTATATAATTTAATTTTATAAAAAAATTATTTTAAATTTAACTTATTAATAATATATAAATTTTAAAAATATATAATATATATTTATATACATTGTTAATAATATATATTTACTTAATGTCATATTTATTGTTTAACTTTTATTCACTCCATTTATCTCATTCATTTACATGCACAATCGATTTTGTGTTTTTATTTTATTTTATCTATATTTTATAATTTTATATATATTTAATTAATGAAAATAAATATTTTAAATTTATAAAAGAAATTATATATTTAAATATTTGTTTGTTATTATATTTATAGTTTATATATATTATAAATTTTGGATAATTATAATAATATAATATTTTTTTCCAACTCATATTCATAATTCAGGAACGTGGTTGAGCTCGTCGTGGTGATTATGGATGGGGTGAGGTCGCCCACCCACAACCTCTACAGTTTAAGAAGAAATGAATCTTTTTGACAATGAAATCTCTACCCACATTCAACAACAAGTGATAAGTCTGGAAGAATAGGAGGTTTGATGTAGTGAGGTAAGGCTTTATGGTTGCTTCACGATCTCCTTGCTCGCCACCTCTTGACTCAGGAATGAGAATGATTCAGCGATGCCAGGAGGATTGCTCATAAGGAGATCATGTCTTATGCTAAAAAATGAAAGTGCTCAAAACAGGTCCAAACCCGAGCGAATGAAAAGGTCTCGTCACTACAATTTCGGCGTCATGAACAGTTCGAAAAATCAATGTTGTATGAGGAAGATATCACGTTCTGTTAATTTTCCCAAACAAACAAAATTTTGGTGATTGGATGCCCAATCAACATGCAGGTGCAGTCAGCAGGTATATACATGAAATATTTTATTTTTATTTAGCCAACAAAATCATGCCACGTGGCACAATTTGGGCCGTTGAATGTATATGGTATGGATTTGTTATTGGTTGTTGGATGGTTTTTGGATTAACCGTTGGATGAGTGACATGTGGCAAGCCCACAGGCCGCCACGTGTCCTCAGATTTCTATGGTAAAATTTATTTGGAGTCGACAGGAATCGACCCCCGAACCTGCTGTCTGCCAAGCCTGCGTGCTACCACCCATGCTGCATGAAAGTTCTTAACCATATACGATGCGAAGTTAATTTTATGGTTTGAATGTTTTATGTTTAAGGGTTGGGGAGGCCAGCCCCCCTCTCATGTAACCTTGCGCCCAAAACCATGGCTCTGGCTCTAACTGCAAGAAAACTTAACTGTCGCGACAAAGATGTTCACATGTGTTTAAACCCACATCATAAAAGTTTTAAAACCAGTAGCTATTGAAACCGTAACCACTGGCGGAAAGGTTTCGAAGGTTGTTCACATGCGGGGATAAATAATTAATGTGACGGTTAAATGAGTGGAACCTTAACTCTCGGTTCTGACATATATGCTGGAGTTCAAATGGTCAAGCGGAGGTTACGGCGAGGTTGGCATGTGACCACCCTGCCACTAACACTAAACTTTATTGTTATCCAATCCGTCCAACTATATTTGGAGCATGCCCCTATTTTTAGGGCTTTGTATTAAATTTAACTGAAGTTAACTGGTTGTCTCCACATTTAGTGGAGCTTTTCTAGCTGTCATTGGGGAAAATGCATTGGGAGGTCAATATTCGACCAATTTTGGTGAAACAAGTGTCTACCTACACTAATTTGAGCATTCTGGAGCTATTATTGTAGAAAAAACAATGATTAGAGGCATGCAAACATATGTAATTTACAATTTTGAGCATAATGACAAAGAGAGAAATGCCATTGGGAGCTAGACCAACAGACGTAGCCCAGAAGGGATGATTTGCTTCCATTAAGGGAATTTTGAGGTCTAAAATGGGCCTCCTAAGGAAATAACAAAATAATAGCTAAACTAATAAAATAATATTTATGAATTTTCAATTCACTTTTTGCACCACAATCAATGTAACCATAGTTAAATTCAATTCAAAAGTTGTACCAAAATAAAATTAATAAAAAAATTGTATTGATGTGACTATAAACAAGAATGAACTTTTGAAGAAAAAGTCATTATCATTGAACAACTAATGCATTTGTCATTTGTACTTAAATAACTTAAAATAAAATATAAATATAAATTTATAAATTCTTAATTATATTATATGCTATTAATTAAATTTATATTATTTAAATTGTATAATAACATGTAATTAATATACTATATAAAAATAATATAATATAATATAATAAATTTATAGGGATATGCATTATTTCTTTCAAGAAATATGAAATGACAATAATATATTTTTATTCAAAAAGTGTGAAATGACATTTATTATGAGTACTTTACATTGACTTTAAAAGTACTTAGAGCACGACCATGGTTAACCATGAGTTTTTATCCACCATTGAGAATGTGACAAGTAAGTACCTTTAACTTAAGCAATGCCACCTCAACCATTAGGGATGATGTCATCCCCTAAAATGTGTTTGGTTCTCATAAACTGAAATTTTATTGTACATTTTGCTTAGGAGGCCCATTTTAGACCTCAAAATTCCCCTAATGATCATGCCTATTGTGTAAAACTTATGCGTGAATGTTTTTCTCTGTTATGCACTATTGTTCAATGTTTTTTAAGGATTATTTAAATGCTTAAAGTTCACTAATTCACTTAATTTTCATGGTTTAAACTCTCATTCCTTAAGAAAACATATGGAGACAATTTGTACATGTTTATTAAACTGAAAGGACACTTAGCATAGAAGAACTAATACGCTCCTTTCAGATCAAGTTGCTATCAGAACTAGAGTTTTATCTCTAGTGTTTTTATGTGTAAGGATTTTTTAATTGTTTGCAAGGGTTTTCATGCTTACTAGGCTCAAGCTTAAGAGAGGAGAAGACAAATTGGTGGAAGCAAGAGGTTCTCAAAGTGAGCCACAAAAAAGAAGGGAAATATTGCCACATTCTCCACCACCTAGTTCACCTCCAAAAGAAGCAGAAGCAACATCAAGCATGCCTCCAGGAGAAGAAGAAACCCATGAAGAGTTGGATCCCAAAGAGGAAGAAAGAGTGTTCAGGAAATCATTCCTTGACATGATTGAAATGGTGAGATTCCTTTATCAAGAAATGAATGAAAGAATAAAAGGATAAGGATCCAAACTTCATAATGAAGGCCAGGGATCATCAGGAGGTCACAATGATGAAGACAAATCAAAGAAGGGAATGAAGGAAATGGAGGCAGTGGAAAGTCACCATCCTCACCCTCATCATCATCATCATCTACTTCATTCTTCAATACACCAGTCACACAAGTCAAAGAACACTGGTAAAATTCCTTTTCTAAAACTTGATGTTAAGTTTGAATTGTCAATGTTTAATGGTGAAGTCAATGCAGAAAAGCTTGATAATTGGATTAGGCAATTGGAGGTTTATTTGAGAATTCAGAACCTTCATGATGATGACACCAAAATCCAACTAGCTTCATTGGGATGGAAGGTGCAGCTCTTGTTTGGTGGGAGTTAAAGACAAAGGAGGAGATAAAAAAGCATGGTAAGATTACTCTATCATGGATTGATTTCATTACTGCAATATAAAAACAGTTTTATCCATTATCTCACATGTAGAAAGCCATAATGAACAGGAAAATTTTTAGACAATTGAAAGGACAAAATGTACAAGACTACACCCAATAATTTAGGAGAAGAGCTCTCTTATTAGGGGTAGATTTGCAGATTCAAGATACTTTTCTCAAGTACATAGGAGGCTTACATATCTACCTTAGACATACTATCCTCATGTTTAATCCTACAAGCCTAGATGAGGTATGTGTTCAAGTTACACATTTAGAAGCTAGAGGGAAAAATAATTTTGAAGACGGTAGAAACAAACCTTTTAAGGAGAAAAAAAAAGAGAAGACCTCAAAAGGAAAAGGTAAAAAGAATGCATTTGTCAAGAAAGAGGGAGAGAAAGTGTTTTATAAACATTGTTCAAGAGAATTCCATGAAGAGAAAAAATTTTGGAAACTGCATCCTGAAAAGAGACCCAAATTTAACAATAACAAAGGGAAGCAGAAAATTGTAGCTACAACTCAAGATGACTTAGAAGAGGATTCAGGTGATGAAACTAAAATTAAAGCCATGGGATTGAAGAACATGAAGGGGAAAGAAATTGAAACAAAACCCAGTACTAGCACTTCAAACTGTCACATAGAAGCTCTAAATGAAGAAGAGAGAATCGAACTGTTTCATGTGAGGGTCATATCCAAACATACCAAGATTGATACACTGTTTGACAGTGGTTTACAAGAAAAGTTAATCTCTGAATACTTGGTCAAGAAACTTAATCTTGAGACCATTCCACATCCAAAACCATATCCACTTGGGTGGATTTGTAAGGATGCAAATTTACATGTTTCAAAGAAGTGCATATTGCGCTTTGCAATAACTGTACATTTTGTTAACACAGTTGAATTAGATGTGGTTCCCCTTGATATTACAAGTGTTGTGTTGGGCAATCCTTGCTTGTATGACATGAAATTTATCTTCTATCGCCATGAGGAAAAATATCATTTATTCAAACATGGCAAGGAGTACATTGTTAGAGCACATCGCAAGAAGAAAAATATTAACAATGTTACCGATGAAATAGGTAACCACACTGTTACCTACTTTTTTTTGGTAGCATAAAAAGCACCCGATTTTGAAAAGTGGTGATGCAGAATCACCTCTCTTTTTTTTAGCACATTTTTGACACTCTAATATTTTTATTTATGAAGTATGAATATTTTTTTTTTAAATGTTAGTGATTTTCATGCTAATTTTGAAACGTATTGATGTAGCATCAACCTTTTTTTTTACCGTGGTGATTTTCATGTTGGTAATAAAACACAAAACTTAGATTAAAAAATATATATAAAAACAATATAAAAAACCAATAAAAATGTAAAAAAAAAACAAAATTAACTCGTAAAAATAAAAAATTTAAACAAAAATAAATAAATAAATAAAACAAAAATATTCGAAAATTATATCAAGAGAAATGACAAAATTTGAAACAAAAAACACATAATTAAAAAAAAAAAAAAAACAAAAAAAAAACAAAAAAACATCAAAAACATTTTTTTCTAAGTTTAAAAAAAAATCCATATAATTAAAAAAAAAAATTTAAATAGAAAATTTAAAAATAATTTAAATTACAAAATTAAAATTTAGATTAAAAAAAAAATAAATAAATAAAAATAAATAAATAAATAAATAAATAAATAAATTAAATTAAAATAATAATAATAATAATAAGAAAACAAAAATACAAATTTTAAAATTAACAAAAAAAACAAATTAAAAAAAAAACAAAATTTAAAATTGAAAAAGAAAATTAAAATAAAAGAATTATAATAAAAAAATAGATATCCATAAATTTGCTGTTTTTTTTTGAAATGAAACAATTTATAAATTTTAAAAATGAAAAACCAAATAAACTAAAAGATTTAAAAAAAAATTTAAATTAAATTAAAATTGAATAAATTTAATGAATAAATTTTAAATTTTAAAAAATAATTAATCTAAAATATTAAATTAAAAAAAAAAAAAACAAAAAAAATTAAAACAAATTAAATTTAAAAAAAAAAATTGAATTTAAAAAAAATCAAAAATAAAAATCAAATTAAAAAAAAATATATTAAAAATTAAAAAAAATATAAAAATAAAAGAATTGACCGTGGTGGCTACTGGGCCACGTCTCTCTCGCCGACCGGCTTCCGTCACACTGGTGGGAGGTTTATTTCTGACCGCTTCTCATGGCAGAGGCCGATCTCCCGGAATCGCTTCCCGTCGGCGGAGGCAGCCGAGCTCCGGGACCGCCCTCGGCGAAGAAGAGGCGTCGATTCCGTGAATCGCCCCGACAAGGAGAGGTCGATTCCCGGAATCGCCGGGGCACGATCTCCTCGGGACCGCCCCACTCACAGAGGTCGACCCCGGGGAACGCCCTTCCGCCGGGAGGCCGACTCGGAATCAGGCCTCCCGCCGCGCGAGAGGCCGGTCGGAATCGCCTCCTACATCGTGGGGAGGGCGAGCCCCCGGAATCGACTCACCGCGGGGAGGGCGAGCTCCCCGGAATCGGCCTCACCGCGATTCCCAGAATCGTCGAATCGTCTCCCGTCGCGGAGGGCGATTCGTAATTCCATTTCGAGGGCGATTCCCTGCATCGGCCACCTCCTCGCGTGGGAGGTCGATTCCC
Source organism: Pinus albicaulis (assembly GCA_034641835.2). NCBI lineage: Eukaryota > Viridiplantae > Streptophyta > Pinopsida > Pinales > Pinaceae > Pinus > Pinus albicaulis. The sequence continues at coordinate 1,080,044,736 of CM076575.1, read as the reverse complement.
GGTGAATCGCTTCTACGTCACTTCTGAGGGTATTCCTGAATTGCACTTTCATCATGATACCGATTTCGACCCATCAGAAGCATTCCAGACCGCCCCATTTTGCGTTTATTCCTAGAATCGGCCTCCTGCCGTAGGAGGGCGATTCTCGGAATCAACCTCTTGCCTAGCGGTCGGCCTCTGTCGTCACCTAGGCGGGAGGCCGATTGGCGGCACCACCACAATCAAAAAATTATTTTTTATTTTTTATTTTTTTAATTTTTAATATTTTAATTTTTTATTTTTTAATTTGATTTTTTTTTAAATTTTTTTTTTTTTAAATTCCAAAAATTAAATTTATTTATTTTAAATTAAATTTTTATATTTGAAATTTAACTGTTTTAAATTTTTTTGTTTTTTTGTTTTTTTTGTTTTTTTTTTTTAATTTTATTCATTTTTTTTAATTTTTTTTTTCTAAATTTTGGTAATAATTTTTATTAAATTTTATATTTTTTTTTATTTAATTGATTTTTTTTTTATTATTAAATTTTATGTTTAGTTTTTTGATTTAATTTTTTTAAATTTAGTAAATTTTGTATTTTTTTAATTTATTTATTTGAATTTAATATTTTTTTTTAATTTTTAATTTTTTTATTATTATTTTTTTAATTACATAAAATTTTTGTATTTTTTTTATTTCAATTAAAATTGTGCATTTAAAATTAGATTTTTTTAAAATCAAAGTTAATATTTTCAAATTAATTTGTTTTTTATTTTATTTCTTATTTAATATATTTTTTTTAATTTATTTTTTTCAATTTTTCAATTTTAATTGATTTTTAAAGTTTTTTAACCTTTTATTTTAACAATGTTTTTTTTTCCTTTATATTTAAAATTTAATTTTTATTTCAAAATTTATTTGTTTATTCATTTATTTATTAAAATTTAATATTTTTTTTTAAATTTAATTTATTATTTTAATATTAACATTTTTTTTTAATTTAATAAAATCTAATATATATATTTTTAATTTAAGTTCATATATATATTTTATTTTTTATAATTTAAATTTAATATATTTTTTAAAATCTATTTGTTTTTTTAATATATATTTCTTTAAATTTAATATTTTTATTGTATTTTTTTTTCATTTTTATTTTTAATTAATTTTTCATTTTTTTACTTTTAATTTCAATAATGTTTTTTTATTTTATTTTATTTAAAAGTTTTAAATTTATAAAAATTTAATATATTTCTTTAAATTTAATTTTTTATTTCAAAATTTATTTATTTATTTTTTTTAAATTTAATAAAAATTTTCTTTTTCTTTTTTAAATTTAATTTCTATATTTTATTTTTTAACTTGTTTTTCTTTTTAATTTAATATTTTTATTTTGTTTTTATTTTTATTTTTTTATTTCTATATATTTTGAAATTTTAATCTTTAATTTTTTTTTAATTTTTAATTTTTAATTTTTTTCTTAAATTTTAGGTTTTTTTTTACTGTTTGAATTAAAAATTTTATTTTGTTTTTATTTTTATTTTTTTATTCCTATATATTTTTAGATTTTAAGCTTTAAAATGTTTTTATTTTTAAAATTCTTTTTTCCTTAAATTTTAGGTTTTCTTTAACGATTGAATTTTAAAAATTAAAAAATGTTATTTCTATTTTTAAAAATGTCAAAAATATGACAATTTTTTTTTTTGGGTTATTCCAGCATCAACTGGTTTTGTTTTGAGGGTGTTTTTTCAATCTTTTTTTCAAGAAACAATTTTTTTTTTAGCATAATTTTATAAAATGTTGAAATTTGACCTTAAAAAAAAAACAAGTGCATTCTGGAATACACTTTTTTTGTTTTTGGGGTGTTTTTTCATGTTTTTTGAGTCTTTTTGGGCTAGAGTTCCCGTTTTGAGGTCAGGTTACCTATTTCATCGGTAACAGTGTTTATTGCAATGGTAAATGCTTGACAGGGAAAAAGGCTGGTGAATTCAAGTAAGAATTTTGTTTTTCTAATGATTAAGCATAAAGTTGATGTTAATCATGAATTATTTGAAGATTGTGATCCTAAGTTGAAATCATATTTATATGATGTATGCACATCATGAGATGTTTCAAGAGCCAACAGGTTTGCCTCCTAAAAGGGAGATTGAACATGAGATTCAGTTTCAACAAGATTGTCCTCTTCCAAACATCGGAATGTATCACATGTCAATAATGGAGAATGATGAAATAAAGAGGAAAATAAAAGACTTATTGGACAAGGGACTCATTAGGCCAAGCACTTCACCATGCGGTTCACCTATAGTCCCGATTTCGAAGAATGACGGGACTTGGCACATCTGTGTCAACTTCAGAGCTTTGAACAAGATAACGGTAAAGAATCGATACCCACTCCCAAGGATATATGATTTGTTAGATAAGCTGAAAGAAGAAAAGTATTTCACTAAGTTATATTTATGAAGTGGATATCATCAAGAAAGAATTGCAGAAAGTGGCATATGGAAGGCTGCATTCAAAACCAAACAAGGACTCTTTGAGTGGTTGGTTATGCCATTTGGTTTGTGTAATGTACCGACGAATTTCATGTGTGTGATGGATAATGTTTTGCATCCATTTCTTGATGAATTTGTGATTGTATATTTATATGATATACTCATTTTCAGTAAAACAAGAGAAGAGCATGTCTTGCATGTTAAAAGGGTGCTTGATGTTTTGAAGAAAGAGAAATTATTTCTTAAGATGTCTAAGTGTGAATTTGGAAAGACTTCTCTAGTTTATTTAGGACACATTGTAGGGGAGGCACATTGAGAATTGATCCTTCTAAAGTGGAAGCCATTGTGAATTGGCCCACTCCCAAATCGGTAACCGTGGTAAGAAGTTTTTTAGGCACATCTCAGTATTGGAGAAAGTTTATTGCTAACTTTTTTGCCATAACAAGTCCTATGCATGTAGTGACAAGTGTGAAGAAAGGCTTCCAATGGGGAGAAAAATAGCAAAAAGCTTTTGAAGCTTTAAAAGACAAGATCATTTCAGCTCTGGTCCTTGCATTACCATATTTGAGACAACCATTTGAGATACAGACTGATGCTAGTGATTATGCCATTGGCACGGTACTTTTGCAGCATGGTAAGCCTATCACTTTTCATTCTGAAACATTCAATGGTGCTGTAATAAATTATCCAACATATGACAAAGAGTTGTATGCGTTGGTACAAAGCATCAAGAAGTGGAAACACTACTTGATGGGTAAATAGAAGATTATTCATACCAATCACCAACCGCTTCAGTACTTGCAGTCGCAAACACAATTGCAGCAATCACGACATTTCAGGTGGATAGGATTTCTTCAACAGTTTCACTTGATTACAAGGTACAAGAAAGGTATTTTCGATAAAGTTTCTTATATGCTTTCAAGACCAATTATAAGTGCTTCTACTTTGCTTAAAAATGATTCTATTGTACATGAGAATTACATAGAATAGTATGCATTTGATGTTGATTTTAAAGATATGTATGCTAGTTTGAGTGAAGGAAATGAAGTTAAGGAAAATGATTATCACTTGCATAACAATTTGTTGTTTCATTTGGGCAAGTTGCATATACCACAAGTAGAGAGACTTAGTGTCATGAGAGAGGCTCATTCATCTCTTATTGCTGGTCACTTTAGGGTGAGCAAAACAGTGGCGCATCTACAGAGGTATTGTTTTTGGCCTTGCATGATAGATAGTGTGTCATGTTTTATAAGAGGATGTTCTATGTGTGCAACAAGAAAGCCTAGAAATAAGAAGCTTGGGTTGTATACGCCACTACCGGTGCCATTAAGGCCATGGGAGAGTGTCTCCATGGACTTTGTTGGAGGGATACCTATGTCAAGAAAACAACATGATTATATTTATGTAGTTGTGGATAGATTCAGTAAAATGTGTATACTTATGCCATGTAAGAAAACCATTACTGCTGAACTTTATTTTCAACATGTATGGGTCGGTTTGGTTTGCCAACTTCTATTGTTAGTGATAGGGATTCCAGGTTCGTTGGGAATTTTTGGTCCAATATTTGGAATATGATGGACACAAAGTTGAAAAAGAGTACTGCTTTTCATCCTCAAACTAATGGCCAAACTGAGGTGGTGAACAGAACCGTTGTGCATTTGTTGAGAGGATATTGCATCAAACGTCCCAAGTTGAGGGATGAACAACTGCATTACATTCAACATGCTTAAAATAGGGCCAAGCACTCTTCTATAAATACTTCGCCTTTTGAAGCTTTCTTTGGGTATTTGCCAAAATTTCCATTAGACTTCATATATGAGAAGTGTTGTCACTCCTAGAGACAACCTTGAGTTGCCAAAGACCAGTGCCTAGGACATCTTAGGACAGGAGATTGTTCAGGTTATCTTGTATTCTTGTAAAGGGAGCCTCCTGATAATGAATGGATTGAGATATTTGAAAGGTGGTCTTGGATCCCAAAGAGATAAGAGTAGTAGCCGAGAGCTTTGATTGTAGAGAGAAAGGCCTTCTCAGAATGGGTATGAAGCAGTCATGAAATAAAAGTTGTTACAAACTGGGCCGAATGTGAAACTAATGAACAGTTATAGAAGTTAATCAGGATGAAAACTATGAAGATTGAGTATGGAAAGTCAAATTGAGGTGGGCTTAAACAAGTATAAGAATCCACCCTTTAAAAGACTATAGAGGAAAATGATATGGAAAGAGAACTTGGAATGGAAATCATTCCTCGGGCTTTATTTAAGGTGAACTGTAAATCATGATATGAGTACCATTGGAAGATAAATTCATGCACAACTTATAGACTACCCACATTCTGAAGATGACAATAACAAGAAGCAAAATATGAGTGAAATGAACATTAAACTGAACCAACACATCGAAAACATACATATTGTTCATCCATTTTAGTAGGAATCCATTCTCGAAACAAAAAGACGTTATATTATTCTTCAAAATGGCTCTTTAGATATACATTGAGAGCAAACCCAAAACTACAAAATATGTTACGCAGACTACACACTTCTACTGCCAGAAAATTCAGAACCTTTAGTTAGTCTGTGGTTTGGTATTTTATAGTGTTCTACATGGAAATCTAGAACAGATATTTTTGAGACAAAATATTCCTTGGTGATATTGAAGTTTCCAATCCTGATAAAAAATGATGAGGCATAACAACATCTCATATAAATAAGTATGGTCCGACATAGACTGTAACAAGAACATAACATTAAATAGTAAATATAGAGAGTGTATAGGGTGAAATCAAGATTTAATCCATTTTTACATTACACAGAAGATGAGAAAAAAGAGAGTTAAAAATAGGTTGCGTGGGCTAAGTCACGATATCCATCATTTGGTACGCCGGGGAGTGCCCGAGCCTTCTGGATGGCGAGAGCGGACTGAAGATGAAGAGGACTCATGTGGACGAGGCAGAGGGGGTGGTAGCTGCTGTGAAGTAGAAGAGACTAGAGGATTCACATACTCGCAACACTTTTCCACAAAATTTCCCTAGTTGATGGCGCTGTGTTGTAGGTCTCGAACATAGTCTACATCTGAGTCATCTCCGTATAATCCACGTGGACGGCAAAGAATTTATTAAAATTACAGAGAAGGAAAAATTCCTTACGTAGTGAAGCTATTATGGTCTCTCCCTTTAGCTGGGATGTTTTCTCTAATGATATGTCTGCACTACACATGATTTCTAACATTTTCTAATCATAGGCCGTTAAAGTAGATAGTGCGCCTGACTATGGATCCCAGCATGATGGGAGGCCAACTTCTACCATCTTGCACCACTCTTGGTAGAAATTCTCCACTCCCTTTGATACCAGCGCTAAACAACCCAACATATTCACGCGTGCATTTTATCTTTCAATCATTCTATCGACCTCCATAACTGTCCTGAAATGGTCAAGTACTTCCTATGTCTGCAATTCTTCAGGGGAGAGATCATTGAGATACCTGATATACTTATTTTCTATTGTTTCCATTTCTTCCCTTTCCATACGTCTAGCCTCCAATTGAGCCTTGAACTCATGGATCGTGATCTTATTGTCATTTACGAGTACAATAAGGTCCCAATGTTGCTTAACCTCTGCTATGATTTCTGCCCACACAAGTTGCCTTACTTCCACAATTGACATGTTACCTTTGATCTTCCCTTTTAAGTATTTGATGGGCTTATCCTGCTCCTGGGCTTCCTTGCAGAGGTTTTCAACCTCTTTTTGTAGGGATGAAATCTTCTTATGGTTTGCTTCTTAGGAAGTCTCAGACTCCTCTAAGAGCCAACGAATTGAGCGGGTCTCATCTTCTGACACCCTTAAATCAGATAGGGCCTTAGTGATTTTCTCAGGGATAATCTCAAGATCACCTGATACTGGAACCATGCATGTATGTCTGTCCCATTTGACATTCCATTCTGACAGCCTCTCTTTAAGTCCGACAATCTCTTTTTTCTTTTGGACATTGTCTTCCTGTTGTTGAGCAAGGGAGTCAGAAAGAACCTTTTTCTCCTTTTCTACCTGGACAAGTTCCTCTATCTGTACATGTTCACCATGAGGCGTGTTCATATTTCGTCTCAACTCCTAGATTTCCAATTCTGACTTGGAAAGAAGACCTTGCAGTGTTGTGTTGTTATCAATCCCCTTTCCTCTTTTCATTTTCTTGATGTTCTCCAGCTGGGTAGCGGTGGCCTTAGCGCTAATATTCTCTCTTTGTTGGTTCTCTTTTATTAGCTTTACCTTCTTTCCTAGCTTCTGTAAGGAAAATGTATGCTTCACCCCCTCGGTCCGTAGCATATCCTCGATACATTGGTGAAAATATAGCTTGTCTATCAGGGGAATGTTGCATAGGTTAAAAATTATTTCCAAAGCTATGTATTAGGATGTAGAACCTAAGGGCTGCAACGCTGAGTGCTGAATGGAAAATATGAGTTGCTCCTTATCCATATATAGAAAGGAGGAAAGCCTAGAATGGTGCTTTTCCATGAACTCCGCCAATTCGACCCTCAGTCTTTCCCTTGCGAACTTGTTTCTGATATTGATCTCATCCCTTACCTCCTGCTTGTCCACTGTGACTTCCTGTGAAAGTTTTGAGGGGGCTGAAGATGAGGCAGCGTCGAAGGAAACTAGAAAACCTGGCTTATCCTTGTCAGGACAGTTTAGCACAGGAATCTCATCATCAGATAGCTCAACCTCTTGTCATATAGCCCTTGAGTTCTTTGGTTTTTATTAGGATGAGCTTCTTCGTCAACATCCATGACCTCCTAGCTTCCCGAGGGGTACTCCTATTCCTGCCCTTCTATCTCGACCTACACATTATCTCCTTTCCCTTCCAGTTGAGGACTCGGCCTCCATCTGTGCATCTAAAGGCCACACATCAAGGTTAGCTTTCCATTCAATGAAGGGCCTAGGTTCATGAGTATAAGATGTTGATTTTATTTTCGTCTTCCTACTACTGAGGAATCCCTTAGGGTCATAGTGCTATATATCTCCCTGAGGGAGGTTCATCTCTTGCATAATTTTTTCCACGGTTGAGAGGGCATGTCTTGAACTAATGGTGAAAGGGCCAATTAAAGCTGGGAGTTTGAGGATGTATCCCTTCTTCATAGGCATGAAGTGGACCTGGTCGGCCCTCAAGACCTGTCAGATGAATTCGAGGGAAAAAAACTGCATAGATGGGAACACCGACAGGTGGTAGGGGGGCACCTCTACAACGTAGACTCTGATCTCGGTATGGTCATCAAACAAATACCAATCCCCTGTGCAATCCACCTCATTGAACTGTAGCTAGTCCTTCTACTCAGGAAAGATTCTAGGCGGAGGGCTATCATGTATAATGGCATAGGCTATAGACATGAACTCATTAACAAACTTTGCATACTCCTTCCCCTCTAGCTACTGGCAAACTACCGTAGTCCACTCAGAAATGGATCTAGGTTGGGCATTTCTCCTCGAGAATCTGTCCAGGCCTAGAATTTTAAATATATCCACATGCTCGAATAAGAACAGGTAAAAAACAAGGGAATAGTATTTAAAAGAACCTGAAGAGGAAATTTCTTGAAACTGAGCCCTGATAGCCAAAGCTAAAAAAGAGGGGATATCCAAAAGGATCTCTGCCTGCATCATGATCCATAGGAAAGCTAAGCTCGCTTTAGTCACCTGATCAACCTCCTCAGACCCTAACATCCCCGAGATGACTGCTAGGATGTGCTGTACATTGGTTCGGAAAGTTGATAGGGGGATAGAATCTATGAACGGGAAATATCAGAAGCGCGAATCAGAGAGGAGACTGAGGAAACCGCATTGTTTCTCTCAGGCTTGCTTTGAAAAATGACAGGAGAGGGAGACCTCAGAGAATTAAACATAATAATGGTTAGGAGGGTAACAAAGGGATTTACTTATGAGTTGAGGAGTAATACGAAGGATATTTTTGCCCTAGGTAGAAAGGAAAATGTCTCTGTGCTCATCATAGGCCTCCCCAAGCCAGCTAATGAATTCGAGAAAAAGGTGTGTGGTTGGGGTGATTTGGTAATACAGACCCGACTCAACAACCCTAAATATGTCTTCACCTCTTCACTGGTAGTTGAAGAGCTCACCTCTGGTGCGAGCTACACTAAAGGGGTAGACTGAGTCACAGAGTTGTGCATGAGCGTTAGTGAAAGGCTCGGGTCCAGTAGCAGTCCTGACCTCACGGGTTTGGGGGGTTTCAGGCAAAAACCGTTTCATGTTCTCCATGACAATTCGAAAATAAAAATAGAAGGGAAATAGTGGAATGAAAAAATGAGGAAATACCTGAAAGTGGTGAGGTAGGCAAGGGGAAAATGACGCAGGAGTGAAAGTGACATGTAGTAGAGTTTTAACCTGTTCTGTGCGAAAAACCAGTTAATAACCAGTAAATTTTCACAGTCAGGGTAAAACATGCTATATCAAACCAGATTTTATTGAGTGCAAGGTAGGGTGACACTTATAGGGATGACGTCGTAAAGACGTCGAAAATGAGACATGTGGCGATGGATGATTGGCTGGTAGCAATCAGGTAGGTGGGGGCCACATGCTGAACAAGGCAGGTACCGACCTTCGTAATGCCTCCTAGACTTACCTTACCTTTGCATTTATCGGCGCCAACTGTCATTCGCGGTGGGCCTATCTTGAGTTTCGGTGGGGTGTTTGGAGTCTCCTTGGCCATTTTTTAACCCCGCGGAGCTCCTGTGATTGGCCCAGAGGAAGGTGACGTCGCCTTCTCCAGGGGCTCGACTTCGGATGTCGTAAGGTTTGTTTGATGCCGACAGAAAGGAACTAGCCGCGAGATCTTTAGTGCATTGTTCCGCCACAGAACCATGAGTGCGACCTTCTTATCGTGTAATAGACTTGATATATGAGGTCACCGTGCCTTCTCTTTAGAGACCCTCTTTCCACGATCTTCACTAGTTTTACCGTCCACCATCCATCTTAGCTTCTCCTTTTGTTTACTTGACCGCTCCTTCTATTTAATGATGTTTCAATTGATGGGCATAGTGATATTGACAACGCTCGAAATTTCATTGAGAAAATTCAGATTATTCATCAACAAGTTCAAGAACAGCTTGAGAAGATTCAAAGCAAGTACAAGGAGAGACATGACAAACATAGAGTTGATCATAAGTTTCAAGAAGGAGATGAAGTATGGTTGCACATAAGAAAAGAAAGGATGCAAGGAGAAGGTAAAAATCTCAAGCCTATTCGCTATGGTCCATTCAATATTATTAAACAAGTTGGTAATAATGCATTTCAACTTGACTTTCCTTCATATATGCAAATGTATTCTGTTGTCAATGTGGAGAATTTACGTTTGTATGAGCCTCCGTTGATTGATGATCAAGGGAGTGACATTTAGATGCCATAAATAGAATATTTATCTCTATAATTTCTAGACGAGCTCAAGGAGGATGCCATCCTTGACAGGAGGACACGCACTTCTAAGAGAGGAGGTGTCAGTTATCTTTGGATTGGCCTCAAGGGCAGAAAACCTAGTAAGGCAAGATGGATGGAAGTGGAAAAGGTGAGGGAGTTGTTCCCTCATCTTCTAAACAGGTGATTAAAGTATTGTGGGGTCCAAAAGCTTCCCAATGGGGAGGTGTGATCAGGATATCATGTCATATGCTCAAAAATGAAAGTGCTCGAAACATGTCTGAACCTGAGCGACCAGAAATGTCTCATTGTTTCGATTCTGGCACAGTGAACGGTTCAAAAAATCGATGTTGTATGAGGAATATATCGCATTCTATTCATTTTCCCAAACAGAAAAATTTTGGTGATTGGATTCCTAGTCAGCATGCAGGTATAATCATTAGGTATATACTTGGAATGTTCCATTTTTATTCAACCAACATAATCGTGCCACATGGCACAATCTGGGCCATTGAATGTATATGGTACGAAGTTGTTATTGGCCATTGGATGGTTTTTGGATTAACCGTTGGATGAGCAACATGTGGAAAGCCCACAGGCTGCCACGTGTCCTCATATTTCTATGGTAAAATTTATTTGGAGTTGACGGGAATCGACCCTGAGACCTGTTGTCCGCCAAGCCCACGTGCTACTGCCCACACAGCATGAAATTTCTTAACCATATACGATGCGAAGTTAATTTTATGGTTTGAATTTTTTATATTCAGGGGTTGGGGAGGCCAACCCCCCTCTCATGTAACCTTGTGCCCAAAACCATGGCTCCGGCTCTAACCGAAAGAAAACTTAACTGTCGTGACAAAGACGTTCACATGTGTTTAAAACCACAACATAAATTTTTTAAAACAGGAGGCTATTGAAACTGTAACCACTGGTGGAAAGGTTTCGAAGGTCATTCACATGAGGGGATAAAGATTTAATGCGACAATTAAAGAATCAGAACCTTAAATCTCAGTTTCGACATATATGGCGGAGTTCAAACAGTCAAGCAGAGGTTACGGGGGGGTTGGCATGTGACCACCCTGCCACTAACACTAAAATTTAATGTTATCCAAACTGTTCGACTATATTTGGAGCATGCGCCTATGTTTAGGGCTTTGTATTAAATTTAACTGAAGTTAAATACCTGTCTCCACATTTAGTGGAGCTTTTCTAGCTGTCATTGGGGAAAATGTAATGGGAGGTCAATTTTCAGCCAATTTTGGCAAAACAAGAGTCTACCTAGACTAATTTGACATTCTGGAGCCGTTGGTGCAGAAAAAATAGCCATTAGAGGCATGCAAACATATGTAATTTACAATTTTGAGCATAATGAGGGACATGCCATTAGGAGCTGGACTAGCTGATGTAGCCCAAGAGGGGTGAATTGCTTCATCATGCCTACTGTGTAAAACTTATGTGTGAATGTTTTTCTCTGTTATGCACTATTGTTCAGTGTTTTTAAAGGCTTATTTGCATGCTTAAAGTACACTAATTCACCTAATTTTCATGGTTTAAACTCTCATTCCTTAAGCAAACATATGGAGACAATTTGTACATGTTTATTTAACTGAAAGGAAACTTAGCATAGTAGAACTAATATACTCATTTCAGATCAATTGTCGAAGCCAATTCCCACACCAACCATATTTACTCTTCCCTTCGTCGTCTCTCCCACGACCTTGGCATAACATTCCCTCCTCATCCTCTCATTGTTTTTGTTCTTCAGTTTCAGTCCCTCCCAACTCCTTTTCACCATCCACCATCTATGTTGGTGTTTGGAATAATTCTTCAGCTCATGGGTTGTTGGACGCCTCATTCCATTCCATGGATGTGTAGCTTATTGGTGACATGTCATCTCCCCCTAGCCCCAATCCATACGGTTTTTTCATCATGGAAGAACCACCTGAAGTAGGTCCTTTCGGCCCTAGTAATGCTAATGATGTTGATCCAACCAATGGTGAACGAGTATAATAGCAGCATGTCCATGCCTCCTGTGGCAAAAAATTAATTTGACGAATTCCATTTTATGTTTTGTATGTTTTCTCATCAGTTTTTCTCACAATATAATGTTAAACAATGGTAGTATAAAGAGTATCACCATAAAAAATAATTAATTACTTGAATAACCTAATGCCGACACATTTAATCAAGGGAAATCTATCATACTACAACGATAGATTAATACATCAAATTGAAATTGTTCAGATTGCATAAAGAGATGACATCATATATAACCTGCACAAAGCATTTAAAAATTTATATATATGATATACCCTAGGTGTCAACCATGGATGATACAAAGAGGTCATTTATTATTTTTTGATTTTAAATTAAGTTTACTATTATGTTTTTTCACTTCCCAACATACTACTTGGAGGGTTTTGCCATATGATTATTAAGAAATAAATGTGATTCAATCCATTTTGCGGTAGATACATTTAATATGCCTTCTACCCCCACCACCTGGGTGCACATCCACTGTCCACCTAGAGGTTGTTTGATCCTATGAGGGAGGTGAGAGAAAAAATAGGTTGATGTAACCATCTCTCCCCGGGTCCCAAAACTTCCCCTCATTTTGTCGCTCAGTGCTAGGGTTTCCATATCTGCAACTTGGTTTTCTAGTGAGGGGAAATCCTTCCAAAGATGCTTCACAACAAATAGTAAATTCTTCCTTCCACTGCTCAGGAAATTCCCTTCCCTAGCCCTATCAATTTTTCACTTTTGGGAGCTTCCCCATAATTTTCTCTCGAATTTATGAAGGTACCCATTTTTCCCCTTCCTTTCTAGAGGTAGTAGATCAGGCTAGTGGCATAGATGCACCTTGGCTTAGGTATTTAGTGAGAAAATTTCTTGCTTATCGCTCTTTTCGTTCATGCATTTATTCGGAAGTAACAACATCTCTCTACATTTCGCAATGCCAGAATGCACACAATTTTTCTTTCTTTTCTCAATTAATATGGTTATATTTAATTTTATTATTTTCCTTAAGTTATGTGGCTTGGAATCCCTTAGGTTTCAATAACAGAGTTTTCATACACTTATAACATTTCTAGGTAAACTTCCATTATTTGGTCTCAACTATTTTCAATAGCCCCTGCTGCATGCAACTACTTACCTGTGATATTTCACTCCATGTTCTTCTTTCCCTTTCAACCTACTCGAAGAATTAATGGGTTCACTCAGAATTGGATTATCACTTTCTCTGCTTTAAATGCATTCATGGTTGTCTGGAATTCTACTAGGGTTTTATCAAACCACGATCTTTTTTTAGTTTACAGTTTAGAGTCCCTAGGGTTTGATTATGACATTGGATAATTTGAAATTTATATTTAAATATAATGTAAGTCAGAGGGTAATCCCTTCTGAGGTTTTTTTAAGGCTACCTGCGTTTTTATTTTTTCTTATATGAAAATTGGTTATGTACCATGACACAATTATGAACATTTTTGTTAACTAAGAATTTCCTCGTCTTCTCGAGGGTAAGATCTAGTTCCATCAGTGGTATTTGTTTCACTATTATTATTAAATATAAGGAGGAAATAGAAGGTTCTGAAACTGTTAGTTTTTTTCAAGTTCCTTCTATTGCATGCTACTATAATTTGTCATAAATTATCAGTAAGGAGATGCATACTCTTGCATTTAATATTTTGTCTGGTTATATGATGTGATTATATGTTTTTTATTATGTGAATTTGGTTTTTCTTTCCTTCCATACCTTGAATTTAATTTCTCGTTTTTTTAACTTAAGGGTACCACTAATTTGTAAAAAAAAATATGTCACCTGGATGCCGAAAAAATTGGGTTATCCCAGTTCTACTTGTAGCTCAGGGGTGTGAATTTAAGCTTAGCCATGGTTCTGTACTATCTCTGATGAGCTCCAACTACTAACATTGGGACTTAACCACAACCTTAGCACAACTAACTCATAATTCCTCAATTATCAAGTTTCTGTTGAGTTTTCATTCAATATTTTTGTAAATAATACATGCACAATGGTTATTCCTACGAAATTTTACCTTTTTCTTTCAGTTTCTCAGCCTACAATGAAAGCAACGGTCCTATATTATTTTACAATTCATAGAATCATAAATTGTTCATAGAATTTTTAGTTGTACCTTATCAAGAGACTTTCATTGTAGAATTTTACTCACATAGTAATCATCGATTCTTTCAAAGAAAAAATAGTGCAATCTATTACTTAAAATCCAGAGTCATAAATTTCTTTTGGACGTTAACAAAAATAAACATACATAAATACTTATTTATTCTCTATTTGCACTGCAAGTTTTCTAACTAAGAGGTCTCCCCACCTGACCACGAAAATAGAAATGACATCCAACCTCCCCCCAAGATTCCTCTCTTCTAGATTGTATAGGACTAAATCCCAAGTTAGGTTCTTTCCAAAACTCAAGACCACTTGGTCAAGTTCATAAATATATCCTTCAAGTATTATTTTAAGGGTTCCATTAGCTTAGATTCTAGCTCAAGAAATCCTTAATTTTGGTAGCGTCCTGCTCACCTACACAACATCATGTTCTAGGTATCAATTCTCTAATCCTCCCCCTCTTTCCATTGGCCTTCTCTCCCCCTTCTGGCCATCCTCAGATCACTTCCTCTCTAGGAAGAAAGAGAGATTGGTAAATGTCCTAACTGTTTGGAGAGTTTTTTATTTTTTTTATTTTAACACAAACTTCCTTTCTTTAAATAATTCCATTTCTTAAAAAAAATATTTGTTATACATTTCACCGAGCTACAAGTTATTTAAGTTTGTATAATAACCACTAAAATTAAAAGTAAAAAAAAAATAGTAGTAATTAATAAAATATCCACAGAGTGTCACATCTTCCCCCCCTTGAGTGAAACACCATCTTCGGTTTTCAACTCAAGCTGCTTAACCAAATTCGGTTAGCCTTTCTGCATAAATTCCTCATCTTCCCAGGTGGCCTCTTCCGGGCTAAAGTGCTTCCATTTCACTTTAACCTGGGCGATAGCTCACCTCCATAGATTTTTTTCTCTCTGCTCGAGAATGTGAAAACATTCTACCAAGAGATCTACATCTGGTTCGACCTGTGTCATAATCACATTGTGTCATTTTTTTATACTGGTTATTATCAATATTCATCTCATTCAAATCATAAATTTACATTTTACCTGCATATCTTGCCAATTAATCACATGCCTAGGATCATATACATATTTCTTTAACAATTAAACATGAAACACATCATGGACCTAGATATGACCAGGTAACACTGGTTTGTATGCCATCGGTCCAATTATTTCCATAATCTAGATAGGTCCACAATATCGGGGTGAAAAATTTTCACAACCACGCCACCACAGGGTGATTTTCCTAGAATTAACTCATAAGTAAACACGGTCTTCTACATGGAACTCCTTGTATATCAGTTTCTTGTATGCATAAGTCTTTTTCCTGTCTTGGAAAAATTCTAAATTTTGACACACTTTCTTTAATGCCTCTTCCATGTCAACAAGCATATCAGGTCCTAGTACTAGTTTATCTTCATGGTTGTTCTAGTTTGTGGGTTTCTCTAAATTTCCTCCCATATAACACTTTAAAAGGGCTCATTCCCAAGGATTCATGGTAGCAATTATTAGAGGTGAATTCAACTAAGTGGAGGTACTCCTCCCACTTGGTTGGTTGTTGCATCACGTACATTATTATCATGTCTTCTAGTACCTAGTTCACATTCTCAGTCTGTCCATAAGTATGTGGGTGATATGCGGTGTTGAAATGGATTTAAGTACCCAATCCCATAAAAAAGGCTTTCCAAATGTCAGAGGTAAATTTTATGTCCTTGTACAAAAGCACCACTTTCGGTATACCATGTAACTGGAATATTTCCTTCATAAATATATTAGAATTTTATTTATTTTTTGTATGTGGATTTAACAAGTATAAAATGGGATGTTGTAATATCCCAAAATGGGAATGCACCAATACATGAACACAAATCTGTAATAGAAATGAGAAATAACTCATAAAATGTGTATAAAACACATAAACGTCAATTACATGTACAACATCAAGAAATTTGATCCATTATATCAGCCAGAAGTGGGCAAAAGCAGCAATTTATGCCCTAAAAACGTTATATTCATAAAATTGCATTATAATAGGGGAAAATAATGTTGGTATCCTTTGGCATATGTAATTTGGGACTCACACCCAGAAAATATTCAGAAAAAAATCTCTTTTTCTTATTTAAACAGATTTCCCAATCCCGGTATGGCTTAAAAACACTGAAATCCCATGACTTGATTAAATAGACATTTTCTGAAGCATGCATAGCGTCTTTTAAAGAGTTTTTCTGAGAAAATATGATGCAACCATCAGATCTAGAGTTTTTTTGTTCAAAACATGAATAAAAATGGATATCTAGCTTCTTTTACACATTAGAAAGATAACCCGGCAAGGGTTTCATGAAAGCACATGTACAAGATGCATAGATCTGTAGATATGGATCTGAAATAACATATTCTGCTGAAGAATTGTGTATAAATAACTGAATAATACAAAAATGAAGGAGGATCCTTCTTACAAGTCTTTATGAGAGAAGGGTTGGCCCTTTCCCTAAGGAACTAGCTCAAAACAAGGGGTTTAACCCTCTCACTGCAACACTGCAAATAATGACGTGGTTCCTACAAGGGACTGTGCTGTAGGAGATGTAAAATACATTGGCCACATGCCAAGATCTAAAAATAATCTCAAAATCCTCCTTGCTGGTCTCCCAAAGGAAGGAAGGCTTCCTCCTTTGAAACACAAGCTTTGGAAGTGGTGTTGTGAACCATCACTGCAACACCTTGCAACAAAAAATTCAAGAAATAATGTTGTAGCTAAAGGAGGATGCTTGGCCTAAAGCCTAGATGTGAGGCAAATCAGTACAAGCTCCTTCAAGAGGCCTCTCAAGAAAGGAGAAGGATTCCTAAACAGGAGATCCTTGTGCTAAGCAGCATTGCAACTCTGCTAAATAGCAAGAGAATGCAGAATAGGCTAAGCAGACAAATCAAATATCATTCATAAGATGTCTTATTATGGTTTCCTTGCCATCCTTTTAAACATGTGTGAGCCTTCCTGCCTTGGGCCCCACTGATTAGGGTTTCCTTCACCAAGGAATCTTCCTCCCACTATCTCTGCACTGTCTCACAAGATGATCTCCACCTCCTATCCCAACATTGTTGACTTGGTCAAACTTGACCTTGTCCACATGCAAAGGTCCTTGTTCACACATGAGGGTGTGAAATCCAGCTCTTATTTTGATCCCTTTTCACATTATGAGGGATTTTATTCTGATTTTTATTATGCATGGGCCTCCTTACCCATTTATTCATCTCCTAAGTGAAATCGGAAAAATTTAATATTCCAATTTGCTGTATGA
Source organism: Pinus albicaulis (assembly GCA_034641835.2). Classification (NCBI taxonomy): domain Eukaryota; kingdom Viridiplantae; phylum Streptophyta; class Pinopsida; order Pinales; family Pinaceae; genus Pinus; species Pinus albicaulis. The sequence goes on along the minus strand of CM076575.1, from coordinate 1,080,027,422 downwards.
AAATTTTGGAATATTACAGTCCTCCCCTCCCAAATGTTGCTTGTCCTCAAGCAACTGCAAGTATAGAACTGAGAAGTCTCCCCTCCTCCTACTATAGCATCCACATATGATGAACTCCTATAAGGAAAGAGATGTTGTCTCATCAATGAATCTCCATATTGCCCCTCCCAAGCATGCAAGCTAGCCAAATGGCTATCATCATGAATAAGTGAAGTATTCAAGGAGGCAATAAGGTGTTTTCTAGAGGTCCTCTCAAGGCATGGAGTCTGAAATGTATTGGGAAATATCATTCCCATGTGGATCCTCTATTCCCAAGCAATCATCCATACAAAATGAGTCACCTCCCAACATGGCAACTCCTGAAAATGTTCCTCCACCTTAAGCTCATGCAATGTAGGTGGGCTGAAAATATGAACATGGTAGACATAGTAGCTTACCCCATGCTTTCCTCCTCTCAACTTATGATAAGTGTAGAGTGTCTTCTAGTATTGGGTTGCAAAAATACTGCCCTCAAGTGGAAAAATGAAGACTAGATCTCCAAATATCTCCTCTCCAACGCTGTGAATCAAGCTGACCTAAATCATTCCATATGTGATGGATAGGAAATCATAACCATATGGCATCCCATCAATCACATGGCCCACCTCAAAAATAAACAAGTGTTTTGTTGTGGTTGCCATGTCTCCTCCCATGCTCTCATTAGAACATGTAATGCAGAAAGTGTGGGAATCCTCTTCCCAAAAGGACACATCCAACCCATGTGTCTCTCTCCTAATCATGCTCCCCATAAAGATAAGAAAAATATCAGCAAATTAAATCATGATTATAATCTCAATGAGAGAAATAATGAAGGTTTCATGTGGTGCTGGAAAGTACCAACAGTTTCCTAAGTAGTCACAACGCAGTTTTCCAGACTGCTGCTTCAGAAAATTACATGGCAAGTTGTTTTTTGTTACATGGATAATTATGTATGTCATAACATCTATTGATAAATATAAAATGGCTGGATACATCAAATGAACATACATAAAAGAAAACACTTTCCCAAGGCCATATAAAATATGGTTGTCTCCATCATACAATTTGGCCCAATGTTGGTCATGGAGCTCACTGAAAAGCTTTCCCTCTTGTGGAGCAATGCACTGGATAGAAATGGTAAGAGCATGAAAATATTGTGTTAGACAATCAATAAATGAAAAAACAAATTTCCCACCATGCACTGGAAGCAATATGATACATGGATCCATGAATAAGCCTCCCATAGTGGTATGCCATACTCCCATGAAGAGGAATGAATCATATGCTGCAGGAAGATCACCCTTCCTATGCTTGGAAATCCAAGTTAAGAAGATCATATCTCTATAATAGATGTTTCCATCCACTACTCCATTTCTCTCACCTCCTCCTTGTTCACCAAGTGCATCAATTGTGAAGTGATCCTGGGGACAGTCCATCAGTAACCCCAAGCTACCAAGTGACAGTGCTGTTGGCCTACGCAAATAGGCTCCTGCCAAATCATAGCTCCATTATTTGACATGCATATTGTCAAAGACATTTCCCATAATGATGCTACACATAAGAAGTTCCTTCCAAAGTGGAAGTACCTCTTGATCATCCAAGGCTAAGGAGTAGCCCCTTTGCACCATGATAGTGCCATCTCCTACTCCTGCAACATCATGCAAAGTGAGAGAGAAAATATACCCTTGCTCTCTCAAGAACATCCAAAGAAACAAAAGTTTTTGCTACCTCCTCATACCTCCATCATACAAATCATGTAGTGAAAACATGGTGATTGATATGAATAATTTCATATCAACACAATGTGTTCATACTCATTGCTACCCAATGATGCAAGTATCCTACCATACCTTCTTCACCCACATACCCTTAGAAGGAGGATGATGGCCAAACTCTTTCAAGAGTAGCCAACGCAGCCAAGCCTCCTGCTGCCAAGTATCATAGATTTGCAAGTAGCTTTCCAGCTTCTTGCTCATCATCCACACCCATCCATCCACATGTAGGTGCCTCCCATCATGTTCTTCCTTAGCACTCTCCCAAGGAAGACTACCATCCTCCCAAATCAAATTTCTCCTGTTGCATTTCATGGGATGTTGAAATGCAACTCCTTGGAGATCTTCTAGAGAATACCTCTCATCAATGTCCCCCTTGAATCCACAAAGATCCAAGTGTGATGAGGGGAAAACCTCATCAAATTTTTGAAGAACTTTTCACTCCATAATGTGTTGAAGTGCACCTCCAATGAGATCTCTCCATGAGACCTTCTCTTCATCAATGGTTTTCCAAAACCAACAAGGTTCTGGATCTACTATAGGTAGAAGTTTCTCTTTGAGCAAGTGAGTGCTAATTGAGAAAGTGTTAACTAGAAAGGAGAAAATATTTCTCACTTCAAGATGTCTACCATCTATCTCTTCTTCCTCCATTGCTTCATGAACGAAGCTGCCATTTGAATGCTCCCATAAGGAATGGGTCCTCTTTTCTTCATCACTGCTCTTGTACAACGTAGTGCAACTCTATTGCTCTAAATCAACAGTATACAATGATGTATATCCCTCCATAAGATTTCTGAAATGGCAAGAGATGGAAACTTAAGCATACCTTGGTGAAATTTGAAAGCTTCTTGCAAGGCAGTAAGAGTTTCTTCCTCATATGTGTTCGCTTCCCAAACTGTTGAAGATGAAGGCTGCTCCTCCATGGCTATAACAACACTGGTACATGCCTCTTCTAATGATGGTGAGGGCTTCTCCTCCTCTAATTTCTCCTTGCCAAATTTCCTGATCATCTTTTGAGAAAACTGAGCAAGAGTAGACACTCTTGCATGGCTCAAATGGTTGAACCACCAAGCATTTGCTTCACTTTCAAGGTGCAGCACTGCAATTTCTGTAGCCTCTCTCTCTACTATCGGATGTAGTAGGAAGAAATCCTCTATCTTCATCACCCAAGCCTTTACTGCACATGGGAGTGATCCATCAAAAGTGGACAATAGAAGTGTATTTCCTCTCATCATCCCATAGTTGTAGGGTCTTCTTTCTTCCTCCAGCTGAATGAATTGTGGTAATGCTAGAGTCTCCTTGAAGGCTCTATGTTTAGCTTTGTATTCAACAAGGTATTCACTTAGAATTTCAGATTCCAAGTTTTATTCATGCTTCATGTCTTCTCCTCTTTGAGAATAATAAGTGCATGGCCCTTCCTCTTCTTGAAACCCTCTAGGAGTTTCCTTGCATTTCTTCATCTGCTTAACCTCCTTGGGAAGGTTCTCCATGGATTTGAAAAGTGATGATATGAAGCTCGTTCTCTTCATCATTCTGATCTGCTTCTTTGTCTTCTTATAGCATAATGGCTAAAACTCATAGGCTGAGCCAAGACTATGCTCTGATACCACGTAATATCCAAAAATGGGAATGCAGCAATACATGAAAAAAAATCTAGAATAGAAATGAGAAATAACTCATAAAATGTGTATAAAACACATAACCATCAGTTACATGTACAACAACAAGAAATATGATCCATTATATCAACCAGAAGTGGGGAAAAGCAGCAATTTATTCCCTAAAAACGTTATATTCAAAAAATTGTCTTATAATAGGGGAAAATAATGCTGGGATACTTTAGCATATGTAAATTGGGACTCACACCTAGAAAATATTCAGAAAATAAAAATAAAATAAAAATCTCTTTTTCTTATTTAAACAGATCTCCTAGTCCCGGTATGGCTTAAAAACACAAAAATCCCATGACTTGATTAAAAAAATTTTTTCTGAAGCATGCACAACGTATTTTAAAGAGGGTTTCTGATACAATATGATGCAAACATCAGATCTAGAGTTTTATTTCTTAGAACATGAAGAAAAATGGAGATCTAGCTTCTTTTACACATTAGAAAGATAACCCGCAAGGGTTTCATGAAAGCACATGTATAAGATGCATAGTTCTGCAGATCTGGATCTGAAATAACGTAGTATGATGAAGCACTGTGTATAAATATTTGAATAATACAAAAATGAAGGAGGATCCTTCTTAAAAGTATTTTCGGGAGAAGGGTTGGCCCTTTCCCTAAGGAACTAGCTCAAAACAAGGGGTTTAACCCTCTCACTGCAACACTGCAAAGAATGACGCAAATCCTACAAGGGACTGCACTATAGGAGATGTAAAATACATTGGCCACATGCCAAGATCTAAAAATAAGCTCAAAATCCTCCTTGTTTGTCTCCCAAAGGAAGAAAGGCTTCCTCCTCTGAAACACAAGCTCCGGAATTGGTGTTGTGGACCCTGACTACAACACCCTTCAACACAACGTTATACTACTGTAGAAATAACACTGTAGCTGAAGGAGGATTCTCAGACTCAAGCCTAGATGTGAGGAAAATCAGTACAAGCTCCTTCAAGAGGCCTCTCAAGAAAGGAGAAGGATTCCTAAATAGGAGATCCTTATGCTAAGAAGCACAACAACTCTGCTAAATAGCAAGAGAATGCAGAATAGTCCAAGCAGAAAAATCAAATATCATTCATAAGATGTCTTGCTATGGCTACCTTGCCCTCCTTTTAAACATGTGTGAGCCTTCTTTCCTTGGGCCCCACTGATTAGGGTTTCCTTCACCAAGGAATCTTCCTCCCACTATCTTTGCGTTGTCTCGCAAGATGATCTCCACCTCCTATCCCAACATTTTTGACTTGGTCAAACTTGACCTTGTCCACATGCAAAGGTCCTTGTTCACACATGAGGGTGTGAAATCCAACTCTTATGTTGACCCCTTTTCACATTATGAGGGATTTTATTTAGATTTTTATTATGCATGTGCCTCCTTACCCATTTTTTCATCTCCTAAGTGAAATCAACAAAATTTATTATTCCAATGTGCTGAATGAAAATTTTGGAATATTATAGATGTTTTTCTTAATTTATCCACCACTACCATGATGGATTATCTTGTACCCTCCTCCCACATCTACCCAAGTAAACAGCCAACTGGGGTAAACATGTGATAAAGAGTTATTATGATATGATTTGGCCTCCTAGATCACCTTAAGGAAGTGGAATCAACATAATAAATCCTTACTGACCTTCCTCAGGAGCTACAAGACCCACATAAGATAGACCACCCCTTTAGGTGCCCAAGCCCTGAGTTAAATTTCCTTTTCACTGAAATAAAACCCAGTCTCTCCCATGAATTAGGCATTAATGAGAATGGGAGCCTCCAGTCACTCACACAGTGCCTGCAAGAGAGATAATGCAGTATTTTTCAGCTAGATCTATGCCAGATACTATGAGATTTAAGCCACTTTTTCAAGGCTATTCCCAACCACTGCTTGAAACCTAATGATACTTTTCATGAAAATTAATGACATCAAGAAAAATCCTCTAACACAAAAATTGATTAAGGACTTGGCCTAACCAAGCCCAACCATGAAAACCATTTCGTCAAAAATGTCACAAATATACATTCTACAGGTCATAATAACAGATCTGAGCATAGGGATATCATACTTATCTGAGAATCACTAAGAAGAATTGATGCCTTATCACATTAGCTACATTATCATCTATTAGGTAATATATTAATGTTTCATTCATTTATATATCAAAACATGATGAAATCCATACATCATCACTCCCATAAAGCATGCTCATAAACAACATATAACCAATAGAAATAGCAAGGATATATCAGCCATAAAAACCACATATAAAAAATTATATTTACACAACAATAAAAAAGAAAAGAAGCTCTTATTAACATATGCAAAATGAAACCACGTCTAGGACTTCCACATACCACCCGACCATAGACATGGTTGAGCCAAATATCTCTTCAGTTAGTCACCCCAGTGCCATATTCCAAGCATGAATGTGGGATCTCATAAAACACAATAATCAAAAACCAAACCAAGGCTTCCAAATGCCAACCACCTCAACCCCCAACCAGTGATTCCACCTCACGGTCAGACATCACTAACCATCACCAGGTTGGTATCTACCCAAGTTGTCTAGGGCTTCAAAGAATTTGTTCCAACCAGGGCTTCCAAGACTAGTAACTCAAAACAAATTTATCATCTGCCTTATAGATTTTTTTTCCAACCAAGGCTTCCAGGACTAGTAACTCAACCCACCAAGGGATTCTAGAGCATGTGTCCAACTAAGGCTTCCAAGACTAGTAAATCAACCCAAGTTGTTACAAGGCTTCCAAAGCGTTTGTCCAACCAAGGATCTAGGAACTAATAACTCAAACCACAACCAAAGGAAAAATAAAACCAACTAGAAAACACAAGTAAAACCCACAACACCATGGCTATCCAGGGAATGGAAAGGCTAGGAAAAAACATTGTCAATCCTATCAATCCTCCATGCCAATGAAAAATCATAACCAAGAAACCACATACATGTGCCATGCATACTAAAAATAGCATGGAAAATATACATGCAACTAGACACCTCCAAAACAATCCAGTTGTAACCACTGATCTCGATGTCCTCTTGCGCTTCACCTCCTTTCATTTTCCTTGCTCCAAATCCCAAGTAGCCACACTCCTCCAAGGGTGCTCCAAGAAACTCTAAGTGTCCAAGAGTATGAGAGAGAGAATAGAAGAGAGATCCACCATAAAAATGACAAAATGTTTGAGAAAAAATATTTCCAACTGATCCTCATAAGCCTTTTTATCAATGAGGCCTCTTTTATTCATTTTCCATTATTTTCCTTCATTTTCCTCCGCACATGAAACTTGTGACCTTTCACCTATTTTACTTTATTTTCATAAATAAATTACAATAAATTCCACTTTTCCTTTCTAAATTCCTTTTCCATTGCATTTGTCAATTTCCTTGGCCATAATAAACTGAAATGAACACCCACTAGGATTTTTTTCCCACCATTCATCTTGGAATACATGTCCCATGACCATGTTATTATATATATTTTACATGGATTTTTAAACAGGGTTGTTACAGAACCCTCCCCCTTGGGGGAACACCATCCTCAGTGTTCAATGACACCTACAACCAAGAAAACCACTGAAAGAAAAACATACAGCCCATGGAGCTTTATAAAACAACTCATTGCAGTATTTACAATGGCCAGTGTTGAAAACATGAAAACAAACCATTTATTGGAGCTTTTATACCATAACTAATTACAACATTTACAATAACAACCACATATACTTAGAAAATGACCATACTTTATACATATATTTATAAATCGAGCTGGATACATTATGTACAATAATATACAAATATGCACATATGCATATTTTCTCTAACCATCAAATAAAAGGATATGATGTTTGCATCCACAGGAAGGGAATCCCTAGGCTCACACCTCCACCCTCAAAGTAGTACTTGGATTCACCTCCTTCCCAGGAAGTCCAGAATCCACTTCTAGAGCCAAAGTCTACACCCAATGTTCAAAGCTACAATCCTATTCCACTTATCCTCTTAAGTGAACAATTACTGACTCATTATTCTAGGTCACACTCCCAACATTCATATGATTCCATATGGAAATTCTAATGACAAAAAAAAATCTATCCTTGACCTTCCATTCTCTGCTACAAAATTCCTCGGGAAATACGCTCAATACATTTCATTCAGTCACACACCTTCCAAGTTCTGCAGGCATCCCCTTCTCTGCTACACAGTCCCTCGAACGACCCCTCCCTTGGCAAGGCTTCCTTGAATCAAAAGGTAAAAAAACAAGGCATATATATGCCTCAAAACCATCATATCGGTCATAGAATTCTCATGGAAATCAATGGACACTATTGGGTACTAGTGTCCCCTAATGGCCCCACTCCTGAAATGCTTTACCAACATACTGCTACATGTTCCAATTCCTTTCATTATTGCTACTAATTCTTGCAGTCAATTTAAACCACCCAACCGGGAATGTTCATTCATTCCTATACTAAGCACATAATTTCCATTAGATTAAAAAAAATTGAAATAAATTCACATCTACCTCATTGGTGGCTCATCAACAAGGTACACTTGCAATTATGTTTACTTCCTGTCACAACAAGTTAACTAGATGTTTGATTAAATCATCATGAATAATCATATCACATCCAATTAGCTCAAAACACAACCATGATAGATCAAAATGATGAATCACACATAACCATCATAAATTAGAATCATAGATCACATGTAATCATCACAAATCAGAATCATAGATCACATGCATAATAAAACTGAAATAAAATATTGATACTTATCGTTTAATCGATCCTTATCTTCTACCTTTACCCTTTGTTCTTTCCATAAACACACTGGATTGGTTTCCACATCCAAAAAGCACAATTTCTTCTCTTTAATCACATACACATACACATATTGTACACCACACGCATGCAACCACACACGACATACAACACCACACAATACATGCACCTACACCTGACATACAACACATAAACCTACACTCGGTGTACAACACGACACAATATATGCGCCTACATCTAGTGTACAACACAACACAATACATACACAAAGTACAACATAACAAATACACATGTCATGATACCACGACTACGCAATGCACATACACAATACCACACGTACACAAAACAACATGTACAATATGCACACAGTACCACATGTGCACAACACAACATGTATGACGTGCACACAATACTCCATGTATAAAAATATCACATGTATAATAGTACATAGTACGACATGTACACAACACCACATGCACAACATGTACACCGCACCACATGTACATAGCACCACCGGTACAACATGTACAAAACATCATATGTACACATCACCACCTGCACAATTTGTACACTACACCACATGTATACGTCACCACCTGCACAACGTGTACACATCACCACATACACGACTTGTACACAACACAACATGCATGGCATATGCATAGCACTATCTGCACACAATACCCCATGTGAAACATGTACATGAAACGAAATTCACACAACACCACATGTACAATCATACACAGAACACCATGTGTCCAACATGCACATCATGCCATATGTACACAACATTGCAAAAAGAACATGTGCACAACACCATCTATACATAGCATTGCAAAAAAAATGCACACAACACAATATATACATGACACCACATGCACACAACATCATAGGTGCAACATCTACAACACATATACAACAATAGTACCACATATCCATAGACCACTTATTGGCTCTACCAATAAAACTTGCTTCCAGTGTCTTTCCACCATCTATTCTTGTTCCAACATGTCGTATTTTATATTGGTTTCATTCCGTTGATGTATCCCTCAACATTACCTATCTATAACATAAACATAGGCATAGTACAAGCATATGATATCAATTCATATCCACATGATACTAACCTCATTGATTTGTCAGGGCTACTCTTCCCACTCGATTCCTCATAAAACCAGGAACCTATTCATTCCATTCACTTGCATAAGCAGTCACCTCTGTAAGAATCATTCATGAAAACCTTGTCAGACAGTGACATAGTTACATACATACATATTAAAATTAGCATAAAACAATTATGATCATGTTAGAAAATGAAATACATACATACATGTATACATATATAAACATCAATATAATCATGATCACAACATAATTACAAATATCATAAGGTCAAGGTTAAGATAACTCCCTTTATCCATGCACAACATTAAGAACAATAGTTCCCAACATAGCCAAGGCATTTGATGCCTCAAATCCATTTAATTTAACTTTCCTAATTACCTTGCTCATGGTTGTACTGCCACCATCCATTTACCACAAAGGACCCAACCATTCCAATCAGTTGTCATATTCTTACCTTTCATTGCACTTATGCATGCACCGAAAATCATTTGAGTCTTACATTACCTATCAGGTTCCATTAAGCCCTTCTTGAGATTTCTTAATTTTCCTCTTTCCAAAATCGATTCCCAAGATCCTAAAAACATAAAATGCAAGAGAAAGATAAAACAAGAAGAAAACCATGATAACCAATAACAATACGACACCAAAAACAAAGTGGCAAGGCCTTGCACTAGGAATAAACAAAACTTCAAATCAAGCTTAACCAAATCATAAAATACCGAAAGCATAAAACTAAAAGTAAACACCATGACTCAATCCCCATGGGTTCTCAATGCTTCCAAGGGAAAGCTCAACCTAAGTCTTCTTCAAGATTTCATGGCAGTTTCAATTGCCATGCAATCCCCTGCATCATACTTTTATAAACACATAGTTGTCGGTGCATAAACAAATATAACAATATAGCAGTTATCTTACCTTGTTGTGTCAATCACGTTGCCTTGTAACTGAACACATATGTCAACCACATGTTCCAAATATCAAAAAAAAAATCTATTAATTTGAAACCAACATTTACCAAGTGTAAAAACCATGTCTTAATCAACAATCAACTCAGAGTCATTAGTCATAATACATACTACTACAACTATCACCTACTTACACTCATGTACATATCAGTTATCTCAACACATATGTGTTAGTACAACCATCTTAAAATGAGAGCATTTATTAAAGAAATATTATAGGCACATACTCATATCATGCAATTAATCAAACATTCAAAAAAACTATAAACTTACCATGTTTGATAAATCAACTAGACGACTTAATAGACACCAAATACTCAAACACGAAATAGACAACATAATCAAACAATAAAGCACCAAGTAGATGACATAAGAAAACTCATACCTTAATGTATCTCAGAGGAGGGTATCTTTTCTGCACAACCAATCTAGATTAACACAATACAACTTCTCAATATATCAAATGAAACATAAATAAGGTCTTGATATCCATAACAGTAACTAGCTAACATGTTCACATCATAAACAAATAAACAGTTGTCATTCATGCATAACAATCACATATGCACAATCGGTCTACATTAATACGACACAAAATCATAAGTATATCATCTCATACTTGAATGCCACAACCATAACCATCTACACAGACCAATCTAGATCAACACGATACATATAACATCAATATCTTAATGCAGTAACCCTAATCATCAAGTTAACTAACATATAACAAAAAAAAGTTAACATTTAACATATGCATCAACAACATATAACATAATCATCAAGTTAACTATCATATAACAATAAAAATGTTAACTAACATAAAGAAACAACAACAATGCATATGAAAACAAGTTACTATCATTCATGACTATTTGACACATGTGCATATGACCACACTAATTCCATAGCATCTACCATGCATGTAACTAAAAATAAAATAAAATTAAAAACATGTATATAACCCTAATGCATATAACAACCATTAACCACATACTTCCATGCCAAACATACAAACCTATATGATGATCTTCTCTCACACTAAAGTCTAGTGCCGCAACATTACATTGATGATGTGCATCTCCTACTTTATCTTGACCAACAAATCAAAATCAGAACATACCAATAATACCATAATGACCGAAAATGCATGCATAACAACATATAGTCACTGACATGAATAAAAAATTCATATATAACCAACATGCATTCATACTAACACATACCAATAACAATATCATCAACTTCCACATTGTGGCATAACGAAAACAATGACCACCACCATGCATACAAAACAAGTACATAGTCCAAAAACATAAAGAAAACATATGAAACTGACATGTATGCATGACAAACAAATTTCGCCCATCCTATCCAAGTGTTGAACTATGCTTTGATACCACTTTGCAGTACCCTCCTCCCACATATACCTAAGTAACCAACCAACCAGGGTAAACATGTGATGAATAGTTAATATGATATGATTCAACCTCCTAGATAACCTTAAGGAAGTGGAATCAACACAATAAAACCTTACTGACCTTCTTGAGGAGATACAAGACCCACAAAAGCTAGACCACCTGTCCAGGTGTCCAAGTCTTGAGTCAAATTTCCTTTTCATAGAAAAAACCCCCAATCGCTCCCATGACATGGGTGTGCATGCAACTGGGACCCTCCAATTTCTCCCACAATTCCTACAGGGGAGATACTGCAATATTTTTCAGTCAGTTTTGTGTTCGAGACTGCAATATTTAAGCCACTTTTTTAGGGCTAGTCTCCAACCACTGCCTGAAACTTGATGACACTTTTCAATACAATGAATGACACCAATACAAAGCCTCTAACACAAAACTTGATCAAGGAATTGACCTTACCAAGCCCAACCATGGTAGTAATTTCGTCAAACATGTCACAAATATACATTCTGCAGGTCATAATAACAGATCTGAGCATAAGGGTCTTATACTTATCTGAGAATCTCTAAGAAGCATTGTTGCCTTATCACATCAGCTTCATTATCATCTATTAAGTAATATATTCATTGTTCATTAATTTATATATCAAAACATGATGCTATCCATACATCTTCACTACCATAAAACATACTCATAACCAACATATAACCAACATAAATAACAAGGATATAACAACCATAAAAACCACATATAAACAAGTATATTTACTAGTCAATACAAGAGGAAAGCAATTATTGTTAACATATGAAAAATGAAACCAAGTTTGGAATTTCCACGTACCACCCAACCATAGACATGGCTGAGCCAAATCTCTCTTTAGCCTGTCACCCCTGTGCCATATCCCAAGCATGAATGTAGGATATCATAAAACACATCAATCAAAAATCAAACCAGGGCTTCCAGAGGCCAACCACCTCAACCCCTAACTAGTGATTCCACCTCATGGTCAGACATCACTAACCATCACCATATTGGTCTTAACCCATGCTATCTAGTGCTCTGGAGAATTTGTTCCAACCAGGGCTTCTAGGATTAGTAACTCAACCCACAGTTGTCGTTGGGCTTCTAGAGCGTTTTTCCAACTAGGGCTTCCAAGAGTAGAAACTAAACCCACCAAGGACTTCCAGATCATATGTCCAACCAAGGCTTCTAGGACTGGTAACTCAACCCAAGATTTTACAGGGCTTCTAGAGCATTTGTCCAACCAAGGCTTCAACAACTAATAACTCAAACCATAGCCAAAGGGAAAAAAACCACAAATCACAAATCAAAAGTAAAACCCACAACACCATGGCTATCCAGGAAATGGAAGGGCTAGGAAAAACCATTTCGAATCTAGGCAATCCTATATGCCAATGAAAAATCATAACCAAGAAACCACATGCATGTGCCATGCATGCCAAAACTAGCAAAGAAACCATATATGCAACAAATCAATACCTGCAAAGTAATCCAGTTGTAGGCGTTGATCCTGATGTCCTCTTGCTCTATCTTACCTTTCCTTTGCCTTATTGTTCAAAATACTAAGTATTCCACACTCCTCCAAGAGTGCTCCAAGAAACTCTAAGTGTCCAAGAGTATGAGAGAGAGAATATAAGAGATATCCACCATAGAAATCACAAACGTTTTAAGAAAAAATCTTTCCAACTGATCCTCAGAAGCCTTTTTATCAATGAGGCCTCCCTTTTCTTCATTTCCATCATTTTCCTTCATTTTCTTCCTCACATGAAACTTGTGACCTTTCACCTCCCTTTTCTCATATTTTAATTTAGTTTCATAAATAAATGCCATTAAATGAAACTTTACCTTTCCAAATTCCTTTGCCATTGCATTTTCCAATTTCCTTAGCCATAATGAATTGAAATGAACGCACACAAGGATGTTTTCCCACTATTCAACTTGGAATATGTGTCCCATGACCATCGTATTATATATTGTTTACATGGATTTCTAACCAAGCTTGTTACAAATTCGTTCTGCTTTTAGTATCTGGGCAGAACCGTAATAAAGTCTAAAGTAATGGTATCCCATTTCCATTCAAGAATAGGTAGGGGATGGAGTAACCTAATAGGATGTTGATGTTCTTCTTTAACTTGTTGGCACTCCAAACATTTAGCCAAGTATTTAGTGATGTCTCTCCTCATGCCTGGCCAAAAATAATTATTTTTAATTGCAGAAAACAATTTTTTATATCTGGCATGAGAAGTAAACAGATTTTTGTGAAATTAATTCAACATAAGTTGCTTAACAAAAATCTGATTAGGAACATACATCCTACCTCTAAAGGTTAAAAAATTGTCACTAGTTATACCATAATAAAAAAAATTTCCCGAGTCTCGTTTCTGACTATATTATTGCCATAATAAGTTATATTCAGAGTCTTTATGGGTAGCTTCTTTAATCTTCTCAAATAAATTTAATTCGACTCAGCTATTTTGAATTTTTGTACACACAATGTAATTTTCTACCAAGTGCGTCAACCACTCGATTCTCCTTCCCCTTGAGATGTTTTTTGTCGAAATAAAATTCACTTACAAAATAATTCCATCTAGTTTGGTGGGAATTTAAATGAGGCTAGCTAAATAAAATCGTTAAAATACTTTGGCCAGTCATTAACAAAAAAAAATCCCTAATAAATAATGTTGCCATACCTTCAAGGCATGTACCACCGTAGTGAACTCCAAGCTATAGGAAGAATACTAGTGTTCATGATATTTCAATTTGCAGGATTCATATGATAATGACTCTTCCATCCTACATCAACACTCCTCTGTTTCCCTCCTTGCAAGCATTCGTGCAAGTGTTAAACTCATTATCTAGATCCGTTACTTTCAAAATAGGGGCAATGGTTAGTAAATGCTTTAAACATTAAAATATATGCTAACATTCAATTTTCCACTTGAAATGCCTTCCTTTATTTTGTAGGGAAGTGATAGGGTAGGTATCTTTAGAGAACCCTTCTATAAATTGAAGACAATACCCAACTAACCCAATAAAGGACAAAATATCTACAACATTTTTGGGGACATTCCATTCCATGATCATTTTAATATTCTCAGGATCCACAACTATACCCTCTGATGAAATAATGTGTCCCAAATACTAAATTTGACAGGGAAAATTTTAAGGATGGAAATTTATCTTAAAGTTTACAAACCTTGGCGAATCTTATCAGTCCCTAATATGTAGATTGTAAAAGGATTGGTGATATTTTTTTAAATATATCGAAATTTCTATTGACTTTAAATAGTAATTATAAAATTTTGGTGATTTTTAGGATAACATAATTTTATACTATAAAATTTGGGCGAATCACTTTTAGAAAAAAATGGACGTTGGAGAATCTATTTTTTGGAAAAACCATGGAAAATTAGCCCACCTGCAAATATTAGCCCCTAAAATTTTCCATGAAATTTGATCTTTATAAAAATCACACTTTCTTTATATAGTACACATATGGTTATCTCACAAGGTTTGTAGTACGATTTTTCATGTTCCTCTAATTTTTTCGAGTCAACTAGAATATAGTCAATAAAAATAAAAATAAAAATTGTCCAAGTAGGAGTGAAATATATCGTTTGTCAAACTCATAAATTTTGTTGGGGAATTGATGAGCCCAAAGGGTAACACCACAAAATCATAGTGACTGTAGCAATTTCGGAAGGTTTTCTTACAAATGTCTTCCTCTTTTATTCGTATTTGATTATATCCTGATCACAAATCAATCTCTAATAACACCCTTACCCATCTAACTTGATCAATTAGATCATCAATTCTTGGTAGAGGGTATTTATTTTTTATGGTTAGTTTTTTCAGTTGTCTATAGTCAATACATAATCGTAAAGTGCACTAGCTCAGTGCTATTCTCCCAAGGAAACCTCTATGCACCCTTATATTTCCTCTGGGATGAGGCTTATGGGATGATGTGTCTCATGGGGTCCCCCCGCTCTTCTCGTATTGGTCGCTTGTCTATGCACTATCTTGCTGACATGTCCCAATGTTATACTCTTGATGGTTTTCCTTTCAACTCTTTGAATTCTTATGGGATGAATCGTGTGGGATTGCATGTCTAATGGGTCTGCCTGATGCCTTTTCCACCGTTTCTTTTTTTGACCTTTGCCCTGTTGCGTTGACTTTATGCCTTACTAGCCCACAACTTTATCTCCGTGCCTCTTTAAGCTTTCTAGGATGCAACCTTAGGGATGACATTTGCTGTGGGTCCACCAAGAGCTCGCATCAACAAATCACTTCATACCGGGTTGACGGATTTGACAAATGCCTCGTTAGCCTGATGCCTAGTTAACTCGTCATTTCCTTTGGAATTTTCTCCAAAAACTTTTGGGTTCCCTCGAATGGCATGACATCATGCTAACATCATCAGTGCGACATGGAGCCTCTAGAGTGGTGACATGTGTCACTCGAATTTGGCCCATTAGGCCACCCAAAAATGTCGAATCTACTTGCGACATGTTGCCTTGTAACGACATCATGCTAACATCACGTAGGCCAATAAAATGTTTCCATGTTACCATGGACGTCATCTTCCTACACTAGGTCCCACACAGGTTGGGGGTCGAGGCTCTATTCTCCTGCCAAACTCTGCTATGCAGCCTAACCTTCGACCAAGCCTGACTATGCCTGACTCCTGACTTGGATTAATTCACCTAAGTATTGACTTCATATGTTTTTTGTGTGGCCCGACCCTACTCCAAAAAATGGCTAAGTATGAAATTTATTAAACAAATACATTTCATGCAAAACACAAAGTTTGTGCAGAAACTTGAGCCATGGAACTTTGCTTGTTCACCTTTTGATCTGCATATGTTGACGGCCATAACTCTTTCCGAGAACACTCTAGCTATGTCACTTCCAAGAGTGTATGAACCAATATTTTGAGGAAGAATCTCCTCCAATTCATGGGATTCCCTAACCATAATAACTATAATACTTTATAGATTATTTTCATATCCTCTTACTATGATGGTTCTCTACCTAAGAATGCAGCAACCATAGGTCTCCCCATAATCTTGACACACCATGCACACAAATTCTAGCATGGTTAAAATCAATTCCAACACATTTTTTGCCACCAACATCAATTCTCATCTGATTGACATCAATGCCAACACACTTTGTACCACTAGCCATCTAGACAATGCCAATTTTCCAACACTCACATTGATAAAGTTTCATTTCTCATACATCAAATGATATCTATAAATCTTATGGTTGGTTAAACATGTTTTAGTGTTTCAAACATTAACTATTGTTAATTAAAATTGAATATGGTTAAGTATGATGGTTGAATTTGGTTGAGTAGAGATCATAATGGTTAACTATCATTGATTGTAGGCTACATTTGGTTAACCTTGGTTAACAATGGTTTCCTATGGTTGACCACATTTGATTATGGTTGATGATAGTTGATAATGGTTGATCATGGTTGGCTATGGTTGACTATGGTTGACTATATTAGAGAATTTTGATAGGTTTGAAAATGGTTAACTAACAACAATACCTGCTACAATTATTAATGGTTAAGTATGGTTGATTATCGATTGAGTATGGTTATCTTTAATTGATTGTGATTTATTATAATTTATTATGGTTGATAGTGTTTGACTATGAGTAAATGTGTTTTATTGCACCAAAGAGTAACTATTGTTAATTAAAAGTGGGTATAGTTTGGTATGATGGTTTAATTTTGTCAAGTAGAGATCATAATGCTTAAATATGGTTGATTGTATATTACTTTGATTAATTTTAGTGAATAATGGTTGAATATATTTGATGATGGTCGACTATGGTTGGTTATAGTAGAATATGCTTATAGGGTTTATCATTGTTGACTATCGTTGACAATTATTTATTTTATTTTACTATGACTAATTGTTGTTGACAATAGTTGACTTGGTTCATTACAGTTCTTGATGGTTAAATATGGTTGATTATAGATTGAGTATGGTTAGCTTTGGTTGATTGTGGTTGCTTATAATTAATTATGGTTGATATTTTTTTACTACAATTAAACAAAATTGAGTTTGTATTAATCATTATTAAGTAAAAGTGACCATAATTGAGTGTGGTAGTTGAATATGGTTGGGTAGAGATCAAAATGGTTAACTATGGTTGATTGTAGGTTGATTTTTGTTAAATTTGGTTAAAAATGGTTGAATGTATTTTGTGGTTTACTTTGATTTAAATTGATTAATAATTTTTTACTATAATATGTGGTTAAATTTGGTTCAATTTTCTTCACATAACCTTGATGAATGTCATAATGTGACATAACCATTTCTGAACATTGCAGTGCAACAAAAGTTAGTCAATATTACATTACAACATGACATAATCCTTGATAAATATCTTAATGTGACATAACCATTGTTGAAATGAAATATAAGTCAAGCAATATTAACATTTCAACATGACATAACCCTTGATGGATGTCGCAATGCAACATAAAAATTAATGGATGTAACAATTCAATATAAGTTAACTAAGAATGTTGCATTCTAGCACACACTTGAGGAATACCAAAAACTGACATAATCCTAAATGAACATTGTAGTGCAACATAACTTGTGAGGAGCATAGTAATGTGAAATAATTCAACCAAGATGAATTTCATAATGCAACATAACAACTAAGGAATGTAGCAATGCAATATAACAATTCCACTCAAAGTTTTTTTTTATGTGAAATCTCATACATTATCAAACTTTATACCTTTTCATTCAAAATGGCACAAAAATTGATTCTCTTCAATCCAAATGACAAAGAAGTATCACAATATTGTTTCAACACAATAATATGTTCGGTCTTCTTAAAGATTCAGAATTAGACCTTAATGGTAAATTGGTATCTATGGATCAACATATCTCTTTTAAAAAAAAATATACTCCTTGACATCAAGATATCTAATGATATCCTTCATCCCCAAACTCAAATACATATCACATCACATCAAAGTTTCTTTCCATGTGAAACATCATATGTTATCAAGCTTTCTACATTACTAAAAAATGTGTATCACACCCAAAATTCCTTTGGCCACAATATATAAAATTGCTTTAAACTTTCATTCTTATGACATATTTCATGTGGAAAATTTGTGTACATGTGACATATCATGCTTTCCCAAAATTTCCTTCATCGTGAGAAGGGAACATTTTCTAAAAGGGTATTATATAAAGTGGTTTTAATAACGAGACAAAACCATAATATTTTAAATTATAAAATGACAACTTATTCACCCAACAACCACCAATATTCAAGGATGTTTTTGGACAACTGTAGTTGCCACATTTGGGAAACCTGCAATGAGTTTAACAGGAATCATTAACACTACAAATATTGATGAATGAAGAAGTTAATCGAGTGTTTTTATTTAATTAGGATTTGAATATGATAGAGTGTAAAGGATATCTTGATTTTAATGCATTTGTGTGTAAACATTGTAAAAAATGAGGCTCTTGATAAGATTTTTAGTTTTTTCTTCCCACATATATTGATGGTTGATTTGCTAGTATTTCATTGATGGAGTTGAAGTTTTAATGGGGATGTTTGGATATAATTTTCCAAATTATTTATTAGGAATTTAATTTTCTATTAACATGCATATGCATTGTTCCATTGAAAATGACAAACTCTCATCCACATCATGCCATAGAACACAATGAACGATGAGTGAATCAAGTTTCATGAATGATGGTTTGTAGGCGTGCAATTGTCATTTGATTAAAAAATTAAAAAAATTACAAATAGAGGGCCCTTATCACACAAACAAAAGGATTTCATACTATATACTACTTCATTAAATTAAATATGATAATGATAGATAGATGATGAATGAAAATCTTGCAAAAATAATTATATTATATACTACTTCATTAAATTAAATATGATAACGATAGATAGATGATGAATGAAAATCTTGCAAAAATAATTTTCTTTTCTTCTCATGGAATGGACACACCTCAAATGATCGAATTGAAGCATAAAAAAAGAAAAGGATCTGAAACAACATATTATAGTGCCATCTATGGTTTTGAATAAATAAAATTTTGTACTCACATACATGTTGAAAGGGAATAAATTGTGTTCTAGAAGCCATTAAAAAGGGTTTGGACTAGTATCATTCTTCAATAGATATCCCTTGTAGGGTGGGTTCCAAGGAGTAAAAATAAAGTATAAAAAATGGCATATATTTCACTTTGTTCCTCCAAGAATATTATTTCCCCTTTAACATGGTTTATTTTTTAGGTAGGTCCCAATTATTCCAAACACCTTGTTGGATTCCATCAAAATCACGTTAAACACCTTGGCCATTACTATCCAGGGATTGAATATTATTACTTTCCTTCTACTTTATATCATTTTTTCCTGTCTTTCCCCTCCATGGAGAGCATCCTAAAATTCACATAATGCCAACAGAGTTTCAATGAACAACCTAGGGACACTCTCATTAATCCCTAAATGTACCCAATATTAAGTCACATATGTTGGGTACCGGATTTATATAATTTCCTCTCCCATTTACCCTATCTTTCTATCTATTTGTGCCATTATTACTCTTAAAGATATCAGGTAAAACCATTTTCCTTATCTTTCATGGGATATTTTATTAATGAAGTATTCATCATGGAGGTTTTACCTTTTTCCATATTGACCTCGATATTTCTATAGATTTTGCTAAAACAGGAGAATTGCAACCATAAGTCAAGGAATAGCCTATCATCTCCAGCGTTTTTCTCATTTGCTATTACAGCATAACAGACTTGTTTGTATCAACACCATTCCAGGCCTTTTCACAGTTTCTTTCTGGGCAACTAGGTTGCCATTGTAACAAGATGCATTTTTGTAACTATGGAGTTGTTGAGTGGAACCGAGGGTTTTAGGACACTTTTATAAAGAGGCCCGCGGGATGTGAATCGAGGTTAAGCCCTTTGACCTACAGATCTTGTAACAAATCTCCTTTATCAGGAATTTAATGCATAACAACTTGTTTTTTCTTCTGTAGTTCGTGAGTTTACTGCAACCCTGATCAGAGAGTTGAGCCCACTCTTCTGATCGGGTTCTGCATCTTTATTTCTTGCATTGTTTTATGATTTAGTGTGATTTCATTACTACTGTTACAGTTTACTTTTAATTGCTGTGAATGCCTTTAAATTCTGTAGTTTATGTAATTGTTGTTGTAGTGGTCTGTGTGTTATGGGCTTAAACTTGTGATCTACAACAGGTCATGTGCTTGTATCTGCATATACTTTGTTGTTAGTATTGAAATAACTAATGCCCTCGGGTTGATAATTTATGTGGAGAAAGGGTTGAATTTTATTCATATCCAGACACCAACATTTTGGCGCCGTTGTCGGGGAAGGCTAACAAGTGCAAGAACAGGATCTGAAACAGATCTAAGGGTAAATCTCTCATCTTAGGGGAGGGAATTTATTGGCCTACTCCAAGTCTTGAGAGTAAGTGCTTTGTGTTTTTCTTTCTTGCATTTTATTTGTTTTTTTGTAGAATTGATCTCTTGTCTTGGGGAAGGTATTTTGAAACCCTACTCTAAGTCTTGGGCATAGTTTCCAATTTTGGTTTTTCTTTTCTTTTCTTTGGGCCAATTTATCATCCTAAGGAGGGTATGTGGTTTCCCTACTTCAGGTCTTGAACTTCTATTTTTCTGTTTTTTTCGATTTTCCAATTTTTTTTCTTTCTTTTTATTTTTTGTTTGAATTTATTCTCTCGTTCTAGGGAGGAAGTTATCTTTCCTGCTCTGGGTCCTGAGAGATTTCTCTTACTTTGATGAATAAGAGGGGCAGAGGAAGACCCCCAAAGAAGGGGAAGGATCTGGGAAGGAAGACATACATTAAGGAAATTATTGAAAAATATAGATCTGAGGCATCGTCCCATGCTGCTATTAGGGTTAGGGTTTAGGTGAAGTTCGAAGGGCAGTTTGTGGATCAACCAGTGCCATCCATGGTACCAGAAGGTGTTCTTTCTATAGCAGAAGATTTAATAAACATGGTATCAGTGGAGGAAATATCGTTATCAGCAGCAGAAGGGGAAGAATTGGAAAGTAGGGGATCATAATAACTGAGCAACTCTAACTGGGAAGAAAAACCTCTAAAAGGGTTTTCATCCCCATGAGACCAACGCAGTGCTGTAAAAATTCTTGCAGCTGAATCAAACAATTATGATTTGGTGAAAGAATTCTTGAAATATTTTGAGTCACCAAAGGACCAGGGTAGCGTGGTGCAACCTTCTACCATTGAATCACTTCGAATGCCAGCTGTAGAACTAGTCGAAATTCCAAGTGAGTATTGGAAGGTATTTATGGCACCTGTAAGTTCCTCTATTGATTTTCCCATTGGAAATGTAACAGGTGATGCACCAATGAGACCTATCCCTTTAACAACTTTTCCTAGTTTCCATGGGCTTACTTTTGAAGACCCTGAAATGTTCCTTTTTGAATTTGATATTGTTTGTCGTGGATATGACTATATTGCTGATGCCCATAAATTGAAGATATTTCCTGCTACCCTAAAGGGGACGGCCCTGAGATGGTTTATGGGTTTAGGAGGGAGTACGATTACCTCATGGGAAGGAATGAAATAAGCTTTCTTGGAGAAATACGAAGATTAATGTAAGTCCTGTGACATTAAGGAGGAAATCTTTAAGTTTGCACAAAGAGAGGATGAAAATATGGAGGACTATGTAGAACGATTTTAATACATATTGCAGAGGTCTGGACATAGTGACCTGGACAAGGACATTCTAAAGATCATTCTTCTCCAAGAACTTAGGGAAGACTCTCTGCAACTTCTGAATATAGTAGGAAAAGGAGATATTTCGAAAGAAAACTTCAAAACTATCTGTGATTATTGTATTAAGTGTTCACGGGGGGCTGCAAGGAGTGAGCAAGCGGTTCGATCATCGAAGACTTCTGGTGGAGGGGTCACAAAAGCAAAAATTGGACATATATTGGACAATCTAAGGACCAATATTCTAAGCACACTTTCAGCCTAGATGGACACACTACAATAAAAACAGAAGCAGATGGAGTTGGAAAAAACCATGGCCATATTTTGCCCAAAGTGCACAAAGAAGCACTATTTGAAGGAATTCCTGTTGAACATGGTGGAAGTCTGCGTAATCTATGAACAGACTCATGCGACCAGTTCATGTCCTTCCTTTCTCGAGCTAAAAGAAGTTTTCCAAGGAGAAAGTGAAGAAAACATGGTGGACCAACTGTACTTCATGGGGCAGAAGAAGTCATGGCAACCTTGACCACCGGCTATGAATCCACGTATGTTTCAAGACCCATCCCAGTACTTTAACAATTTTAATATGGGTCCCCAATCTGCACCATTTTCAGCCATGTGGTCTCAATATCAGTATCCCCCTTAGTAACAATGGGTTCCTCAAGCCAGTCCGAATCCTTCATGGAATCAGACCTGGCGTGGACTCTCTCCTATTGGACAATTTCCTCAGCCTATGCCTCAACAGAGACTTCAGTTTCCTTCCAATGCATCCCCAGGAAACCCAGCCATTAGCCCCCAGCTTCCTATCCAGCCCAACTCGAATTCGAACAATAAAGTGGTCCAACAAACAGACACCCTGAACCTTCCATCTTACAACATTTCTACTGCAGGACTTAATGAAATAAATCTACGGTCCGACCAAGTAGTAAATGCACCTACTTCGCCCATCATTATAGAACAATTTGATGGCGAAGATACAAAACTAGAACAAAGAACAGTGAGGGAGAATTCAGATCAAAATGTAATAAATCAGACACCTTCCCAAGCTATTCCTAATCAAGGTCATGTAACTTCTCCTCCATACCCTGAAAGATTGACCTTGAAGAAGCCAAACCCTCAAGCATAATTTGACTTCTTAGGGGAATTGCAGAATCTCTTTGTTAAAATAACCCTGTTACAAGCTATGAGGGATGTATCTATATACACAAAAACTCTGAAAGAATACTGCTCAAAGAAACCAGGGAGGAAACATAAGGATCCATTAACCATTCATGTAGTGGGAAGACTATCCGATATCATGTTAGGAAAAATCATGCATGTAAAATATGATGACCCTGGGAACGTGATTCTAATAGTACATATTAATGGGGTTGAAATCCCGAATGTACTGGTAGATTTGGGAGCGGCCACTAACATTATCACTACTGAAACAATGAACACATTAGGACTTGGAAACATTAAACCAATCCCTACTATATTGGAGCTTACAGACAAATCAACAATTAAAATAGTGGGGAAATTAGAGGATGTGATAATTTCAGTAGATTCATGGCATTACCCTATGGATCTCCTTATATTACAGACTCGATATCTAGCAGGAGGTCACCCATTGATCTTAGGAAGACCCTGGCTTGGAACTGCAGACGCCTACATAGGGTGCAGATATGGGCACATGATCATATCAAATGGGACCGTAACAAAGAATCTTAAGCTTTATCCTCCTCTGGAAACGAGCCCATATGAAAAATCACTACCCAGTTAGAGACCTCTACCTGTCGAAGAGCCTGAACCTACAAATGAAGATGTTAGACCAGTTCTTACTATTGGGCATGCCCTTCAATTTAAAACAAAAATTGAAGATGATGCCATTAACGTTTTCATCAATGATTCCAATTATGTTTCTGATTCAACTCGACATATTCTAGAATATTCCATGAGCTGTGAGACACAAGAAAACATTGAACCGGAAGATGATATTGAGGGAATTCCTATAACCTCATCCCACGATAGTACTCCAATTGAGATTGGACCAGGGAAAACACTCAATATCAACCCAAACTTGTCTGAATCTCAGAGAAAATAGCCTTTGAAAGTCCTTCAAGATCATCAAGAAGCTTTTTCCCGGGATTATACCGATATGAAGGCTATCCCTGCTAACTTATGCACTCATCATATTTATAGTAAGGAAGATTTTTGCCTTGTAATACAGCCTCAACGGAGGATGAATCCTGATCTCAAAAACATTGTCAAGGAATAATTGCAAAAATTATTGGATGTAGATTCATTTACCCCATCTCAAACAGCCAATGGGTATCCCCGCTAGTTATTGTTCCCAGAAATAATGGTAAATGGCGGATCTGTGTAAATTATAGAGAACTAAATAAGGCAATGCAAAAAGACCATTTTCCTTTGCCATTCATTGACCAAGTCCTAGATACCTTAGCTGGGAAGAAGTTCTTTTCCTTCCTAGACAGATTCAGTGGATACAACCAGATCTAGATAGCCCTGGAAGACTAGGATAAAAAAACCTTTTACATGCCCTTGGGGAACCTTTGCATATAGGGTCCTCCTGTTTGGCTTGTGTAATGCGCCTGCTACCTTCCAGAGGGAAATATTGGGAATATTTTATAATTTGGTCGATGATAGCGCTGAAATATATATGGATGATTTTACTCCATATAAAAACTAATTTGAGGAAGGATTGGAAAATTTAGAGAAAGTACTCAAAAGATGTAAACAGACCCATGTATCTATGAGTACCGTCAAATTCCATATGATGAGGGAAGAAGGAGTAGTATTGGGACATTTTATCTTAGTTGCTAGAATTCAAGTTGATCCGACTAAAGTAGAGGTAATATTACACTTTTCAGTACCCAAAACACCCACACAGGTACGTAGCTTTATTGGTTGTGCTAGTTACTACAGGCGCTTTATAGAAAATTTTGCTAAAATAGCACACCCATTATTTCAATTGCTAACAAAAGATGCAAAATTTTTATGGACTGAAGATTGCGAGACAAATTTCACAAAAATTAAGGGCCTGGTATGCATGGCTCCAATCCTCTGAGGACCTGATTGGACATTACCATTTCACATACATACCGATGCTTCTCAGACAACAGTAGGGGTTGTTTTAGGACAAGAGTTAGACAAAACATATGCAATTTACTATGTCAGCAAGAACTTAATTCCTACTGAATTAAATTATATGGTGACAAAAAAGGAATTCTTAGCTGTCATTTATGCTGTCAATAAGTTCTGGCACTACATCACCGGGTATTCTACTATTGTCCATACTAATCATGTAGAAATCAGGTATTTGATGAATAAACCTATTACTCCTGGCCGTATTACAAGATGGTTGCTATTTCTTCAAGAATTTTATATTACAATAGTAGATAGGCCAGGAAAAGATAATGTAGTAGTTGATTTCCTATCTAGAATGGATAACAATGATGAATGCACACCTGTAGAAGATAGTTTTCCCAATGAACATCTTTTTGCATTTTCTACTAAACCTCCGTGGTATGCAGATATTGCTAACTATCTTCCTACTAGGAAAGTGCCTCCTCATTTGTCATATAGGGAACAATGTAAGATTATTCATCATAGTGCCCGATATTCTTGGATGGCAGGGTACCTTTTCCATACAGGAGTAGATAAGAAGATCTGACGTTGTGTGTCTGAGGATGATATTTATGAGGTATTGAAAGATTCCCATGATGGCCCTTATGTAGGGAATTTTGTAGACAAAAGAAAAGGCCATAAGGTGCTACAAATGATATATTTATAGCCTTCCATTTTTCATGATGCTTGGAATTATGTTAGGAGGTGTGATAGTTTCCAACATATGGGGCAGCCTGGTTGAGCTGGTTAAATGCCTTTGAAGGCACAAGTATTCCTCGAGCCTTTTGAGAAATAGGTTGTTGACTTCGTTGGACCCTTTAACCCACCCTCCTAGAAAAAATTCCACATCTTGGTCTATACTAATTACGTGACTAAGTGGGTGGAAGCCAAATCTGCTGTGAAAGAAACAAAGTAGGTGGTCTTAAATTTTATATTTGAAGAAATTTTTGCTTGTTATGGTACTCCAAGGGAGATTGTTTAAGATGGAGTAGCACAATTCACATCACACAAGATAGCAAAGCTCATGCAGAGATATGGAGTCAAGCACAGAGTGACATCTCCATACCACCCCCAGGTGAATGGACAAGTAGAAGGAACAAACAAAACATTGGAGAATAATTTGACAAAAATGATGGCATACCATCATCGGGATCAGGCTCAGAAGCTCCCAGAAGCTCTCTGGCCATACATAACAACATGGTGAAATACAACCGGGTTTTCACTATTCGAGCTGGTTTATGGGAAGTCCCCATTATTTCCAATAGAATTCGAAATTAGTATGCTCATAAAAGCTCTTGAATTTGGTTTGGATCTGTCATATGCCCAGAAACACCGACTGGCCCAACTCAATGAACTAGATGAAATATGTTCAATGGCTGTCCAGAGAACTACTGCTATTCAACAACAAAGAATGAAATGGCATGATAAGTTTATTAAAATAAGGTGTTTCAAAGTGGAGATTGGGCACTACTTTATTACTCTCGTTTTAAGGATTTTAAGGGGAAGCTTTGCACTCGTTGGATGGGACCTTATGAGGTGGATGTTGTATTTGATAATGGAATAGTCTGGCTAGTCACAATTGATGATACACGTGCTTCATTTATAGTCAATGGACATCGCATGAGACTATACCACCGCCTGGCCTCTAAGGATGTTTTTATTAAACAACTCTCTGAGAAATCTGGTTTGAAGGTCATCAACGCAGAGAATCCTTCCTTTGCACCTTTGCTATTAAAAACAAAAAAAAATACAAAAAATAAAATAAAATAAAAATAAAAATAAAATTTAAAAATTAAAATAAATTAAAATAAATTAAAATAAATATATATATATATATATATATATATATATATAATAAAAGAATAAATAATTATATTTTTTATCTTATTGTCTTTTTTCAAAAGTTACCACTAGGGAGTAAAAGTCAAAGAATTTTTTTTCAAAGTATCAATTGTTGCTACTCATGATGTTGTTACTCAGTTGCTGCTACTCATGGTGCTATTACTCGGTTGCTACTACTCATGATGTTGTTACTCGGTTGCTACTACTCATGGTTCTATTACCCAGATGCTGCTACTCGATGTTGTTACTCCTTAATCGATGCTGCTACACCAGATGCTATTACTCGTACTACTTTTACTTCAGATGTTGTTACACCGGATGGTGTTACTCACATTTCTGATACTCTGAATGTTTCTACTCGCACTGCTGTTACTCCAGATGCTGCTACACCGGATGTTGTTACTGACATTGCTGATACTCCCGACTTGCACTGTTGTTACTCCAGATGCTGCTACACCAAATGTTGTTACTCGCACTGCTGTTACTCAGGATGCTGTTACACCAGATGTTGTTACTCACATTGCTGATACTTCAGATGTTGCTATTCACACTGCTGTTACTCTAGATGTTATTACACCAAATGTTGTTACTCCGATGCTGCTACTCGATGCTGACACTCCCGATGTTGTTACACCGCATGGCTTCTACTTTGATGTTGTTACTCCAATGTTGTTACTCCGATGTTATTACTCCGATGTTGTTACTCCGATGTTGTTACTCTAATGCTGTTACATAGGATGTTGTCACCCCATCCACATCATTACTGCACCGCCATCCTACCAACTATCACTTCGTCCAGGTAGGCCGTCAGGTACGCCTCCACGTGACTTTTACCAATTTAATTAAATATCCCATGTGAAGATTTTAATTTCACGGACATCAAAAATTTAAGTTGGGGGGGTGCCGTCATAGTCAAGGACGGTGTAATAATTGCCTCATAAATAAGTATGACAATACGTTCATGGTACACCTTATGATTCCCATCAACATGTGGTGTCATCATTCAATACGTATTGGGATCCGTAAGATGTATCATCCACCCTTTACGAAATAATTATTATTGCTATTCACCACACTTACCATATTCTTTAATTATTTTTCTCAGTTTTCGAGTGTTATCATCCGTATTTACCATTGCCTCCTTTCCATTTTCACCATGCTATTTCTCCGAATTTGGTACCCACCACCTTGCCCAACAGTCTACTGTTACAGAGAGTGCTGCTACAAGCCTCCACAGTATGGGTGGGCTAGTTGTGCGGCATGAGCCTGAAAACACAACTTCAGTTTGCAGCAAACTAGAAGTATGGAAAATATTTGTTGATATGGGGTGGGATACCTACTTTGACAGATTGTAGGGGTTTGATGGAGGAACCACAATGGAATTCGCACTCAATTTAGAGGAGAATTATTTGTGGGTTCGAGGTCTGGAAGTTCCTATCACAGAAGAGGTAATCGTAGAGGTTAGCGGGTTGAGACAGCAAGGGCAACAATGGTTTTCTTAGAAATTTTCTCTCCTGGAATTTCCCGAATTTTTCTTGCAGGTAGGAGAAAGTGTCGTTCAAATGGGAAGACGATACGAGCACCGAACTATACCATATCCTTGGAACAAAATTGCAGGTTTTGTAATAAAATACATAACTTGTGAGGGCCAAGCCACAACTCTGTTCAATTACCATTTAAAATTTTAATGCGCCTTCGATTTCCATAGGCTCAGGTACATGCCTTGAACATGCCCCTCTTCCTATTGAAACAACTACAGCATATGGCACAGGTTGCTCGGCATTCATGCCGAATGCCGACATTGTTTTCCAATCACTGTTTAGTGCGACTATTGATCATGCATGCAATAAACAGGCTTCGGGTCTCCTGGGAGGAATTCTATGGATCCTCAGAAGAAGAAGTGGCAGCCATTATTGCCGCTAGAGAAGAAGAACCAGTCTCTCTGGCTGGTTTGGCAGAAGCAGAACATTTGGAGAGAATTGACCAAGAGGAACCCGAGGAAATGGAAATGGAAGTTGATCATGAGGAAACTGAGGAAGAAGAGATGATGGTTGATTAGGAGAAACCTAAAGAAATGAGAATGGAGGAGGTAATTGGCAGCACACCTAAGGTTGCCACACAAGAAACAACCTCGCTTGAAAAACCCATAGAAGAAGAAATGGGAATGGAGGAGGTAATTGGCAGCACAAATGAGGCTGTCACACAAGAACTAACCTCGCTTGAAGATCCCACAGAGGAAGAAATTATGAACATCATGCAGGAAGTAAATACTATTATACAGTCATCGAATTTTGTCAATGAAGAAAAAAGGAGTGAAATTGCGGACAAAGAAGTGGCAAGTGATGATGTTTTGCAAGAAATAGCATCACCTGCCCAAACAGATATGGATGTTGATATAGGTAGGGGTGCTACTCAAGAACCACCCCCAATTTGGCTAAGACAAGAGGAGTCAACCTGCAAAATCGACGTTATTCCTTAAGAACTAGTACCAACTATGGAAAAAGAGGCAATTCATGAGGAACAGGAAGGTAAGGAAGAAATGAACTAGGAGGTCGATATTCTTCCACAAGAACCAGTATCGACACTAGAAGAAGAAATGGTGAACAAAGAGAGAGAGGAAAAAAGGGAAACAAGATGCGTAATTGATGCTACTCCATAACAACCAGCATCAACCCCGGTTGAGGTAATAATGCATGAAATTCTAGTTCAAGATAAAATTGAGGATGATAAGTTTGTCCCCCGCTCTCTGTTCCAGTCCATGATTCCTAGAGGGGCACGGGGATTCTGCTTGCCCAAACGATTAACAGAGGAAGTAGTTGTTCCCCCAGTGCTTAAATTTGTTGGCATGGCCAAGATTGGCCTAGCCACTACCAAACCAGAATACTTAGAAGCTTGCGAAGAAGACAAAGTTCCTATGGAAACACCGGAACACAAAGTGGTCAATGAAATTATCGACTAGATGACAGAAGTTCCTGGAGGAAACATAGAGGAAGAAACCCCTAGAGATAGGGAGCCCGGCCAAAAGGGCTTGACAGGAGAATCTGCTAAGAATACTGGCAGCATTCCACTGCCTCCTGAGCCTGTCATAGGCCCAAAAATTGATTTTATTGTTAAACATGAGTGGGTTGAACAGTGTGAGAAAAGAAGGTTACCTCTCAAGAAGAAGTATCAGTTGCAGTTTAGTGAAACCATGAGACTAAAAAGGGAGGTTCAGGATTTTAAAAAGAAATTTTCTTGGCTGAAAAGGAAGGTAAAAATCTACAAATGGATGGCAATAAAGCCAAAAATCGAGGTCTCCACTACAACTACCTAGACTGGCCCGATTGAAGAATTGTTTGAAGGTCGAGAATTTGTATTGGACGCTGAGATCCAGAAGTGGCAGTCTGTTGCGAGAGACCATAAAAAGGAAACAGCTACGGTCCATAATAGGTTGTCAAAGTCGTCATAGGGTACATGGATCAGCTATACAAGGCATGAATGAAGCATGCCAAACAGAAGGCCAGAATAGAGGAATTGGAAGAACAAGTGTAGTTGTTGAAGACAGATAAGGAGGAGATGTTCTCCCTAGCATAGTAGGTAATGGCCTGCAGACCTCCTACACATAGCTATGCCTTATTCCTTCACAAAAAATTTCTTTTCTTTTGTCTTGAAAGTATGTATACAGAGATTTGGTTTGAAATTGAGGACCCCATTCAATTTCTCCATATTTTACAAATTCATGATATCATAGGACAACATATAATGTGTGAGCTCTACATGCATGGGTAGTAATTAAGGCATGATCAGTCCTTTAACCCCATTCCATTCGTGGGGGACATACATTTAAGAGCTTTCACCTTTTACACCATCAATCAGGTTAAGTGGAGAAGGGCTTGGGATACATTTGAAGAAAATCAAGCCGGAAGGCCATTAATGATGAGAAGAGAGCACGGTCAGTCCTTAAACATTTATAACAAGAATTATACATTTCTGCAAATTGAGGGTCGTAAAGAACACATGTTGGCAACCCATAAATGGTGTGCTGACCTATGTGTCGACCAGATTATGATGTTTCGCAAGGAAGCACTGGACAGTTTTCAGAAAAGGTGGATGTTTTCATCCTCAGTCGTCAGAGAAAGAGAACCATTTGGGGCACCCAACTTTGCATGAGATTTAGAGAGAATGACACATTTCTTGGCATGCATTCATACTTGTGGGGTCAGATGGATGGGCTTAAGGTTTCAATTTCCTCTTCTCTGGTTACCAGCTGAGCAGTGTACTCCTGCATATAACGTTGATCCAGACTGGTGGAAGGATGTTGTTTTGACAAAAGGATATAAGTCACCAAGAACAGAAATGGCCGCTGAATATGACCTTACACAGCGTCATGCCAATCATAATCCGTCCAATCCAAATCTGAGGAGATGACGAGATGCATGAGGACATGCATATAGGTTAGTTGGGCAAAGATTTTGGGTACTGGATTTGTATACTTTCCTCTCCCATTTTACCCTATCTTTCTATCTCTTTGTGCCATTATTACTCTTAAACGTATGGGGTAAAACCCTTTTCCCTATCTTTCATCAAATATTTTATTAATGAAGTATTCGTCATGGAGGTTTTACCTTTTTCCATATTGACCCTAATATTTCTACAAATTTGGCTAAAACAGGAGCGTTACAGCCGTAAGTCAAGGAATATCCTATCATCTCCAGCGTTTTTCTCATTTTTGGATACAACATAATAGACTTGTTTGTATCAGTGTCATTCCAGGCCTTTTCACGGTTTATTTCTAGTCAACTAGGTTGCCGTTGTAACAAGATGTATTTTTGTAACTATGGAGTTGTTGAGCGGAACTGGGGGTTTTAGGACACTTGTATAAAGAGGCCCGCGGATTGTGAATCGGGGTTATGCCCTTTGACCTACAGTTCTTGTAAAAAATATCTTTTATCAATAATTGGATACACATCAGCTTGTTGTTTCTTATGTAGTTCATGAGTTTACCGTAGCCCTGATCAGAGAGTTGGGCCCACTCTTCTAATCAGGTGTTTTGTCTTTCTTTCTTGCATTGTTTTATGATTTAGTATGATTTCATTACTGGTGTTACAGTTTACTTTTAATTGTTGTGAATGCCCCTTAAATTTTTCAGTTTATTTAATTGTTGTTGCAGTGGTCTGTGTGTTATGGACTTAAACCTGTGATCTACAGAAGGTCATGTGCTTGTATCTGCATATACTTTGGCGTTAGTCTTGAAATAACTAACGCCCTCAGGTTGATAATTTATGTGGAGAAAGGGTTGAATTTTGTTCATATCCAGACACCAACAACATCATGACCATCCAATCCGTGGGAAAACTAATCAAACAGGTGTTCACTACTACAAGTTGCAATAATATGATTCATAATAAAATTTTAAAATTATATCAATGGTCCTTTTATTGAGGTCTAGGCTATTTATTTAGGTTAGGAAGATTTTTTATTCTATCCTAATCATCTTTTCATAAAATAGATGACCATAGTGTGTCCCAAAGTTAACACGCACAATATTATTCAACCAAATCTAAACTCATTTAGGAAAGTAAAATAAAAATTAGATATGTAAAACACACATAAATCAAATCAAGATAAAAGGAATACATGTGTGTCTAAGGAAAGTAAAAATCTCAAATGAGTGGAAACAAAACTTACATGAAAAACACCCTTTCAGTTCATTCTATTGTAATGTTTTCTTGCAAAATAAAAATTTTGATAAATTTTTTATTATAAGTTATGAAGTAGGTTAGAGAGATATTTTCAAACCCTTAGTACCCAGTTATGTGACTAATATTCTAATCAGTTAACTTTATTTGTGATTCCACTTCTTTTTTGGTTTTTAAACTCATGTGGTGATCATTTTTTAAAAAACTTCTCGGATTATCCACATTGCTAGAAGACGAGTGTCGACATTTCGAATCCCAACGGGGAAACAAATCAATGACCCATATTCATTTAGGCAGTGAACTTACACAACCTATAATAAAGTTGGAGGTGGGGGTGAAAAATCCAAGCTACTATTTTGGTAGCCAACAACATGACATGATCACATTCATTTTGGAACCCCCAATTTTTTTTTCAAAAACATTTTTCCATGCTCCAAAAATGGATAGGATATTCACAAGTGGAAAAGTATGCCAACAAAGTAACTTGTTAGTGGAGAATGACATCAACACAAAAAGTGGAATATAGTTGTAATGTCACCGAACAAGAACTTTCCGATGTGGGTGTAAATCCATATAAGTACTATGCAATGGTATTTGTGTTTTTAGGTTGTGTTTAAAATGAATTTGAATGTGTAGGCTCTTAGAAAGTGCAACATTCATTGTCAATTGAAGAACAACATCTAGGTACTTCTTGTAGTCTCTCATTTCATTTGATAAAATAACATTGGAGAATAAGACTCCATCTACTCTAATTTTTCAAATAACTAAAAGATTTCAAACCCCAACTAGTGAAGAACAAAATTTAATTGAAGGTATTATGATATTTTTGAGACTATTCTTTCTTAGTTTGACCCCTATGAATTAGAAAAGTTTTTTTCTAACAAATTTAGAGACTTGCAATGATATCTTCAGATGTGGGAATTAAACCTAACTAAAATTAATAGTTCCACATGCCTCTTTATTTCCTTGAATTTGTTTTTTTTGTGTGCAAAATTACCTACCTGATAAAAGGGCCATAGTGTCTTCTAATCGATCTATGTTATTTTATGTTAATCTTAAGTCCATATTCACAAAACTATGTCTTCCCAAGAATGTTGAAGAAGGAATCTTAAGTGAGGAAATATTTCTTGTTGAATATAATGAATTAGCTCCAATTGAATAGCGCATTTTGTTACAATCTTATTTGGACAAAGATACAATGATACCCAAAAAAACTTACTATTTTTCCTAATATTCAAGACTAGGCATAACTATGATGTCCATAATCCTAGGGTATGACCATGAAAAAACTATAGACCAACCTATCCTAGGGTTTAAGGTAGCTATTTATCCACCATGTGGGAAAGTATTTATTAAATTTAATAATGCTCAATCTGTAGCTGATGATATTTATTCCCAATTAGTATAATTCTAAGCAACCAAATATTTCAGGTACCAATATTATTTAATATACTTAATATCAATTTTCTAAGCTCTTGCTTTCCAACATATCCAATTGAGAATATAAGATGACTTAGGTAACCCTTAGTCAATTACTAAATGAAATCCATTAGTGAGAAAGAAGGCATAAAACAAGGGTTTCCTTGATTTTTTCAATCAATTGATTTTATGGCATATATTATTTTACAAGGAGGTCTAGAACAAAGAATGTCCCCAGAATTGAAGAAGCTTTTGCAACTTAGCCTAGAAATAAAGGTTGGAGACTAGTTTTTATATAAAAAATAACATAGTAATTAGAATATATGGTTCATAGCTTGAGCCTTTAAAGTTGCAATCCTTTTTGACATGAGGATTTTTTCTCTAAAATATATTAGAAAAAAACATGATTTACGTATTAATAATTTTTCTTCAAAGAAACATCATCACTTTTACATTAAAAAGAGAAGTGGTTACCCAATTTATTGTCAATTAAAGAGTATCTTAGGGGTTGATAGAGATCAAGTATTTAGATTTGGATCTTGTTATGCAACCAACTCACAAAATAGAGGAAAATATAGATCAACGTCTTAAAAATTATCCTCTTCGAGGGGGAAACCTCCTTTACATTGCATAAATGAAAAATTCTTGGATGATACAAATGACAATATCTCCTTTGTATATATAGGTATCTAAGGGATCACAATATAATCAGAGCCTACATTAAAATAATAATGTAAGGGCACAACAATAACAATAGTGGGCTTCTATGAGGCACAACAATAACAATAAGGGGGCTACACTAGTATTATAGGGACCTAACATGCCCCTCTCCTTCAAAAAATTGGCGTCCTTAATGCTTTACTAGTTATGGCTACTTCTGTATAAAATTCTCATCCTCCCATCTGGAAGCTTCAACGGGTAAGTTCTTCCACTAATGATATACTCTGAAATTGATGGATTTCGTATTTGTCAGGTTCCTTTTTCTATGACTACTTTAGACTCCAATATGATTTTTCCTTCTTCATCAAGTTCTAGAAACACTCTTTGAGCTAGAATCTTGTCATTGATAAGCTTCTTTAAGCATGAAACATGTAAAATTGGGTGTGCTTAGGAAGATGCAAGCATGCCATAGTACCAATCTTTTGCAAAACCTTGTAAGGACCATAGTATTTGGGTGATAATTTATTATCCTTCTTATCTTTCTTGAGAGACATTTGTTTGTATGGTTCTAGCCGTAAAAACACCCAGTCACCTACATCAAAACTTCTTTCATTATGATGCTGATATGCCTGTTGTTTCATTCAATTATGTGCTAGAGTGAGGTTATCCTTTAAGAGTTAGAGAATTTGTTGTTGGTTCTTGATGTGATATTCCATTGCTTTACCCTTATAATTTCATCTTAAAGATGATGTGATGGATGGTGTATGATATCCATAGATTTCCATAAATGGGGTAATTTTTGCTGCAGTGTGAAACAAATTGTATACCACCATTCAACTAGAGGTAACCACTTAAACCATTGTGTTTGTTTATTATATACAAAGCAACGAATATATCCTTCCAAACATTTGTTCACTAACTCAGTTTTCCCATCAGATTTGGGATGATAAAATGAGCTATGAGCTAATTAAGTACCAATACAAGAAAATAATTCCATCCAAAAATTTCCAATGAAAATGGGATCTCTATCAATTACTATAATATTTGGGTTTCCATGAAGCTTTTTAATTGTTTCCATAAATGCAATAGAAACTGTATTGGCTTTAAAAGGATGAGATAATGCACACAAGTGTGCATACTTGGTAAGTTTATAAAGTACCACCATGATTATACTCTTTCCTTAAGACTTGGGTAAACCTATGATTAAATCCATTGAGACCTCCTCCCAATGATGACTTGGAATGGCTAAAGGTTGTAATAGACCTGGGGTCTTAATTGTCTCAACTTTTATTTGTTGGAAAACCAAACATTTTTCCACAAAATTCTGAATATTAGATTTAATTCCATCCAAAAAAAATCTTTCTTAACTCTATGGTAAGTTTTTAAAAAACATATGAGCGCTCCTAAAGGAGAGGTATGCAATTCCAAAAGAATATATTGTTTGAGTTGGGAATTCTTACAAATATATAAGCGATCTATGTACCATAATGAATCATTTTCCCAGCTAAATATATCAGATGTATTGGGATGATCTGCAACTTTTGAATAGTGTTTAGACCTCTCCATCATTCTTCCATTCATCCCTTGCTTCAGTTATCCACTCAGGTTCGATAATAGAAATGGCACAAAGCAATGTTTCCACATCCTCATCCTTTCTTGAGAGTGCATCTGCAACAAAAATTTTCTTCCCTTTTTTGTAGATGATTTCGAAGTCATAACCGAACATCTTTGTCACCCATTTTTGTTTCTCTTCTAAAGATAATATTTGTTCCAAAAAGAAAAGATAATCTTTGTTCCAAAAATTATTTAAGACTATCACGATCTGTTTTTACCTTGAAGTGTCTTCCAATTAGGTAAGGTCATCATTTTTTTAGTACATATAGTATTGCCAACATTTCCTTCTCATAGATAGGTTTGATTAAATACTTCCCTTTGATTGGATGACTTTCAAAAGAAATGGGTATTCCTTCTTGCATTAAGCCAACACCAATTCCATTTTCTGAGGCATCATATTCCAGAATAAATGTTGGGTATGCATTATATTATTTCCACGATTAGTTGCACATGCGGGGGCGTCACAGGGGGTGAAAGCCCTCCATGCATGTTGTGCCGGGTGCAGCAGGGGGGTCACAGGAGGGGAGGAAGCCCCCACTATTTGGGGTTTGAGGCAGCGCCCTGGGAAAACTTTTTTGGACCCTCTTTTTTAGTGGGCGGACCTGTCATGGTTTTGTGCATGATTTTGCACATGGTTTTGGGGCATGATGGTTTTCGACCCTTGATATTGTGTATATTTGGTCAAGGGAACTATAGTTATGTTATAATCCAGGTTTAATGGATTGGGGTTTATGAATTCTTCGACAAGTATATATATGTAATGTAACACTAAAAGGAATATAATGAAAAATCAAGTTGTAGTCCCGATTTGGGATCCAGGGGAAAATATCTGTGTATATTTGTTTTATGCTTTATTAGATCGCTATTGTTTATTTTATGTTTTTAATATTCGTTTGCGGATAATTTCTGTACAGAGCTAAAACCTGCAAGGGTTTTGTGAAGTTCGATGAAGCTAATACAGGTGCTTGGCAACATTGTCTCTTTAAGATGTTCAAAGGCCTTAGTTTCTTCTGGAGTCCAAAAAAATGCATCTTTATTCAATAATGATGTTATAGGTGTCACTATTCTCCCATAATTCTTAACAAACTTGTGATAATACCCTGTCAACTCGAGAAATCATCGAAGAAGCTTTATGGTTGTGGGGAATTTCAATTCATTAATGGATTTAATTTTGTTAGGGTCTAACTTAACACCCTCATGAGTTACAATATGAAACAATATTCCAGCTCCTGTATTCCAAAAAAACATTTGGAGTTTTTTGTATATAATTGTTTCTCCTCTAATAGTTTGAGTACCCTGTCAACATGTTGAACATGATACCATAAAAATTGATTGGGTTCTAAGTATAAATTTGTAATACATACCTTTTGTGAGGGTTGAACATCTTGTACATCAAAATATTTATCCATCTATAGTATCCATGTTACCGGATCCTTGCAATTGAAATTCCTTATATATATATTTGGAATGCACTGGGACAGAAAACAAATTTCAGACTCCCCGGGGCATTTAGCAACGACCCAGTGCATGTTAGCCAACTGGTCACACTGGGCCGATGGAAGGTGCATGCACCAGGTTGTTAAGGTGTAAAACTGCATCGGGCCCTATAGGTAATAAAATTCACTGGGTCGTTAAGTTATAAAAATGCAACATCGCATTAAAGGAAAACCACAACGGTGCATGCAATGCCTATCAGACTGCCTAGGTGGTAGTCATCGATAAAGCGCACTAGGCATTCTAATTGGTATTAGTATTTGTGCAGTGCCCATAGGTTGTAGAAGTCCATCAATGTGTAGCATCATACAAATGCACTAGTGCACAGTGACTAACACGCACTGGTGTTCATTTTGTATTCTTTAGAAACATCAACCTGTGATAGTGCAATTATTGTGATTTTTTAAAATTCATTATTCATCAAAAGTTGACACATATCTTATAACAGTATTCATATCAATTAAATTTGTATTAGTGCATTTTAATGTGATGTTTGGATTAATTTATTATATCATATCATCATATTTCACATCTCATCATTATAATATTTGATCATACATATATTTAATCAGTGGCGTAACATTTTACAACAACAATGGGGAACACAATAGAATAAATTAAAACACACACACACACATATGTATGAATAAGACGCTCTTTGTCATACAAAATGGGACAATTATTGGTATCCCTTTGTCTTTCAATTGGGACATTATGTCCATTACATTAAACAAAATGTCAGGTTCATAGACAAATATTTCAAAAGATACAACTCCTTGCTTTGATACCCAAACATATTGATCATCATTCTTCGCTGGAACTATTGTCACTGCTCGAGCTACTTCCATGACTTGGGTTATTTTGAGGAATGTTTTGTTCACTGTATTAATTGTTTTCTTCTTCTTCAAGTTCCATCTGCAAACATAAAAATAAACTGTAATGAGTGTATATACATTGGTGAGAATACAAAATTTCAATATTAAATAATATACATCAATGTAAATCGAAAAGAAATGTACCATAGCAATAATTGACTCATGAACTATACACATTCTGTCAAAACCAAATTTCATGCTATATTTCAACAATTTACTTGTTTGCACAGTTCCATACTTTGTTTCCTGCAAGTTTTATACCCCATAACAAGTCATATATTTAATATAAAAGATTTTTTTGTTCTATTAATTATAGACGGAGCTAAGTGAAACAAGATATATGCTTACAAATTCCACGATTAATTTCTGATATGCCAACATATACAGACGACCCATATTTAACCCAATGTAAATCATTCGTCTAATGGTTCTTATTTGTATGTTAGTACATGTTTGAAGACATTCAATGATGATTGTTGTAAAGCAACTTAAAATATACAAAAATGAAATTTGGTTAAGTTGTTATAATGAAGTAAAAATTGCTCACAAACATAGATATCAACCTTTTTATTCCTTGTCGTCCTATTTTATGTGCTAAATGGGTTCCATTTTCTTTTCTTTTCTCTAAGAAAATACTTGAAAATTAATATTTAATGCTAAATTGTTTATTTATTGTACCTAATCGGA